>CAIGQS010000114.1:96339-158640 GCA_903798195.1 Danio kyathit
AACACATCCCAGGCACCGAGCGCGCGCCGGATCCGTGACCTTGTGCGCAAGAGCGAACGCAAATCACTGCTTTATAGCAAACGCTCTATCGATTCCTGTGAGTTTTATTGGGAAAGATATGGATATAAATAAAAAGGTGTAAAAATGTGAGTGGAATACTTTAAAAAAAGAAATACAGTAAAGGGATGGACAGGTATATATACTTGCGTGGATATATATCATGGATGGTTATTGTGAGGATGAATTGTGCCTGCTGAGAGAGTTACTGTATTTATGTGCATTTGGCTGAAATGGAGAAACTGATTCACTCAAGGAATTATGCAAACCAGTCAGTGGTGTAAAAACAAAGATGTCTGAGTGGCAACTGTACAGAAAATTGCATGTCATCCTATGTGTCTCAAATTCACCAACGATGCATTTATTTGGTCAAATAAACTCTAAATTATTATTATTATTATTATTATTATTATTATTATTATTATTATTATTATTATTATTTACATTCTATTACATATATTCTAAATTGCTAAAATGTATTGATGTGAAGCAAAGCTGAATTTGCTGAATAAGCATTGTTATTGCGTGATAATAATAATAATAATAATAATAATAATAATGATAATAATAATAATAATCATCATCATAATAATAATAATAATAACATCAATATTATGTATTTATTTATTTATTTTAGGTATTTTTATTTATTTATTTATTTGTTTGTTTGTTTATTTATTTATGCATTTTTTATTTACTTATTTATTTATTTATTTATATATATTATAAATGCTGCCTCCAAAGTCTTGAAAATAAGCTAAATGGATGGGTGGATGGATGGATGGATGGATGGGTGGATGGGTGGATGGATGGATGGATGGGTGGATGGAATAAAATGTTGGTAGTAGAACAGAGAAAAGTTATAACATTAGACAGGACGACAGAAAGATTGATTGCTTAATGGAAAGAGACATGGATGATGGATGGATGGATGGATGGATGAGCGGATGAACGGATGGATGAATAGAATAAAAAGTTGATTGAAGAATAGAGAAATGTTATAACAATATACATAACGGCAGAATGCTTGACGGCTTAATGGATAGAGAGATGGATGGATGGATGGATAGATGGATGATATGAGGATGGATGGATGGATGGAGGATATATGGATGGACGGATGGATGATATATGGATGGATGGATGGATGGAACAAAATGGTGGTTGAAGAATAGAGAAATGTTATACCAATAGACAGAATGACAGAACGATTAATGGCTTAATGGATAGAGAGATGGATGGATGCATGGATGGATTGTATAAAAAGTTGATTGAAGAATTGAGAAATGTTATAACAATATACATAACAGCAGAATAATTGATGGCTTAATGGATAGAAAGATGGATGGATGGATGGATGGATGGATGATATATGGATGGACGGATGGATGATATATGGATGGATGGACAGATGGATGGATGGATGATATAAGGATGGATGGATGGATGGATGCATGGATAGATGGGTGGATAGGTGGATGGAATAAAATGTTGGTTGTAGAACAGAGAAAAGTTATAACATTAGACAGGATGACAGAAAGATTGATTGCTTAATGGAAAGAGACATGGATGATGGATGGATGGATGAGCGGATGAACGGATGGATGAATAGAATAAAAAGTTGATTGAAGAATAGAGAAATGTTATAACAATATACATAATGGCAGAATGCTTGATGGCTTAATGGATAGAGAGATGGATGGATGGATGGATAGATGGATGATATGAGGATGGATGGATGGATGGATGGAGGATATATGGATGGACGGATGGATGATATATGAATGGATGGATGGATGGATGGATGGAACAAAATGGTGGTTGAAGAATAGAGAAATGTTATACCAATAGACAGAATGACAGAACGATTAATGGCTTAATGGATAGAGAGATGGATGGATGCATGGATGGTGTCACGGTTGCAGGTTGTGCACACTTCCTGGTGTGTCTTTGTTATTGTCACGTGGTTTTGTTTTGTCATTCATGTGCGCTGTAGTAGCGTTGTGTTTTGATCACGTGTTGTTGATCAGCTGCTACCATCATTCCTGTCAGCTGTATCTAATCATATCGCCTATATAGGTGTTTGACGTCCTTTTGTACTTTGTCCGTTCGTTTTTGTTCATTGTCACTCTGTGTTTCAGTAGGACGCTCGGTACCGTTTTGGACCTGCCAGCCGATCCGAATTTCATGTTTGATCTGGACTGGTCTGGACTCCTGTTCTGTTGCTCACTATTTTCTGTTTTGGTTTTATTATTTTTGATTCCGTTCTTGTCAGCGGTCAATAAAGAGCTTGCATTTGGATCCGGGTTTTGTGATTTTTGAGATTGTGACAGATGGATTGTATAAAAAGTTGATTGAAGAATAGAGAAATGTTATAACAATATACATAACGGCAGAATGATTGATGGCTTAATGGATAGAAAGATGGATGGATGGATGGATGGATGGATGATATATGGATGGACGGATGGATGATATATGGATGGATGGACAGATGGATGGATGGATGATATAAGGATAGATGGATGGATGGATGGATGCATGGATAGATGGATGGATGGATGGATGGAATAAAATGGTGGTTGAAGAATAGAGAAATGTTATAACAATATACATAACGGCAGAATGATTAATGGCTTAATGAATAGAAAGATTGATGGATGGATGCACAGATGGATGGATGAATGATATAAGGATGGATGGAAGGATGGGTGGATGGATAGATGGATGGATGGATGGATGGATGGATGGATGGATGGATGGATGGATGGAATAAAACGGTGGTATAGGAATAGAGAAATGTTATAATAATAGACAGAATGACAGAACGATTAATGGCTTAATGGATAGAGAGATGGAAAGATGGATGAATGAACAAAATAAAAAAAGTTGATTGAAGAATAGAGAAATGTTATAACAATATACATTATGGCAGAATGATTGATGGCTTAACGGATAGAGAGATGAATGGATGGATGATATAAGGATGGATGGATGGATGGATGGATGGATGGATGGGTGATATAAGGATGGATGGATGGATGTATGGATGGGTGATATAAGGATGGATGGATGGATGATATATGGATGGATGGATGGATGATATATGGATGGACTGAATAGTTGGTTGAAGAATAGAGACATGTTATAACAATAGACAAAATGACAGAAAGATTAATGACTTAATGGATAGAGAGATGGATAGAGAGATGGATGGATGGATGGATGGATGGATGAATTAAATAAAATGTTAGTTGAAGAATTGAGAAATGTTATAACAATATACACAATGACAGAAAGACTGATGGCTTAATGGATAGAGAGATGAATGGATGGATGGATGATATAAGGATGGATGGATGGATTAAATAAAATGTTAGTTGAAGAATTGAGAAATGTTATAACAATATACATAATGACAGAAAGATTGATGGCTTAATGGATAGAGAGATGGATGGATGGATGGATGGAATAAAATGTTGGTTGAAGAATAGAGAAATGTTATAACAATAGACAGCATGTTATAATAACAAAATGACAGAAATATTGATAGCTTAATGAATAGAGAGATGGATGGATGGATGGATGGATGGAATAGTTGGTTGAAAAATAGAGAAAGGCTATAACAATAGACAGATTGACAGAAATATTGATGGCTTAATGGATAGAGAGATGGATGGACGAATGTATGTATGGATGGCATGAAATATTGGTTGAAGAATAGAGAAATGTTATAACAATAGATAGAATGGTAGAAAGATCGATGGCTTAATGGATGGATGGATGGATGGATGGATGGATGGATGGATGGATCTTTTAATTTTACATTATAAGGCATACTACACTCAAAAAATGCATAAAGTGTTACATTACCAAATCAAGCATTCCTTTTTAATAAACCATAATTGCCACACGGTTTAATAGAAGTCAATTCCATTTTGTCTTCAGTGAGTAACATGTAAAAGAAAACAGCTAAAAATACTCACAGTGAAGCACTACACCAACACACTGGATTGTGGTTTTCTTGCTGAAGCTGTGCAGCTGCTGTGACTGCTCAAGAGTCTGTAGAGAGAGCAAAACAAAACGCTGGTTCATAAAGCAGAAACAGGAGTTGCTTCACAAAGCAGGTAAATTATGTACATGGGTTAAACTTGTGCAGCCTTGGGTTTAACAAACTCAGCAACCTCCAAAACACACTGGATATTTCCAGATCTGGTTGAAGGAAAGCAATGCAAGCCGACATTTTTATAAAAAATATAAAGGGTCCAAAGAGGAATTTTCACAGCAATGCCATTAGAGAACCATATTCTGGGTACCTCTCACCAAACAGCTCTAAAAAGAAGTATATTGATTTTATGGTGAACATTTAAGAATTTAGAGAAACATTGTTTCCCCCTTCACTAAATCCTTCTGTGCAATGAAAAGATTGAAAGGATCTCAAAGGTGTCTTCTTGGAAGTATAAGTGGTAACAATTTTTTTTTTCTTTAAAGTTCAAAAATGAAATCTCTGTTATCATTTATCAACCTTTACTATGGGAGTAAATGGGTGCCAGCATTTTTACTAGGATTTTACTAGCATTTTTCAAAAGATCTTCTTTTGTGTTCAACAGAATAAAGAAACAGAAATAAGTAAAGGCTGAGTAAATGATGGCAAAAATGTTATTTTAGATGACCTATCCCTTTAAATTCAACCCAGGCTCATTCTGAAAACGTAGTCCCGTGGACATTTCTGGAGACTGCAAAATACGTCCCGGGAGGTATGTATTTTTGCAGTTTTTGTTTTGGCGAATTCGTGAGAGGCCGCTGTGTGCGTTTTTTCGTATCTCAAATGTCTTTCATGAGTGCCGTTCGCGCCCGCGCTGTTCTCGCGTAAACCCACCAGGGGCCGCTGTCGACCTACCGTCTGTCTGACTGACTGAATGATTGACTGGGCGACCGCCCAATCGACCGACCCACCTCTCTTCCTTTCCTAAACCCAACCAATTTTACCGATTGACCCACATACTTCCCTAAACCCAACCAACGGTTTACGAAAGCCGTCCAGAAAAAGAAAATCCCTCGTCTGATTTTTACCACGTTTTCAGATTTTACCACACTCTCACCCTGTTATTCACTCGTCCATTTAATTTTTTTGGATTCTGTTTTTGTCTTACCTGATTTCTGGAACCGTTCTTCCCCGGACTCTAACCTGGTCGTTGTCGTCGTGGTCAACTCCTCTCTGCGTCTCAAGTCCGCCGATGTACACGACTAGCTAACGAGACAAACTGGTTGCGGCAGGAAAGGCCTCCACACGGAGTTAAGCGGTCAGCCGGTAAGTGCCAAAAGGAACGGCGTCATACCGCCCCATAGCGTTCACTTAAAAAATTAAATGCAGCCATACGTACCTCCGGCTACATAATTCGTGGTCTCCAGAAACATCCACGGGACTACGTTTTCAGAATGAGCCTGGATTGTTTAAATTTGGATGCAGACACATATGAAATGTTTCTGCTAGGTTACACGATTTCAGACTTATTTATAGAATTGCCTGAAAAACCACTCATGCGAGTGTAAAAACAATTCAGTTTGCGCAATTTGAAGGGCAATAGAATCACAGCTCTTGTGACTATATCAGAGCCTTCAAGCTGCAACTGTACTGTATATGTTATTGATGCATATCACTTTGAGACAGGTCGTCCAGCCAATTAAAATGCGCTCTCTGTGCACAACACATCCTGCAGGTAGGAAATATCTAATGACTGAGCGCTCAGCATGTGAACCTGTAAACATCACTGATCCACAGCAGACAGAAATGGATCATAGGATCCTAAGGGAAAACACCTCTCGTTTAAGGCTTGTGAAAAGTGACAACATCTGATTATTTAGTAATACTTGTGGTGTTTAACAATGTCCAGGCTTTTTTGCTGACTCTATTGATTTGTTTGTAACCTGTGGAATACAGAGGAATGTTTTCATGCACTGTAAATTACATTAACCAGTGCTGAGAGGCTCACGGCTAGCTGAGAACATGATGAAATTAGGCAAAATGTGTAATAAATGAGCACTCGAGGCACAATGGATGTTCAGGACTTTATGAATGACAGCCGTGTTTGAGAAATATACCAGTGCGGTTCTATGGATGCAGCCTCAGGAAACACTAGCATCCTTGCAAAACATTAACTAATGAGCCCAACTAATAACTGTCCTTATTTGTGCATAAATGTCCACTCGTGAATTTTTGCATCTGGCAGGTCATTTGTTGCATAGCAACAGCTGAGGTCTTTGAATAACAACCATATTATACCCCGCTGCTGAACAACACTGAAATACACCAAAGCAAGTGTAGCGTTTTGTATTATCTTTCAAACTGCTGTATGCTGTGTTGTAGCTGATATTTGTTCCATCTTTACTGGTTCATCAGGTATTAGGTGCCCTTCATTATCATTTCTGTCTATTTTTATTTACCTGTTATCAAATCAGATATACACTCGACGGCCACTTTATTAGGGACACTTTACCAGTACCAGGTTGGCCCCCCTTTTGCCTTCAGAACTGCCTTATTCCTACATGGCAAAGATTTAACAAGGCATCTGAAATATTTCTCAGAGACTTTGGTGCATATTGACATGATAGCATCACGCAGTTGCTGCAGATTTGTCGGTTGCACATCCATGATGCGAATCTCCCGTTCCACCACATCCCAAAGGTGCTCTATTGGGTTGAGTTCTGGTGACTGTGGAGGCCATTTGAGTACAGTGAACTCATTTTCATGTTCAAGAAACCAGTCCGAGATGATCCGCACTTTATGACATGGCGTGTTATCCTGTTGGAAGTTGCCATCATGGGTACACTGTGGTCATCAAGGGATGGACATGGTCAGCAACAATACTCAGTTAGGTTCTAATAGGCCAACGTGTGTTAAGAAAATATCCCCTACACCATTACACCACCACCACCAGCCTGAACTGTTTATACAAAGCGGGATGGATCCATGCTTTCATGTTGTTGATGCCAAATTTTGACCCTACCATCCGAATGTCGCAGCAGAAATCGAGACTCATCAGACCAGGTAACGTTTTTCCAATCTTCTATTGTCCAATTTTGGTGAGCCTGTGCAAATTGTAGCCTCAGTATCCTGTTCTTAGCTGACAGGAGTGGCACCCGGTGTGGTCTTCTGCTGCTGTAACCCAAGGTTCGATGTGTTGAAACCCTAGAGATGGTTGTGCGTGAAATGTGTTTCTGAAATACTCAGACCAGCCTGTCTGGACCAACAACCATGTCATGTTCAAAGTCACTTAAATCCCTTTTCTTCCCCCATTCTGATGCTCGGTTTGAACTGCAGCAGATCGTCTTGACCGTGTCTACATGTCTAAATGCATTGAGTTGCTGCCATGTGATTGGCTGATTGGAAATTTGCGTTTAGAAGCAGTTGGACAGGTGTACCTAATAAAGTGGCCGATGAGTGTACATTTATTTGAGAAGGAAAATGACAAAATAAATTGTATTTTTTTTTTTCTAAAAAGGATGGAAACTCATTGCATTTTAGAAAACAAGAATTAAGATATGATGTAGCATTGCTTCTTTTTTGTGTTTATACAGTATGATATCTTTAAAGGCTGAATTATCACAAAATGTCCTCTGAATCATTCCTTATTTCATAGAAATGGTCTAAAGAAGCTATTTACTATTTAGTTTTGGGGAGGAAATGTACATACTGTTTATTGTTTTGCATGTCCTGTCACCTGTCTTGTGTTTTTGACCTGTTTGCTCTCCACTGTTACCTTTGCCAATCCCTGTAATTGGTATCCATAGTTTTTGATTATTCACGCCCCCTTATTACCCTGTAATATTGGTTGTCGTTTGATAATGTTTCAGTTCTCCCATCTTGTTTAATCCCATGCCTTTGCGTCATCTTGCCCTCTTTTCTTATCCTAATCATTTAAAGGAACATTCTTTCATTAGTTTTCGGTTGGCTTAGTCCTTTTATTCATCAGTGGTCGCAACAGCAGAATGAACCACCAACTTATCCGGCATATGTTTTACGCAGCGGATGCCCTTCCAGCTGCAACCCATCACTGGGAAACATCCATACACACTCATTCACTCACATACACTGCGGACAATTTAGTTTAAACTTAATTAGTTTTTTGACCACATTTTGTTATTATTGTTCATTTTATTCGTTTGCTGCAAATTAGAACTGAATTTAGAAATAGTTTTGAAACAAATCTTTGTGCTTAACAAACGCCTAAACAATAAATATGTAGGCTAATGGATATTTTCAGTGGAGTGTGTACAACATCGTTTCCTTATCCACAAAAATAAAGGTGTAAAGAGTAAAAGTAAAGTAAAGAGAAAGTAAAGAGGCTGAATGGAGGAGGCTTGTTCTTTATCCTCACACAGTTAATCTGTTTAACTGTTTTCTCGCTAGTGAAGCGTTCCGTTTTTCTACTTACAAAGTCTGCCATGTAAATAGCAAATGTGCCATGGCGCGATGCAACTGACTCTTAAAGGGAATGGAGGATGACCTTTAATGAGTTATAGGTGTGTTTTGAGCATAACGTGCATAAAACCAATCAGAGTCTCATCCACTATTCCCTTTAGGAGTCAGTTGCGTCACGTCATGGCACATTTGCTATTTATGGCGGACTTTGTAAGAGGACAAACTGAATGCTTCACTAGCGTGAAAATAGTTAAACAGACCATCTGCAGCGCAAGGATAAAGAACGAGCCTCCTCCATTCAGCCTCTTTACTTTCTCTTTACTTTACTTTTACTCTTTACTTTACTCCTTTACTTTCGTGGATAAGGGTATATATTTAATTTTGTTTGTTAAGCGCAAAGATTAGTTTCAAAACTATTTCTAAATTCAGTTCTAATTTCTAGAAAATGAATAAATGAACAATAATAGTGAAGTGTGGTCAAAAAACTTATCCCCCATATGGTTTAAAACCTGACAGGTGGACACATCTAAGCTTGTTTGTATTAAAACAAATATAAATATGCATATTAAAAATAATAAAAATAATAACAACATTATACAAAAGCAAATTGTCATGAATAAACTAAAAAAACGCCCCCCAAATGAAGAAGGCATGGAGGCAGTGGTTTTTATATTTATGTAGAAAATAATAATTTTTGTAATATTTTAATCCTTTAATTATTTTTCATTTGTAAAGATATTTGTGTATTGCTGTACATCCTGTGTGTATTAAGCAATGTGTACACATTTAAGGCGCATAACTAACGCACTGTGCGCTGGACTTTAGACCAGGTTTTAGATGGTCAATTGCGCAGTTTATTTTAGTTCCCTAAAATAGCAACGCGCCAACGATGCGCTTTAACACGCTTCCTTTCTAGACTGGAAAAAATTAGAATTGCGTTGGACTGAAAATAGTAACAAATCGCGGCAAACACATCTTGCACCTTAATGCGCCGGGTGTACAGTATGTAAGGGCCCTTAGACTTCGTTAAAATAGAGCCCTGAGTATTCTATACTAATTAGGGGAATTACGCATACACAAAGTAACATATTTTACATAACTTTGCAATGATAAAGCAGTCATATCATTCAAAATTATAAAACTGCATTTGGCTTTAAAATGACTGACTTCTTAGTCAAACGACGGTGAAAAATGTGTGTCAGAAATGCTCTTTCTGCTTCTTTAATGTCGTGTTGTTTTGAAAAGCATTAAGTGCACGCAAAAGTTTTCGATGCCAATACATTTTCAAAAAAAGTACCACGTCTTGTCCTTATCATAAAACAGCCTTCAGAACATGTGGATTCAGATGAGTGTTTATCAGCTGGCCTGTGTTGGCGTGTGTATTGATTTCAGGGCCACGAGGGTATTCTGAGTACACTACAGCCACGCGCAAGACGGTGTGTAAAACTCGGAGATCACATAAGTTATGAGAGGCTGGAGATGTTTACGGCGAGCCGTGATAAATGTACATCTGGAGGTGTTTATTTAGTGCTCGATATGAAATGCATGAGGATACCCAGGTGACAGTGACCTCAGAAGTGCTGTTTAGATGTCGGCAGATATTCTGGCTGGAATGGACTTGGGTCAGAGTTCAAACTATATTCCAAACCGGCGCTTAATTAATTCCTCTGAAAGTCACCTTGACCGGATGCAAGGGGAATCTCAATTGAACGTGTCGTTATGTGCGATGTGCACTTTGCAGAAACTGTAAGTGGAGACTTTCTTGTTTATGTTCTGGATATGGGAATACAGCAGGTTTGGTTTCAGGTGCACATGTAGAAAATCCACATAATTGTGTCTCATAAGCATTTTGGAGTTCTGTGCAACATCACGCAATATGTTGCAACAAGCTAGTCCTGCCAGAAAGTTTAATCTGCATACTAGCACATGAGTATACCAAACAAGATTCCCCAAGAATGTTGTCCTCCTACAAAACCAACAGAGCATATTGCAGGAAGTGTGGGCTCATAATTAAAGCAACAGTCATAACAGCTGTTAAATATGACTGCGCAAGATCTACAAGATGCATAACATTAATGACGCTGATTGAAATGATCATACCAATAAAAATTAAGTGTCTGCTGAATTTAAAGGGGGCAGTTCACACAGAATTTAAAATGTCATTGTTTACTCATCCTTCACTCGTTCCAAACATGTTGGCGTTTTTCTATGGAACAGAGAAGAAGATAGTTTAAATAAAGCTGGAAAGCTGTAACCATGGGCGTCGCTAGACCCCATATACTGGGGCACGTGCCCCAGTAAAAAACGCTAGTGCCCCAGTAAATGCTTTGAGATGAGATTTACTTTATATTCAAGTGTATTTATTAGGAGTCGTAATTCTAAAATGAAGACGTTATTCGCTATGTGCAACCAAATCAACGCTGGTGAAAGCAGTGTAGTTTAGTTAAAAAGCAAACTGAGCACATGCACAGAAAATCCATACCCGTGCGCCTCAGTCCCGGTTGCGAACATGCACGCCGGAAAAACAGCCGCGCTGCTTACGCGCCGCTCATGCGTTGTGAAACTGGCGTAAGAGTCTTCTATGTGGAAGTGTCGGCACGGAGGGAGTTTTGCAAGTCAACAAAACAAAGTTTAAATAATATGATGGTGATCTTATTCAGACTAAGCATGGCACCTTGTTTCAGTGGCGCCCCCAGAAAATTTTCTTAGGGGTGGCCAGAAGAGGCCGCAGCAAATCTTGGGGTGGCACACAAAAAAAATTTATGAATTCAGTGTAATGTTATATTTTTGTTTCTGGTAAATGAAATAATGTGATTTTAATTTGTTTAATTAATTACTCTTAAAATATTGCAATTTATTCCTTGAAATAATTCAGCAAGTACATGTGCAAATCAAATAAAAATCAATATTTAGTTTAAAAACACTTTTCATATAGGCCCTATATATATAACATTTTAGTTATTTATTACATACTTTTATTGCACAGAATATGGTATATGCCAAGTCTAAAATTCATGAAGATTCATGAATTAATTAATAAAACAAACAAATGAACAAACTGAACAAAAGGCATTACTACACACACATTCACTATACAGACCCTAATAATATCATTTATCCATATTCCTTTTTGAGCCACAATATTATTAATGCAGCTTCTTCTATTGATGTACCTTAAGGTCAATATTATATTGCCATTGCTGTCTATTGAAGGTGTGTGTGTGCTGTCAACGACGATCGGGGAGGGCAGTGGTGGTTCTAGTTTAAATGACACCATGGGCGAACCATCCCATGCACAACATAATGTAATGAAGTCTTACCTCCCTGACTCTTTATCCCTCCTTTCTGCTTTAAAGCCATGCTTAGTGAAAGTTACTACATCATCATATTATATAAACTTTAGTTTAGTCGACTTGCAAAACTCGATGCGTGCCGACACCTCTGCACAAAAGGCTGTTACTCCTGTTTCACGGCGCATGAGCGGCACGTATTTTATCGGAATGCATGCTAACAACCGGGATTCTCAGGAGTGCGTGAGGCGCACGGGAATGGTTTTCTGCGCGCATGCGTCAGTTTGCTTTCACCAGCGTTGAACCAGCGCTGAGGGGGAGAGCAGTGAATCAGCTACGTCAGTGGCACCAACAATAATTTAGTGGCTGCATTTTATTTATTGAAATATTGGGAATTTACATAAGTACATTTAAATTAATAATGTCAACAGCAAAATCATATTGGGGTGGCCACAGGGGTGGCCCCTTAGAGGCGCCCCTGCCTTGTTTGAAGCAAAAAGGAGGGATGATGAGTCAGAGGGGTAATCTAATTCTCGGCCATGAGTCGGGTCTAAAACAACACACAACAGATAATTCTATAAAACATGTTTTTTTTGTATTCTATAGAATTGTCTATAGAATTTTATTCAAATGAACTTAATATTCATGCAAAAGATTTCTTAAATTATCTTAGCATCACTCCAGTTGTGTGTCTTTTAGATGGTTTTCAGTTATATTTAGGATAAATTTCTGTTATTTATTTAGAATAATAATTGTCTAATAACAATAATACTGTTTATTTATTTATAATTATATATATATATATATATATATATATATATATATATATATATATATATATATATATTATATATATATATATATATATATGTGTGTGTGTGTGTGTGTGTGTGTGTGTGTGTGTGTGTGTGTGTTTTATTTATTTGATTCTATTTTTTTAGGGGGAGCAGTGCCCCAGTAGAACTTTATGTCTAGCAACGCCCCTGGCTGTAACCATTAACTTCCATAATATTTGTTTGTGCTTCTATGGATGTCAATGGTTACAGGTTTTCAGCTTTCTTCTTAACCTCATTTGTATTCAAAAGTGAATGTGAGTAAATATTTAGTATATTTTCATTTTTGGATCCAAACTATGCATTTAAAAAAGTAAATGTCTTAAGAAAGCTCATTCCGCTACATCTGTGAACATATAGAGGAACGGAATGCCATGTCTCGCAGGACAACGGTGCTACATAATTAATCATTAATACAAACACAACACTGGACATAAGAGCTATTTTAAAAAAAAACCTATTCATAACTATATACTATAACAGGGATGGGCAAACTTGATCCTGGAGGGCCGGTGTCCCTGCAGACTTTTGCTCCAACCCTAATCAAACACGCCTGCCTGCAGCTTTCTAGTGATCTTGAAGACACTGATTAGTGTGTTAAGGTGTGCTTGACTAGTGTTGGAGCAAAAGTCTGCAGGGACACCGGCCCTCCAGGATCAAGTTTGGCCTATACTTATCTATTCACATTAGGGTTGGGCGATGTTGACCAATTTAGCATCGTACGATGTCTAATGTGAAACATTGCGATGGACGATGGCATCGTCTTCATAGGCGGAGGTGAATGAATTATTTATGAATAATTAATTAATTCATAACGAATTAATTATTTGTAGCCTACCGTTTCAACTACCTGACCCGCATGGTCTTTGTTTTACCCATAACCAAATCATAAATAAATAAAGATAAGTTACACATAAATTACCACCTGTCAATCACTTTTTCCACGGGATTCTGGCATGAGTAGGCAGAGTGATCTGTGTTGTTATAATGGCGTCCACAAACTTAGTTTGGAAAAAAAAATTTTTGTCATTATTACGAATTTTTACGACATTCATAACCGTGTTCGCGTTTTACCGTCATGCTTTAAAAAAAAAACGCAAAAAAAAAACCCGCTAAATTTCGCGATCTATAATCCATAATCATAACTCCTGTATAGCAGTCCTACAACATTCTGACACTCGATGACACTCGAATACCCTGTCAGAAAAGTCTAGTGGCTGGGAATGAGCTTTTTACAGTGTCTGCTATAACGTTAATGTTGTTTTCGTGTGTTTAGATCAGGGATGTCCAAACTCGGTCCTGGAGGGCCGGTGTCCTGCATATTTTAGTTCCAACCCCAATTAAAAACACCTGAACCAGCTAATCAAGCTCTTTCTAGGTATACTCGAAACTTCCAGACAGGTGTGTTGAAGTTAGCTGGAGCTAAACTATGCAGGACATCGGCCCTCCAGGACCGAGTTTGGACACCCCTGGTTTAGATGAATATGGCCACAGTGTAAACACAAAGCACAGTTACGATCTTATTGCCACATTAGATCGTTATGATAACATAATCTATGCCTTCAGTGATTTCCTGAAGATAAATACCAAAAAATAGCACAACTGGAATCACTACAGCAGTCGCCATCGTCTGATCTCATATGAAGCAAGAGATCGCGATGACATACATGTATGATGACGTGTGCAAGTGCTGTAGTGCTGTCCCAATTCTTAGGGGTAAATTTTGAAGCTCTTCCCCTTTACCCTTGGTTGTAAGGGCCAAGGGGAAGGGGAAGGGGTACAAAAATATAATTGGGATTGGGCCTACATTGACAGCCTTTATTGTGGTTATGAAGTTTTTAAAGCTTTTGATCATAGATGATAATGAAATGTAAAATACAAACAAAAAAAGTGATATTTTGAGCCACATGGTGCTTCATCCAGTTGGCACTTGCATAAAGTACTAATTACATAATCTATCTTTAGAGCTGTGGTTTGCTAATATCAACACTGGCCCTTTCACCTGCCTTCCCCTGCGCTTCAGTAAACTCTCTCCGATTCCCTAAACGCTGTGCTTTACAATCAGACAGAATGAGTAATACCCAAAGAACGATGAAATGAAAAGCTACAGATTAGGGTCATTGCATAACGTAATTTCACTGAAGAGAAGCTACTCGTCTCATTCATTTTGTGCCTTTGTGGTGGCCGCACCGCCATTAATATTGCCCAATAAATAGCATTTAAAGAAGCTTCCATATTTATTTATTTCCTTTATGATTTGAGACCTTTTGATGATTAATCTGTATTATGGAGCCCGAGACGTATTACCTGCTTAATTAATTCAATGTATGACACATTAATCTTTCTTACTCCGCCCAGACCCCTTCCACGGCAGAGAGGACGTGTGGGCGCTTTTGTTGCAGAGTCCCTTTTTCTGTGGCTCTATTGTCGGCCAGCATTTAATCACAGCCAGAGTTTGATTATTGCCACAAATTCTGCACTTCAGCAAGATGTTTCTCGGGTGCTAAATTTAGAACATAAATAACCAATCAGAAGCGTTTAGATTAGTCACCGCTGAATTCTGCAGTCTTCTCTCATCAGAAAAACAGAGTGGACATATACTGTGAGTAACATGAATTTCACAGCTTTTACGAGAGTTTATGGTGAAAGTTCAAAGGCAAAGCTGGAATATATTTTTTTGTCTCAACAATAAATGCTACATCTCAAGATGATTTTGACAGCCCTCAAATATATATTTTACCCAAAAATTAAAATGTATTCACTATTTATTAACATTCAAATGGTTCCAAACCGTCCTTTCCTCTGTTGAACACAAACGATGTCCTGAAAAAAGCTGAATACCTGGAACAATTGATTTTTATAATAGGTTACACAAATACTATGGAGGTCAATGGTTACAGCATTTTTCAAAATATCTTATTTTGCATTTAACAGAATAAAAAAAAACTCATGAAGGTTTGAAAAAAGTAAAAGGGGAGTAAATGATGACAGAATTTTCATTTTTGGATGAACTATTCCTTTAACCATCTAAACAGACATTGCTTGTGAGAAGCCAATGAAGACCATAGATTGGCTTTATGCAAATTGATTATGCAAAAAAGACTGGTGTTATTACAGATCAGCATATATTGAATTCAGAGTCAGTTTTACTACATAGCTTTTGTTAAGCACTTTGATCTTTAAAGGGATCAACCAAAAATGTTCACCTAAAAATGAAAACGACCTCATTATTTCTCTCCCTCATGTGGTTTTTAAAGAAATGCTGAGCCCATTTTTGATAAATTATAAAATACAAGACAATGGCTGCTGGCTTTTTGGTAGTCACAAATGTCATGCTGCAAATATGACAATTCATCAAGGTCTTACAAACCTATTTACAACAAATTTATTTAAAACATTATTACTTTTAATTCACAGCTTCATATTATCTCAAAGGTGGTTTGGTCCACTGTGACGACACCTGATGAATAAAGAGACTAAGCCGAAGGAAAATGAATAAATGAATATTATCTCAAAAAATATTTTCAGGAGTATGAGGTAATAATTTTGTTTTGCTTGATTGCTACAATATAAACCCAATCCACCAACCAACCAACCAACCAACCAAACCCAACAAACCAACCAACCAACTGTAAAAAAAAACAACCCCAACCAAACAATCAAACAACAAACCAACCAACCAACCAAACCCAACCAACCAACTAAATCTAACCAACCAACCAACAAAACCAGGCAACCAACCAACCAACTAAACTAACCAATCATACCAAACCCAACAAACCAACCAACAAACCAACCAACCAACCAACCAAACCCAAACAACCAACTAAATCAAACCAAGCAACCAAGCAACCAACCAGCCAACCAACCAACCAACCAACCAACTAAACAAACCAACCATACCAAACAAACCTACCAAACCAACCAACCAACCAACCAACCAACCAACCAACCAACCAACCAACCAAACCCAACAAACCAACAAACCAACCAAACCCAACAAACCAACCAACCAACCCTAAACAACCAACCCCAACCAAACAATCAAACAACAAACCAACCAACCAACCAACCAACTAAATCCAACCAACCAACCAACCAACCAACCAACCCTAAACAACCAACCCCAACCAAACAATCAAACAACAATCCAACCAACCAACCAACCAACCAACCCCAAGCAACTAACAAAACCCAACCAACTAACCAAACCCAACCAACCAACCAAACCCAACAAACCAAACTACCAACCAAGCAAGCAAGCAACCAAACCCAACCAACCAACCAAAGCAGCCAACCAATGAAACCCAACAACCCAACCCCAACCAATCAACTAAACAAACTAACCAAACCAAACAAACTAACTAAACCCAGCAAACCAACCGAGCAAACCCAACAAACCAACCAAACAGCCTAACTCAACAAATAAACCAACCAACCAACCAACCAACCAACCAACCAACCAACCAACCAAACCAGCCAACCAATGAAACCCAACAAACCAACCCCAACCAATCAACTAAACAAACTAACCAAACCAAACAAACCAACCAAACAGCCTAACTCAACAAACAAACCAACCAACCAACCAACCAAACCAACCAAACCAGCCAACCAATGAAACCCAACAAACCAACCAAACAGCCTAACTCAACAAACAAACCAACCAACCAACCAACCAACCAAACCAACCAAACCAGCCAACCAATGAAACCCAACAAAAACCAACCAAACACAACCAAGCAAGTCCAATCAACCAACCAAATCCAACAAACAAACCAGCCAACCAAACCCAACCAAACCAAACCAAACCAAACCAACCAGCCAACCAACCAACCAACAAAACCCAACCAACCAACAAACCAAACCCAACAAATCAACCAAACAGCCAAACTCAACAAACCAACTGACCAAACTCAATAAACCAACCAACCAATCAACCAACCCTAACAAATCAAGCAACCAAACCAACAAACCAACCAACCAATCCCAACAAACCAATCAACCAAACAACCAACCAATCCAAAAATCACCAAACCAACCAACCAAAACCAGCAAACCAACCAACCAATCCAACCAACCAACCAACTAAACCCAACCAACTAAAAATATGCAACAAACCAACGAACCAATCCCAACAAACCAATTAACCAACCAACAAAATCCAGCAAACCAACCAACCAACCAATAGCAATAAACCAACCAACCAAACCCAACCAATCAACCAAACCCAACAAACCAATTAACCAACCAACAAAACCCAGCAAACCAACCAACCAACCAAACCCAACCAATCAACCAAACCCAACAAACAAATTAACCAACCAACAAAAACCAGCAAACCAACCAACCAACCAAACCCAACAAACCAATTAACCAACCAACAAAACCCAGCAAACAAACCAACCAATCCCAACAAACCAACTAAACCCAACAAACCAACCAGCCAAACAATCCCAACAAACCAACTAACCAACCAATCAAACCCAGCAAACCAACCAACCAATCAACCAACCAATCCCAACCAAATGCAACCAACCAAACCCAACTAACCAACATAACAACCAACCCCAAAAAAAGAAAGCTATTGGTACTGTAGCTGTTTACTTGCATATTTCAGTTAAGATCACCGTATCATTTAAAAAATCATCTTTAATATTCCACTAAAGTAAAACTGTCACATTTATACATTTAAATAGAATGAGTAAATTATCAAGGGGAAAAAATATGGGTGAGCATCTTTAGTTGAAGAATACGGCATGCATTTAATTCATATCCATTATAAGAAAGCAACAAGTTACAGTGTCTAGTCTTGGCTCTATGGATTCCAAGCATGACCCCATTTAATAAAACACACATTTATGTTGTTCTGATTGCATGCCTTGCAACAAAATGTTATGTACAGTGGTAACATTTGCTCAGCCATTATTGCAGTGCTCACAATGTGAGCCATATCCAAACAGCACACACACACACACACACACACACGCAAACATCAGATCACTAGTGGAAAATAAACATGCAGACTTGTAGGAAGAGACGGTCATTCAATCACCGGGCAATAATGAGTGAATGGGGTGTTATGTTAATGCAATTGATTTTCTATTGTTAGATCCAGTGATTGTGCAGGGTGTTCGATAACAAAGCATTTGGGGAACAATTATTAATCAGAGACTCCTACTGTATGATATCCTTCTGTTTATTTGTATCTGCTATTACATATGTTGTACAGTAACTCCATTTGTTGTTGTATGAAACATACAGACATAGACACAATTATTGGTACCCTTTAGTTTTGTCCTGGCAAGTTTCTAGTTTTTTTCTCCTCTCCTTGAATTAGTATTACTCTGAGGGGGTTCTACAGATATTTGGCTGACAGATTAACACTCTTCTGGACAAATTATAGCATTTGAACTCTCGTATTTTATTTTACCCACATGTGTGGTTTTATCATCAAACACAAAACAAAAAAAATAACAACAAAAAGCAAGACATTCCAAAGTCAGAATCAAATAAGTCTCTCAATAATGTCAGTGATAACTTATCGTTATTAGCTTTTGAGAGCGATGCAATTCCTTTTTTTTTGATGTCCTGACACTGTTAGGAAAGAAACCGTTGATGCCTGTAGGAGAAACGTCCAGTTGCCCTCTGTTGAGTGGGATGATGTTTTTCTCAGAGAAGTTGGACAATCTTAGTATCGTTTAACTCCAATTGAACACAGCAAGCCAACAGAAGCACAAGTACAGCAAATACAAACAGTCCTTTTATTGAGCGATAACTGCAACAGTTCTCAACAATGGACAATGCGAAGGCCGGTAGCAAAAGTGATACATGTGGTGTATACTCTACCAAACACTTCTCTTACTCTATGGTAAGTGGCTCTTTATACAGGTGTAAAATCAACCTAGTGCCCCCCAGAGGTCGGAAGCAACATTACAACATGACACCATACAAAACAATACACAGTGCAAGAAAATAAATAAATAAATCAGAAAATAATAATAATAATAATAGTAACATTTAACTGTTACAACTTGTAGATTATTCCTAAATTTGTAACGATTGCAGAGAGATCGCTTTTGCGTCATTCAAATCACATGTATGGAAGCATTTAGACTTTTAGACCTGTAAACTATAATGATGACGGAAGAAGTTGTGGGAGGTTATTCAGGATGTGGTGGGTTTCTTAGGTTATTAAAGGTGTTTTCTGTCACTACATGTTTAGCCTGCATTAACGCATTCAGTGTAAGCTGCACGATTAATCATTAAAAGATCAGAATCTTAACACCCACGCAACATAAATTATAAATGATGGTGATTTGCATATGTTTATTAATCATTCGAAGCGCTGCATTCAAATTTGTGTTTGAAAAATGCAAAAATCAAGAAAGAGATTCAGTTTTTAGTCTTTTGAGTTAGTTCTGAAGTTACAGTCAAATGACACAGAAGTACTGGGAGAACAGTTTATAGTTTACAGTAGATAAAACCACTGATGTTTATGGTAAAACCGCCATCATGTGCTCAAAAATGAAAGTTGTAGGCAGCAATTACATTGTTTAACCAACAGGTTAACCAGCCATCAAAAATATTCCACTGAATAATTCTTCAAAAATGACACATCTAGCAATGAAACATGAAGTTTTATGAGTGAATAACTGAATCATTTATTGAAAATGAGACTAAAAATAAATATGAGTTATACAAATGTCAGATTTCTACATTTAGGCATATCAGCAACAGTAGTAGTAACAGTGAATTTTTCACAGTACTGATTATTTTACTATTCATTTTTATTCAGCTGATTATTTCTTTATATTATTTTATAAAACCAAAAACCGGGGGTGTGGGGGTGGGGGGTTGACATTATGGGAGTTTTCTGGGAGAAATAACAAAATGTGAGGGTGGCGGGAGATGGGTCTGAAATACGGGAGACTCCCGGGAAAAACGGGAGTGTTGGCAGGTATGCCATCCATCCATCCATCCATCTATATATTAAGGGTGTCAAAATTAATAATTTCTTCGGTGCACCGTGATGCAGATGGGGACAATTCGATATTGGTTCAGTAATAGATCATAACCGCTTATTACGCACTGACGTCATTTATCCCCTATGCGCGATGTCGCGGTAGAATACTATGGCGAAGGAGGCAAGGGTGAGTAAAAAAACACTCCTACTACTTAAAAAGCAGATAATTGTCGTTCACTGACACTGAGGAATGGTAAAGCACGGGCCGCTATTTCACTAGGAAGAAATGCTGTAAAACTCCATCTCTCTCTCTCGCTCACACACACACACTTTTTGTATTTGACCCGTTGGCATGTTCGTGAGGTAAATTTCCCTCTCCTCTCGGCTCTTAAAGTGGTACTTGTGGATCCAGACACAAGCGTGCCTGTGGTGCAAGTTTATTGTATTGTATTTATTCTATTACGGATTTCCTGATAACCGGTTTTCCAGCGTGACTCATGGGTGAACATCGCTTTCATTTCTAAAGCCAAGCGCAGCCCTTTCTGTTGAGCGGGTGAAGACAATGACCAATCATAGGGGTGTAAGAACTTGCCAGTGCTCAAAAAGCAAGCGGATAATATTTACATTAGTTTATTTGTTATGAATGCTCGTGCTGTCTTCTGTGCATGTATTGGAGTTTTCATTCACAAAGTGTGTTTTTTTTTTTTTTGATCAGGTAAAATTAAAGGTACAGTTCATATATCTGACTGCTTGTATTAAAGGACAAAATTGTATTACAAGTTATATATAAATATAAACATATTTATAGATTTTAATAAAATTTTTTCTTGTGTTGTAAAGAAAAAAATCTAATTATGTATAGAAAGCATCGTCAATGCACCGTGATGCACCGAGATATCGAATTGAACCGAATCGATGGCATAATAATCGTAACCGAATCGAACCGTGAGACCAGTGTAGGTTCACACCCCTAATACATATATATTAGGGGGAAACGATACGCGCATGCATTACAAACCGAACGATTCAGACAAATTTCTAAAAAGATAAAAGAGAATAAGTGTACAGAATATAATGTTTTCAGTGCAACAACGCTCAACAAGGCATCCCAAATGATGTGACCCTGGACGTGACAGGCAACATGCTGCCTTCCCCGCCCACCTCCAAACACTATTTCAATCAGGGACATGCTGCACTAGCTCGCAAAATGGCTAACATTAATGTAATCCTCCTATAACCAACAGCGGGTCTGGCGTTTGGGACCACTTTGGTTTCCCTGTAAGTTATGAGGGTGATGGCAAGAGAGTGGTGGATAAAAAAAAAAGACAATGACATCTGCTATGACAGTAAGCTATTTTAGCGGTAATATTTGAACATGTCAACTCATTTACAATAGCTATGTTTTCATACAAAAATGCTAATGAACTTATGCGCAAAACTAACTATATTATCGCATAAAAGACGTGCGAATAAAGCTGTGTTTCCATCCAACGAGTCAAAGCGAACAAAACCGTCACTTCCTGATTAACTGGCGCCAAATATAAACAGTAAAAACTGAATTTGCTGCAGTAGGAGAAGCTGCGTCAATCTTTTCTTCATCTAATAAATGACTTGCGCCTCGGAAGGCAATCCTGACACGCAGTGAACGTGTGGTGGCGTTTGAAGGTGTCAGATGCGGATCACAGATTCTGGATGTCATTAATAATATATTAACACTAATACTTAAACGGTAAGGCGTTTTAGAATGACAAAAACAACATTTCAGATGGTTTATAATGTGCAGCCTGCTGGTTTGTCCATTTACACACATTTTTATTATCACATGATCTCTTATAACCAAATCACACGACCTTTTTTAAAGCGCATACTGGAATTTGTGCGGTAAAAGTGTTTACATCGTAGTTTATGCACATCTTTTCTTATCGAATAAAAAGTTTATCCTACTCAGTTATGCGCATATGTTTTTTATGCACATTTTCAAAATTTATGCGCATCATGTCGTTTCCATCAACTGTTTTTTTATGCGCATCTCCAAAATGTGCATAAAAATAGTTGGATGGAAACATAGCTACTGACATCACGGAATCACTAACTGGAATTAGACGAAAACTAGACACGCGCACTACATGTAACTATCCCCGCAGCATTCAGACAGGCAATTTCTACAGATTCGAACAGGGCAAAACAAATCACAGAGCGGTACATTTATAGCTGTGGATATGAGACCTTAATCGGTAGTGGAAATTTCTGGTTTTAAGAAAATGTTAAACGTAATAGAGCCCCGTTAAATTATTCCTTCATAAGCCCATTTCAGTCAGATAATAATTCCTGCTTTTAGATCCACTGAAATGACAGGTGACAGTCAAATCAAGCAGATCTGTGCTGTCTGAAGAAAAGGTGGACACTTTCTGAAAATAAAAAATTACTTAGAAATTGATTGAAACTGAGTTCCATATAAAAACTGAATTGTTTTTTCTTTTCTTTTTATTTGTTTAACTACTAAAATATTACATTTATTTTTATAAGCAGCTTTTTGGTTTTGAGTATAAAGAAGGATTAGTTTTATTTGCTGCTAAGCAGAAACCCCAGATGAATAGCTTTATATCACTGTTCAAAGTAAAAAAAAAAAGAAACGAAAAAAAGAAGAGAGATCATGCTTTGATGATGTTAGTTTTAATACATTAAAAAGATTTCAATCAGAGAAATCCTCTGGCTTTTTTCTTTTTTTTGCTGTATCGAAAACATATAGAACCGTGACACCACTGTGTCTTATCAAACCGTTTTGTGAACCGTTACACCCCTAATATATATATATATATATATATATATATATATATATATATATATATATATATATATATATATATATATATATATACATACAAAAAGAGAAATAATACACTGTGCATGGATTACATTTCCTGTTTAATCACATTTTGTCCCAATTGCAATACTAGAAATAGTACTGAGATTGTTTACCTGGTCTCTTACCATTACCAGTAACACGTCTCTACCGCTCATACCCAAATCTATAAACCGATACTGCAAACCCCCAGATGTCCTTTCCCCCCTCAATCTATTCCTGGACAAATTTTGTTGGCAAGCACAAAACACCAAGACAGCTGGATGACTCTCTCTGGCCAACTCCAGATGTTCTTCTTTCTCCGACAGAAATATCAGAGGATAATAATTATTTGTGTGGGCCGCATTCACATACATGTGCGCGCGCGGAGGCTGTAAACATTTAAAACAACATCGCTCCCCTGATACCCCCTCATAAATCCAATTTGCATGACAGAAAGCAACGTGATTGATGCCCGGCTTTCCCCCCAAAGTGTTTGATTAGAAGACAGAAGGTAGAGAGCTGCCGAGAAAGAGATAAATGTTACAGCTGCGGATTAACATCCCAAGGTCACAGAGCCTGGGCATTTCAATTAGAGACTTTTCAGAGGACGAAAAGCGCCGGCCCACAGGAGTCAAATGAGTGTTTAATGAGACTGTCATTCCTGACTGAGCTTTGGAAGAGGAAGAGGAGAGACAGAAACCATCTTTAGGACATGATGGAAGAGGAGTTGTATTTACATATATATGCCACGACCCCATTAACCACACTGAGATTGTGGGGAATGTGTGTGTGTGTGTGTGTGTGTGTGTGTGTGTGTGTGTGTGTGTGTGTGTGTGTGTGTGAAAGGACAGAAGTGAAACATGGCTCTCTCCTTTTCAGCCTCAATTTGTTCATGCTGATGAAGCAAAAATGCAATCTGTGAGGGAAAATGTTAAGATGAAGGATAGATGGGAAATGGAATTCAGCCTTTTCAATTGTACTCGGCTTATTATTTTACCCCAGCACATGGTTTGGGTGGCTTGATGGGTGTCAAACATCCAGATTGACAGATTACACTGTGCTTAAAGTACAAATGAAATCAAAACTAACCATATAGTTTTGTTAGCTCACATTGCTAGTTTTGTGGTGAACAATTGAAGAGTTTGGTTGCAAAACGCGATAAACGCCATGTTTTGACATTTGGATTTTATTATTGGAAATCACTGTTTAGATGTACCTTAATCTACGTGTGAATTGCTGCCATTAATAACATTTAGGAATGCACATTTTAGGCCTTTTTTCACAAAATGCGATATCTGCCAGACCAGTTTCTTTACAAAGTGCGATATAACCGGCAGCTAGCTCTGTGCAGCTCTCACATGGTTGCCCAATGAAGCTAAGCAGGCCTGCGCCCGGTCAGTACCTGGATGGGAGACCACATGGGAAAGCTTGGTTGCTGCCGGAAGTGGTGTTAGTGAGGCCAGCAGGGGGTGCCCAACCTGCGGTCTGTGTGGGTCCTAATGCCCCAGTATAGTGACGGGGACTCTATACTGCTCAGTGAGCGACGTTAAATGACAATGCATAACATGATTGCGTGATATCCTCGATTGGTGATGCGATTTCGCAGGTCAGAGTTCACCAAGCTTGAACTTTGCACCGCATGACCCTGCGTTTCCGGTCTGACGCATTCGCGTGCGTATGAATGGAAGTCTATGGGGAGAAAAGTTCAGTGTGTCCGCAGCTTAAAGCCGCGGTTACACTAGAGTTTGAGCTTGCAAAATTCTGTCGTACGCCGCTGCGAAAAGGGGCGGGATTAGACATTAAAAAAGCGAGCGATTGCTCCATGTTTTAAATTTCTGTTCAGAGAGGTCATGTTTTGATCCTGGATTGGTTTCACGCAGTCAAGTGATGCAATTTCGCAGGTCATAGTTCACCAAGCTTGAACTTTGCACTGCAACAACCTGCGAAACTTGACGCATGACCCTGCGTTTCCGGTCTGACGCATTCGCGTGCGTATGAATGGAAGTCTATGGGGAGGAAAGTCCAGTGTGACCGCGGCTTAACTCCGAGAGGATCGCGTGCGATCACGTGCTAATGATTGTCCACGGCTGGTCCCGCATTAGCTAACACATGATTTACCAATCAGATGAATCCACACTGAGTATACATAACCAGAGTTTCTTATCTCTGTATTTTCGTCTTGAAGAATCCCCCCAGCCACCCCTACTCCCCCTCCTTTCTAGATTGGGTGACGCGGCGGCCCATTGGTTAGCACTGTTGCCTAACAGCAAGAATGTCACTGTTTAAAGTCCTTACTAAATCTGTCAACAATTATGTGTAGAGTTTGCTCATTCTCCCTGTGCATCCCTGTGGGGATTTTCCACAGGTTTTCTGGTTTCCTCCCACAGTCCAAAAAACACGCAACCTAAGTAAATTGAACATACCAAACTGGCTGTATAGTCAAGCTCTTAGCAAGCTGAATATCTCTCCTTAGCCATCCCTATATCTGTCATTAGCCAGAAATAAGTAGGGGAAGTTCATTGAGATCTCCCGGGACAGCATGCCAAACAAGCCTATTACCAATCATCAGCTAAGTGTGAACTCTTGAAATCACTTGAAACATCTACTCTACAACGTGGGGTGATATTCCTCAATTTGTGTAACTGTTTCTTTGCTGAAGGTGTTCCAGAGCAATACATAAAAAAGGACCACAAGGTGTCACTAGAGATGGGTTTCGAAACATTTCGAAGCTTCGACACATTTGCTTCGACTGTTTTAGTGTTTCATGAGGCCTCGCTCTACCAACCACTACTGAAATCTGAAAATGCACTTCCTGTTCGTTTTCAGTTAATTCTCAGATTACGTCTGTCTGAAGCATTGGGCGTGGCCAACATACTTAACCACGCCCCTTTAACTGTCAGTTGTGACAACAAACAGAAATGGTGAGGAGTAGGAGCATTTCCCAATCGTTCTGAATGAAATGCCTACTTTACTACATCCAATCAGCTCGGAGTAGAAAAAAAAACAAGCCACACCCACTGTTTAATATTCCGTTTCTCTAGGAATTGTGCACAATATGAAAAAAAAAAAAAGGTCACAGTTTCCAGTCCACTTTAAGTTAACCTGCTTATGGAAGACACTTGCACACACACACATACATACTTACTGGCAAACTGTGTGAGAGTACTGAAGGGTGGGAATTTAATTGCAGACAGAATGCTATCTCCAGAGAACACTTGTTGATTTTAATCACAACAGTGGTCAGATTTGATTACCGTCTGGACTGCGTAAAGTTTTCGAGAATCCCGCGTCCTCGCTGTGCCCTTGCGCCATATGCTGATTGATTACACCAATCTGTCAAGCTCTGTGCCTGTGCCTGATGTTTAAAAGAGCCCATAGATAGCTTTAAACAAGTAATTGCAATAAAATTACATGTAATATACAATTTTTAATAATAAAAATAATAATAAACACACTAATAATAATACTAATAGTGATAATAATGATAATGAAAATAATGGGTGACACAGTGGCGCAGTGGGTAGCACGATCGCCTCACAGCAAGAAGGTCCGTGGTTCGAGCCTCGGCTGGGTCAGTTGGCATTTCTGTGTGGAGTTTGCATGTTCTCCCTGTGTTGGCGTGGGTTTCCCCACAAGTCCAAAGACATGTGGTATAGGTGAATTGGGTATGCTAAAATTGACCGTAGTGTATGTGTGTGAATGAGTGTGTATGGATGTTTCCCAGTGATGGGTTACGGCTGGAAGGGCATCCGCTGTGTAAAACATATGCTGGATAAGTTGGCGGTTCATTCCACTGCGTCGACCCCAGATTAATAAAGGGACTAATGAATGAATGAATGATGATAATAATAACAATTCCAACATTATTTTTATTATTATTATTAGTAGTAGTAGTAGTATTAGTAGTATTAGTATTATTTTAATGGATTTTAATAATATAATAATAATAATAAACACATTATTATTATTATTATTATTATTATTATTATTATTATTATTATTTTAATGTATTTTAATAATAATAATAATAATAATAAACACTATTATTATTATTATTATTATTATTATTATTATTATTAGTAGTAGTAGTAGTAGTAGTAGTAGTAGTAGTAGTAGTAGTATTTTAATGTATTTCATAAAATAATAATAATAATAATAATAATAATAATAATAATAATAATAATAATAATAATAATAATAATAATAATAACCACACACACTAATAATAATAATAATAATAATAATAATAATAATAATAACCACACACACTAATAATAACAATAACAATAATAATAATAATAATAATAATAATAATAATAATAATAATAATAATAATAATAATAATAATATACAGTATTTACTAATAAAAATTATATTTATACATTATAAAACCACACACACTCACATACACCTATACACACTCACACACTCATCCATTATTTTCAAATATATCATAATATCCAATGTTTAATTCTGAAAATATGTTGGGCTGGATTTACTTTTTTCTTTTCACAAAAAGAAACATAGGGAGTTCAAACTACTTGCAAATCGTAAATTATGACAATATTTATTTATTTTTTTTTTTTTTTAGGCAACTTTAGAGATGATCATTTCAGTGATTCAGAATCTTTATTTAATTAATTTCTGCATTAAAGCTTCATTACAGAACTAATGACCTACAATGGGGTTGGATCATATATCAGGGTTTATTCAGCTTGCCTAATTTATTTTTCATCTGCTCCTCCTTTTCTCATCAATTCGACCTCAAATAAAATACATTTTATGCCACTTATATTGGACTTTCTTGTATTAAATCTAAATATGTAACATTTGAACTAAAAAGATGAACAATTCCGTAGTAAGGAGCACAGCGAAAATGAATCTCTCCATCACGATCCACCAATCAATAAAAAGCATTCACACACTGGATATTTAGGTTATGTTTTGATCTTTCACTGCTATAACAAAACACTGAATTCTGATCATATTTAGAACTTTGTTTCATATTACTACTATCTCTCTTAAACACTTTAGCTTTATATGAAAGACAAAAAAAAAAAATCCTATTTCCTATTACAATCCTAGCATTTTTCCCAGTGCTGGGTTATGGCTGGAAGGGCATCCGCTGCGTAAAACATATGCTGGATAAGTTGGCGGTTCATTCTGCTGTGGCGACCCCTGATAAATAAGGGACTAAGCTGAAGGAAAATTAATGAATGAATAAATAATCCTAGCATTCCTATTAGTCTAGTCGGTATTAAAGTGAGCTCATGAAATTCAATCATTAATGTCAGAGAGGAATGTTGTCAAACTTGAAGGATAAGTGATGGTTTTCTTCAAACTGTCGGCTTTAAGACATAAATTGCATGCAGTTATGAATTACAGAATAATTAAATCAATACTTTGTAATTTGCACGAACATGCAGACTTGATGACAGAGGGGATACAGGGAGAAATTTTAATTGAGGTGAAGAAAAAAACAACAAGTCTAGAGCAAATTTGTAGGACATTATTCTGCTAAAAACATTCATGAACCATTTGGGATCTGAATTTCTGCATGAAAGACTCCTAAGATGTGATCTCTATAATTAATGAAGTTTCACCTGATAAATAACATTTTACATGCCCTTATTGTGCTGTTTTAAAGGTTCTGTATTGCTGTTTTAGAGTTCTTTCACAATAGCTTTACACCCATCCAAACACAAGGAAACTATTTTCCAATTAACATTGCAATATGACCTACTTTTCTCTACTGATTTGAAGTTTGGTTTCATTCTGAGAGTCTACTCTCATCTGATTGGCTCAAAAAGTTCTTACTCCCAACTCATCGCATACTAAAGCCGCGGTCACACTAGAGTTTGAGCTTGCGAAATTCTGTCGTACGGCGCTCCCAAAAGGGGCGGGATTAAACAAGATGATTAGACATTAAAAAAAGCGAGCGATTGCTCCATGTTTTAAATTTCTGTTCAGAGAGGTCATATTTTGATCCTGGATTGGTCTCACGCAGTCAAGTGATGCGATTTCGCAGGTCAGAGTTCACCAAGCTTGAACTTTGCACTGCAGCAACCTGCGAAACTCGACGCATGACCCTGCGTTTCCGGTCTGATGCATTCGCGTGTGTATGAATGGAAGTCTATGGGGAGTAAAGTCCAGTGTGACCGCAGCTTAATGCTTGGAAAGACCCCATTGGCGTCACATTAATGCATTGACTTCCTCTATAGCATCATTTTTCAACATGCAGGTAACTTCATTACATAAATGCACCAACCCCAAGCATGTATAAGAATTGTATCATCATGATGAAATGATACATTTAGCATCTTCTTATAATTTCATTGACATTTTCGTTGATATCTAACCCCAACACTATACTCCAAATCTAACTGCTAATATAAAACATATACTTTTAGACTTTGCCGCAATTTTACAGTTACTTACTGCAAAACGGCCAGTACAATACCACATACGATCTTTACAGTTCACTACTGAAATATGCACTGCATTGTGGGTAATTTAAAACATTTACAGTAACTTACTGCTTATTAGGAATTTGCGGTATTTTACTGTAATCAAAGTAATCAAGTACTGCTACTGTAGTTGAAAGCAAATATTAGACAGATCATGAAAAAAAATATCCTGTCACACAAAGTATTTAAAATAGACAGATGAATGAAAATTACTCTTGTAAACCATTTAAAATTGAAATAATAAAATAAATAATTAAAATATTGCTGTACACAATCTCATCACTTGTTTGAAAATTTAATAGTAAATACAAAAAATAAAGGTTTTGATCTGCTAGTGTAAAATGTAAATAAATTACAGTAAAAAATTGTCATACTGTAAAATCAAATGTGGTAAAAGGCATTTTACCATAAAAAGAAGTTGTGGTAAGGCTATTTTACTGTAAACTGAATTGGGGTAGGGCCCTGCTATTGTAAAACACATTTACAGTAGTTGCAATAGATGTGATAGACGTGGCCATAAGATCGTAATTGTACTGTGCATTTACACCCTGACCATATTCATCTGTGTAAACACACAAAAAACAACATTAACATTATAGCAAATACTGTAAAAAACGAATTCCCAGCCACTAGACTTTTCTGACAGGGGATTCGAGTGTCATTGAGTGACAGAATGTTGTGGAACTGCTATACATATCTATATATATAAGGCCAGATAGATAGATAGATAGATAGATAGATAGATAGATAGATAGATAGATAGATAGATAGATAGATAGATAGATAGATAGATAGATAGATAGATAGATAGATAGATAGATAGATAGATAGATAGATAGATGATAGATAGATAGATAGATAGATAGATTATTTTATTTTAGCGTTTTTATAGCATGACGGTAAAACACAAACGCGGTTATGAATATATTAAAACATTTGCTTGTTTGTTTAGTAATTCATAATAATGACAAAAAAAAAAAATACTAATTTGTGGATCTCTTGACTTCCGGGTGCAGCTATGCTGCCGTTGACCCCTTGGTTTCGAGTGTTGTCCTGAAAAATCTCAGTTTGAAGGGGTATCTACCCCTTCCCCTTAGCCCTACGCCTTCAAGCTAAAGATTATTGGGACACTCCTACTCCTTCACATGAACAGACAAAACGAGGGGTAGGGGTAAGGAGAAAGGCTAAGGGGTAGAATTGGGATTGAGCCTAAATAAAATATCTAACAGTGTACATTAAAAATACTGTACAATCAATATACAATAGCATTATAAGTATTCATGTTTGTCAACTAAGGCCATCCAATATCTATAAGTCAAAAATAGAGTCAAAATTAAAGGACTAGTTTACCAAACAATGGAAATTCTGTTATTAATTACTCACCTTCACGTTGCTCCAAACCCATGAGATCTAACAAATGTATTCCTAAGAGTCCAGAAAAATACCAAAAGAAAAAAAAAATATCCTCAAAACAGACTATATGCCTTTAGTGGTTCAATTTGAATATTATCATTCATTCATTCATTCATTTATTCATTCCTACATTTTCATTTCGGCTTAGTCCCTTTTTTAATCTGGGGTTGCCACAGCGGAATGAACCGCCAACTTATCTAGCAATATGTTACATACACTAAGGACAATTTAGCCTTACCCAATTCACCTATACAGAATGTCTTTGGACTGTGGAGGAAACCAGAGCACCCGGAGGAAACCCACGCGAACACGGGGAGAACATGCAAACTCCACACAGAAATACCAACTGACCCAGCCGGGACTCAAAGCAGTGACATTCTTGCTGTGAGGTGAAAGTGCTACCCATTGCTCCACCATGACGCCTCCTTGAATATTACCAAGCTACTAGAATACTTTACAAGAACAGTATTATCTCTTCAGTGTCAGTATATTGTGTGCATTCATAAGCACTGTGCAGTGACCAATACCCACCATATTGGTACTAAGAATGTGATTGTGACTTGTGATTGGTCAGATGACCCAGTCTGTTGTGATTGGTAAACCATCCACACTTCTACTCACAGTATTGCCAACAGTATCAGTGACTTAAGTTTTAGCATCAGTTCAACAAAAATACCAAATTAGGTTTGCTTTCACAACACAGAAAACAACAACAACTCAACATGTCAACAACACAGCCAATAGCAGAATCTGATTGGTCAAATTTATATAAATCACCAATGCACTAAATAAATGTAACTTATTCGTCTGCAATACATTTATTGCATATATTATCATCATGATAAGGTTTTTTGGGATGTATTGTGCATCCCTAGTAGGTTTGTGTTACTTATAGGTAGCTCATAAATGATTTTCTTTGAGGGGGGGGACAAACTCAACCACATACAACGTGAATGGTAATATCTGAAGAAGCATTATTGAGCAATTTTAAGGTTAATATCAGACATTTCCTCTAGTGAGAAAGACAAAAAAAATGATACAAATCCCTGGTGAAGATCACAGAGATTTTACAAACCTGACATGGCAAGTAGCCTCCCGAGAGCTCAATTGTTTTTCTTTTGGGAGACTACATGGATTCATTCTTACATGCAGCTGTCATCGGAGGGCAGGTCTGCTTGTTAGAGGATTCAGGCTGCTTTAGTAGGATGCCCACTCATAATAGTGCTAGAGAATTTTTGACATTTGTAAAGTGTGGACAGATTCTTCATAAGTCCTTTTGTGGCTTGTTTCAGTCTTCAGAGCTTCAGCTGTGCTTTCTCTGGGGTCCACTGAAATCTCCTGTGATCACACTGTTGTCAGTTAAACTCTACTGTGAAGATCAGACAGACTGTAGCTGTGGGAACACGAGGGTGCTGAATGGAGACGTGCACTTGATGGGGATGGTATGTGGAATAATCATCACAATTGAACAAAAAAATGTCAAATATAATTGTGACTGGGGAAACAAGAAATCGTTATCCAGACCACCCTGGAATCCTCAAAGCAATGCACGTAAATAACAATGAATGCATTAGCAAATATAAAAAGATACCCTGGCAACCAACCACTATAACCAGAATCGCTTCAGTGTAAAATATAATAATATTATTAATATTAATATTAATAATAATAATAATAATAATAATAATAATAATAATAATAATAATAATAATAATAATAATAATAAATATTTTAAAATAAATAAAAAGTATTAAAATATTTTTAAAAGAATAAATAAAATAAAAAAAAGAAAATATAAAATAAATTATTAATACATGACATAAAAAACTACATATTTATAAATAAATAAATAAATAATAAATTAAAATATAAAATAAAATAAAATTTAATTAAAAAAATATTTTAAAAACAAATAAATAAAAATAAATACAAATAAAATAAAATAAAAAATAAATAATAACAAATAAAATTAAAATAAAATGAAAAATATTTTAATAATAAATGTATAAATAAATTAATAAAATAATAAAAATATATAATTAATAAAAAAAATTGAATTGAATTAAATTAAATTAGGTTAAAATATTTAAAATTAAAAAAATTAAATAAAAATATTTAAAAAAAAATAAATGAAAATGAAAAATATAAAATAAAATTAAAATAAAATACTACTACTACTACTGCTAATAATAATAATAAAAAAAATATTTCAACAGAAATAAAAATATTAAAATAATAAAAATAAATAAATAAAAATGAAAATACAAAAAAAATAATACAAAATAAAATAAAAGTAAAATGAAAAATATTTTAACAATAAAATAAAATAATAAAATAAATATATAATTAACTAAAATAAACAAAAAAATAAATAAATAAATTAAATAAAATATAAAAAAATAAATTAAATTAAACTAAATTAGGGGCTGCATGATGGTGCAGTGAGAAGCACGTTCAAAACATATGCTGGATAAGTTGGCGGTTCATTCCTCTGTGGTGACCCCAGATTAATAAAGGGACTAAGCCGAAAATAAAATAAATGAATGAATAAATTAATATAGGTTAAAAATATTTAAAATAAATAAAAAAATTAAATAAAATAAAAATCTAAAAAATTAAATACAAATATTTAAACAAACAAATAAATAAATAATAAAACAATAAATAAAATGAAAAAAAAAAATATAAATATATAAATAAAAATAAAATAATCCATTTTGCATGCACCTTCCAAATGACTGTAAAACAGACACTAAGCTTAGTCATGTCACTATCTTCAAGTCCTTAAATTCAGATATGGTAATAGATGTTTGGTTTCTGACAAGTGCTGTAAATGGTGTACCAATCACAACAAACTAAGTCAATTATCTGACCAATCAGTGCAGAGTAGGCTCTCAGAAAGGAATCATTAAGAGACCGGATCCTTAAACCAACTGATTCAGACACTTTGATAAATAAAAAGCTAATGCTAAAACGTATATTACAAGCAAATTAAGGGGTTTATACAGTATTTGGGGTGGATACTATAACATGAAACAGACTTAGAAATATGATTTTTAAAGAGGTATTTAATTGTGTGAGCATATGTTAACTGCATATGTAAATTCATATGTGGTTTTGATTTGCTGGTTATCATCCCCATACTGATGAGAGTTTTAATTATAGCCAACTGTTCAACTATATCTTCATGCAAATTTACTATTCACTCGGGTAATGCATCCTCAGTTCTATTACCCACAGACTTAATGAATAGTAACCAAAATAACGTATATTTAGGCCAAACTCACACTCGTATAAAGATGTTTTTGAAGTGGATGATGCTTAATATAGGAATAAATGGGGTCTAAAACATTTGAACTCTACTTTTGACCACTTCCACACCCAGTTGTGAATCCAGATTGAACTGCTTTCATAGTAGGGACACTCACGATGATCTGTGTAATACCAAGAAATCATACATGTTTCATTCAGATTTTTCTCAGTGGTGAAACGCTCAACAGGTTTCATAGTTTTTACCAGATCTCAGGTTAGTTTAGTCTATAAAGGTTTTAATGAGACATTTGTAAAATGAAAAGGAATAATAGCCAATTAATAGTCTCTTTTAAATTTAGTTTTGTAGTTCGGGCGCAAATAAATATTTGTTGCCATTTTTAATTGTTTAATTTCATTTGATTGACTATATAAAAGTAAGCGGATATTATTGATGCATTTATTGGGTAAAATTTCTACTTTTTCATGCCTCGCGCTGACGCGCTGCTTCTGTGTGCGGTATGAAAGCTGTAATCTGTTAACATGGATGCCGAAAAAAACACGCGCTGCTCACACTCTGCTCACACTTGCGGTGTGAAACAGGCTTTCAAGAGTTCACACTTAGCTGGTGATTGATAATAAAGCTTGTTTGACATGCTGTCCCAGGAGAGAGCCCTGAGCTCATGAGATACTTGAGCCCTGGGTTCCCTCTCGTTTGCAGGGCGAGAGGGGAGTTTGAGCTCAGGTAGCTCTCGATGACTCCCCCCGGCTTATTTGTAGCTAAGTGACGGATATGGATGACTGAGGACAGGGTTTCTGCAGATATCATAATGTCAAATTTAAGACTTTTTAAGACCATTATTAAATTTAAGAGCTATATCACAATATCAAAAACACGCGAGAGAAAATGCAAAATCACAAAATTAGTAGTAAAATAAATGTATTTAAATTGAACTGTACTGAAGACAGGTTAGATGGACCACTGAACTACAAAAAAAAAACATCTTAAGGCTGATTTATACTTTTGCTGGTGGCGCATCGCACACCTCCGCTGACTGTGCGCGCACCTCACGAAACGAACAAGGCTTTTATACTTGACGCGTTCGCTGTTGTGATATTCTTTCCGGTCAAAAGAAACCCACCGTAAAGTCAGACGTGTAAACAGAGATGTAGTACATTTCCGGAACTACGTCATATCATTAATATCGTTCAAGATTTTAAAACTAATTATTTTTATAATTTATTATAATGATTATAAAGATTTTTATAACCATTCAAGATTTTTTAAATCAAACTTTGATGCATCACTTGCTTTTGTTCATATCTCGGACAGTTCTACCTATTAAAGTTAAATATCAATGACAAGAGAAAATGGGCTGCTCTACAATTATATGTTTCATTATGGTAAGAATAAAAGCAAAAAAAAAACGTACTAAAAATACTGACTTTTTTTTTATTTTGCCCACTCAACAATTCACACATTATTGTCTGGCTAGTTTCTGTCCTATAAAAGCTAAAAAGGCAATAATGGTCCAACATTCCTGACCATTATCACCAATAAAGCCCAGAATTTGGGCATCAGTATATTGTAAACCGATAGGTTCATATATTCTTTTCCAGTTATCAAAGACATAATTTGTCACTTAATTTTAGTTTGTAGCTTAACCACCCGGGTCTCCACTTTTGCCATGGCATCATTTTTTGTTTCAACAAACTTATCCCTCAGGTTTTTCCAAACTTTTACAAAAACTTTCCTCCTTTTCCACTGCTGTTGCAATTTCTAGCCAAGAATTATTGGTCATCTGGTTATCTCTATGATGATCACGCATGGACGGATCATTAAGATGTGTGTACAGTCGTACCTGTTCCAGACAAAATCTCTTCAAAGCGATTCATATTCAACGCAAATCAAATGCATAAAAATCAAACCCGAAATCTGTTCACGCTGCCAGCCGAAATCATGTCGCGCACACCAAAAGTGAACCTCCGCAAACACAGCGATGACGTCACATTCGCCGAGCGCACTGGGCGCAATAACAGAAAGCTGATTGGCTATTGCATGCTGGTCTCATTTGTAGTTGTAATACAGCAAATTACATTAGGACTAGTGAAGTAAAGGACTGCAACACCACAAAAACCAAGCAACAACAACAAAAAAGAATTTAAATGAGCATTAGATGTAGCGTTACATGGACATCGGAAAAATAAGACCAGTGCGAAAATATTTAAGACCAAGAACAGTGAATTTAAAACTTTTTAAGGCCTTAAATTTCGATAATTTTAGTCTTTTTAAGACCCCGCGAAAACCCTGGAGGAGAGGTGTACTCGCTGAGAACTTGACTATAGTATAAATTTTGTGTTTTCAATTTACTTAGGGTGTGTGTTATCTGGACTGTGGGAGGAAACCGGAGAACCCGGGGAAAACCCACGCGAGCACAGGGAGAACAAGCGAAACTCCGCACAGAAATGTAATATGGTTTAGTAGTGCTAATCACTGGGCCGCCGTGTCGCCCGTTTAAAAAGGAGGGAAAGTAGGGTTTTGTTTTTTGTTTTTTTAGGGGGGGGGGGGGGTGTTTTCTTGAAGAGAAAAAGATAATGAGATAAGAAAACTCTGGTTATTTATAGTGAGTTAAGAATCATGTGATTGGTTAATCGATCATTAGCCAATGCTAGAACAGCTGAGAACAATCATAAGCACGTGATCCTCTCGAAATTAGTTTATAACTAAACTTCACTTAGTTCATTTTGTCATTTCGCGAGATTTTCAAAATGTCTATTGCACTTGTGCGTGGCGCCTTATTACAATTCTGCAAGTACCTGAAGGTCACCTACTCCTGTCCATCATGATTGTTGTTCTTAAGGGTGTAGACTTCATTGTGAAGTCTGATTGGTCAATCGTCATTGTTTATAAGTCATAAATTACCATAATTAGAGAATTTTAATATTTAATTTGCATGATAAGTGTTACATTACACACAATGTTGTTAAGCTAAAGGGGATCGTGGTTTTATAAAAGCCCCCCCCCCCCCAATTCGAGCACTGCATATAACCCATTGGTAAACATATAATCATTATAGGACATGTTGTGAGAAAGCGCACCAATACAAGGTATTCACACTTATTATTATTGTACTTGAATACACATATTATGCTCAAAATCATATTCTTTTTGCTTACTAATAATCTGTGTATTACGCATTTGTTATTTTGATAGTACTCAAGAAAAAGAGCCTTTTAATTATTTAAACCTATAAAGAATACATTTGCTCATTAGTAATTTATCATAAAAATATTGTATTGCAATATTTGCTATATAAAATCATTGTGAATTGTTCTAAATGTCAAACCATATTTAGGCATAATACAAAAGTGCATGATAAAGCTCTTTGTAAATCATCTTCTTTTAATTGGTGGGAATGTGTATATATTCAGCTCACAGTATGTTGTGGAGCATTTCTTTTGCATTTCTTACTCCCAAAGAGAGACAAAAAAACGGACCATGCAATATTAATGAAACGCTAGCTCAGCTGCAGTTAACCCTCCCGATCTAAACTCGGATGGCATTCAGAAGCAACATTAGAATTAGCATTATTTGCTCTCTTTAGTCATATTTTCACCACGTTTCTCTGACACAGACTTATATTTTAATAACACAAGCAAACAAGACCTTCCAACCGAATGGTTAATATTTGAAAAATAATTCACATCCGTGGCACTGGGCATGCTCTCTGGGTCTAATCATTTTCGTAGACGCTTGTGCAAAAGAAACAAACATGAAAGCTCGTTTCTTCAAAGCACTTGGGATGTCCTGCTGCTATGCATCTTTTATTATTTAGTCCACAAAACTTTGAAAAAGTTGAAAAATCGAGTGTTTTTTATTTTATTTTATTTTATTTATTTTTTTTTTTTTGAAAACTTCATCTTAATAACTTGTATCTGCTGTGTTTGCCAATACATGTTTATTTCTCCTCATGCACCAGTGTTAAGGCCATATGTATATGCCTGTATGTTTTGTTTGTGTGTGTGTGCTCTCTCTCTCTCTCTCGCTCTCTCTCTGTGTCAATTTTCAGGATCGCCCACTCCCATTTTCCATTCGTCTGTGAAGACGTCAATCTCCATTACTCCATGTGACGTCATCACCTTCACTGCCAATCAAGAAGGGAGTTCAATAGTGATGTGCAATACCACTGGTTTCCAATCCGATACCCGTTAAAATGAAGGAGAGTATCGCGATACCGATCCGATACCAATACTTTGCCCAAAAATTACTGTTTGGGAAATTAAAGTAACAAGTAGTTTGCTTAAAAGTGTCGCTTCATACTAAATACGAGACATATTACAGGTTATTCTTGTTTATTGATGAAGAATATCATACAAAAATGGAGTTTGCATGTTCTCCCTGCGTTCACGTGGGCTTACTCCGGGTGCTCCGGTTTCCCCCACAGTCCAAAGACATGCACAGGTGAATTGGGTAAGCTAAATTGTCCGTAGTGTATGAGTGTGAATGAGTGTGTATGGATGTTTCCCAGAGATGGGTTGCAGCTGGAAGGGCATCCGCTGCGTAGAACATGTGCTGGATAAGTTGGCGGTTCATTCCGCTGTGGCTACCCCAGATTAGTAAACGGACTAAGCCGAAAAGTAATGAAAGATAGTTGCAGGGGTGGGCAAACTCAGTCCTGGAGGGCCGGTGTCCTGCATAGTTTAGCTCCAACACTAGTCAAACACACCTGAACATGTTAATCAGTGTCTTCAAGATCACTAGAAATCTATAAGCAGGTGTGTTTGATTAGAGTTGGATCTAAACACCGGACACCGGCCCTCCAGGACTGAGTTGTTTCAGCTAGTTTTGGGGTTTTGTTTATTGCTTTCTTTTATTTGGCGCCACTTAATTCTCGTTTTCCCAATCCAGAACATACATTAATTGATTCTTTTGTGAGATCTTGTACAGTTGAAGACAAAATTATTAGCCCCCTGAATTATTAGCCCACCTGTTTTTTCCCCCTATTCCTGTTAAACGGAGAGATTTTTTAACTCATTTCTAATAACTGATTTATTTTATCTTTGCCATGATGACAGTAAATAATATTTGACTAGATATTTTTCAAGACACTTCTATACAGCTTAAAGTGACATTTAAAGGCTTAACTAGGTTAATTAGGTTAACTAGGCAGGTTAGGGTAATTAGGCATTTATTGTATAATATTGGTTTGTTCTGTAGACTATCGAAAAAAAGTTAGTTTAAAAGGGCTAATAATTTTGACCTTAAAATTGTTTTTAAAAAAATAAAAACTGTTTTATTCTAGCCGAAATAAAACAAATAAGACTTTCTCCAGAAGAAAAAATATTATCAGACATACTGTGAAAATTTCCTTGCTCTGTTGAAGATCATTTGGGAAATATTTTAAAAAGAAAAAAAAAAAAAACAAAGGTATATAATATATTTAGTATATAATATATATAATATATATATTAAAACTGTATATAATATTTTTGCTGTTTGACTTCTTTTCACTTTTGTAATTAAATTAACTTAGGCCCTGTTTACACTAGCACATTTTAGTTTTAAAACAGGGTTTTAAAATGAAAACGATCCGCGTCCACACTAGCGTTTCACCCAGCATTTCTGAACAGCTCTCAGTCTACATTAAAATGGTAAAAACGCACATCACGTGACCATACACACACACACACACTGGCATGCACTGCAGCGTGCTTTGAGCACATACCCATATGAGAGTGGTGTGTCGGACTGTTCATCAAGGATCTCCTGCTGGATCTAATCTCACTATATTTGTTAAACGTGATATATAATTCATCTTGTTGTCTATATCTAACGACATATTCCCCGACTTTAGTCTTTTGAATCTATTACTTGTTCTCAGGTAACGTGTTTTGGCTGAGCGCAAAGATAAGTTAGGTTAATATCTTAATTAATGTAAACACCGATTCTGCACATCTGACTGATTGCTTGCCTTTATTTTCTCTATTGTATAAACTTATTGTGCGTTACACTTTTATAATGGTCATTATTAATTATTAAAACTGATATTCAATGAAAGAGAGGGTGTGTTTTGTATTTTTAATGAAAGTGAAAGGAGGCAGTAATGTTATAAGCTCCGTTTTGTTATAAATATGCATGAAGATGACGGTCATATTATGCAGCTACACGACGCCTCAACAATTTTGATGTCTGTTAAGTTGCTAATATCAAAATGAAAATAGGCAGTTCCTTATGTCATATTTTCATTTTATTAAGATAGTGAAACAGCATAGCCAGGCTGATGTGAATGACTTTATAAAGTACACACTCTGGAGTTTGTTTTCCATATCAAACTTGCAAAGTCTGAACTTACAAGGAGAGGATGCAGGACTGAACTGTGTGAAGGCTACTTAATATTGAGGAAAAGCCCCAATCAGAGAGGCGAATGTCTGCAGCCCCGCCTCCATTTTCAGATGTCTCCATTTTCCCCTATTCACACTGAGACGGAGCAGCAGCGTTTTAGAATGAATACGGCCTCTCCAACGTTTCCAAAACGATCCGTTTTCGGGGCTCGGCGTAGTGTGGACGGATGTCATAACCAGAGATGTATAAAGTACTAGAGACCCAGACTTAAGTAAAAGTACCAGTGCTCTATCAAAAAAGTGACTTAAGTAGAAGTTGAAGTGCTCTTTAAGCACAATACTTAAGTGGAAGTACTAAAGTATTTAACAATTTTTGTACTTAAGTATTGCAAGTAGTTTATTTAAAAATTTACTACTCAAGTACTGAAAGTAAAAGTACAAGTATTGCGTCATGTAGTTATTTTTAAAAAAGCAGTCAAAAGACATATTGTTTTGTTTATTTTAAATATCGTTTTTGGGGCACAGAATTAAACAGAACAAAAAGAACCATGGTTTACGATTTATAATATAATATAATATATTATAATATAATATAATGTAATATAATATAAAATAAATAAATATATATATAATGTAATATAATATAAAATAAATAAATATATATATAATGTAATATAATATAAAATAAATAAATATATATATACTGTATATATATATATATATATATATATATATATATATATATATATATATATATATATATATATATGTATATATATATATATATATATATTAGTGGTGGGCTGTTATCGGCGTTAACGTGCTGTGGTAACGCGAGACTCTTATCGCGCGATAAAAAAAAATCGGCGTTAATCTATTCTCAAAATTGGGTTGAGAGCTGGGTCTATTCTACGCAAGCTATGGGGACTTTCACTTTGAAAGTTTAGCGCGGATGTATACCTGACCGGTGAGCCGTCTGAGAATGAAGTGCCCTTCTGAATCAAATCAGCAGAATGCCTGACTAACTGCAGTTCGGCAGTTTCACTTTAACTCATGAACATTTAAGTCATGCCTTCGTGACAAACTGGGGTATTAGACGCAAATAAATGAGTAAGGACTGGTGAGAGTGTTATGGAATTTAATAACGAACGCCAAATGAGAAGAAAAAGAAACTTCCGCATTTCGCGATGTGTGTGTGTGTTTGTGTGTGTGCGTCTGTACGTCTGTGCGGTCCTTTACTGACAGCCGCCTGTGTGAAAATATGGCGAAAAGTCCTACATGATGGTGCTAGTTTGTCAGTATTGCCACTAATATCTGCATACTCCACGTATTAATTCCATTTCTGTGTAGTTCAGTTATGACTGAACTACATAACTACAGTTATGACTAGTTGCATTAAGGTAATCAAAAATCGCTGTTTACATGGTAGACTCTTAATCAGAGTATTGTTTTAATCATATTAAAATCGTATTAAAGTATTGTTGCCCATGTAAGCATACTCAAAGTTTGACACACCGTCAGGGCTCTGTGAACTTGCCTTTGCAAAGCAGCATTTTCTGTATGTACGTACATCAAAAGAAAGTATGAAATCGCTGTTTGGAGCTTATGTAGGCCTACAGTTCAACATTCATGTTTAACTGAATAAACAGTTAGTAAACACAAGTACATCTTATTGAACATCATTTATTTCATTATCAATTATCATAGTAGAACAGTTTCCCTGGTCTAATGCGCCACCTGGCTTGAGCAACCCGTTCTCAAAGACTTATTATTTGGGTAGCACACATATTCTGAATGCCTTCGGCAGAATTCAAATAAGCCATTTTAATCTAGATTAATCTAGATTAATTTTGAAATAAATCTAGATTAATCTAGATTAAAAAAATTAATCTATGCCCACCTATAATATATATATATATATATATATATATATATATATATATGATGGGTCAAAAACACCATTGAGCGTGACAGCCTTTATAATAGACAGTTAACGTTATGTGAACATTGCAGCATGATATGAACCGCGGGTAGCTGACGGTAGTTAACTTATCTAGCTCTTATGAATAGCTCAAACTGCTGTTTTGTGAATTATATTATCTTTAACTTGACATGTTTCTTCAAATCCGACGGTAGAGTATGCACTTCATTCTATATGAACTGTCTTTCACTCCGACAAATGCAAACATTGGCTCTAAATAGGGTCATGGGTGGTCTTTTTCCTCATCGCCACGAACCGTTGAAAGTGAAAGAGTTGAAGGTGGAATTTCTGGATTTTCCATGTCTAAAACAAACTAAAGTGCTCTTAATGCAGGCAGGCAGCACTGTCTTCTTTGATCGTCTGATCAATGAATGATTGATTTGTAACATTGTAACGAGTAACTATGCAACACATAAAAAAATCTACTGGAGTAAAAGTATTAAGCTCATCGAAAATATGTACTCAAGTAAAAGTAGAAGTAGGAGAAAAAAACAACTCCAGTAGAGTACAGATACAACCTTTTAGTACTTAAGTACAGTAGTGAAGTAGTTCTACTTCGTTACTATACATCTCTGGTCGTAACCATAGCAAAACTTATGCGTTTTAAAACTAAAACGTATTAGTGTAAACGGGGCCTTATTTTTGCAGTATTTTGGTTGTCGTTTTGCTAATTTGCCACCAACTCACCACAAACTGAATCACGTTAAATGTTACAGAGCTAAACTTGAAAGTCGTAACAACCAGCTAAACACATCTCCATCTATCTGAGGTCAAACTTTCACATATAAAAAAAAAAATAGGAATTTTATTGTGAAATACAGCCTCTGATTAATTAAAACACCCAAGTCGCTATGTTGCATTTCCTTGGTGCTCTATTTACTTATTATTATTTTTCCTTACTCATTTCAAGCTAGTCCCACAAATATCGGGGCACGTTATTATCCCTCTCCTCTAATATAAGGGTGTGCTTTCATGTGTAAAATCTTCCACGGAATGAGATTCTGACTAGTTAATGTATCCCATCGAAGTCTTTGATATCCCCAATTATGTAAACAAGCTTTAATAAGTAAACAGACCGGGTGCTACAATATTGAATCTGATTAGGGCCCTGTGGTCAGAAATGTCAGCACTTTCTTTCAAAGCAATCTGGGATCAAAGGCTCCAGGGCTTCCTGACTGGATTTGGCATTAACTGCTTGTGCTCAGAGAAACATGACCCCGGTTGCTATCGACAACTGGTTTGTCCTAGATGATTAGCCTAATGTCAGTTGCAGTGGATCTGAAACAGATGCAACCGCGCCGACCGGCAGTCTGCAACCATGCGGCTTTCACTTATCAACATCCGCTAACCATATGGTTTAGATATGTATTTTAATGTATATTTATTATACATGCATAATACAAGGTCTGTTTCATACTGTGCAAAGACAAAAAGAAAATCCTGATGAAGTGAAGTCAGGTATTTGGGATAGGACCTTTTTTCTTTTCTTTGGATGAGATAAGCTTTTAATTGATGCATACTTTGTTAGAATAGGATTTAATATTATATTTAAGTTGAAAAAGATTCAACTTTTTGAATCAGTGTTTAAAAAAAATCTATATTCTGAGAAAATCTCCTTTAAAGCTGTCTAAATTAAGTCTTTAAAAATGCATATTACCAATTAGAAGTTGTGTTTTGATAAACACTACCTGCCAAAAGTCTTGTCGTCTATCTAAGTTTTAGGAACAACAAATAATAACTTAACTTTTAGTTGATCATTTAGTATCAGAAGTGGTTTATATGAAAGGCAAAGGCCTCTAGATTACGCTTATTTTACCACAATAAAATATGATCATGCCTTGATTTTTAATTATTTAATCAGGAGAGTAAGACTTTGCTTAAACAAAAGTCTAGACACTCAACAGAAATAATGTCCAGTATAGAATATAAAGTCATGGTGCAGTGGAAAAAGTGAATATTGTGTATGACTCCCATGAGCTTGGAGGACTGCATCCATACATCTCTGCAATGACTCAAATAACTTATTAATAAAGTCATCTGGAATGGCAAAGAAAGCGTTCTTGAAGGACTTCCAGAGTTCATCAAGATTATTCAGATTAATCTTCAATGCCTCCTTCATATTACCCCAGACATGCTAAATAATGTTCATGTCTGGTGACTGGGCTGGCCAATCCTGGAGCACCTTGACCATCTTTGTTTTCAGGAACTTTGATGTGGAGGCTGAAGTATGAGAAGGAGCGCTATCCTGCTGAAGAATTTGCCCTCTCCTGTGGTTTGTAATGTAATGTGCAGCACAAATGTTTTGATACCTCAGGCTGTTGATGTTGCCATCCACTCTGCAGATCTCTTGCATGCCCCCATACTGAATGTAACCCCAAATCATGATTTTTCCTTCACCAAACTTGACAGATTTTTGTGAGAATCTTGGGTCCATGCGAGTTCCAATATATCTTCTGCAGTATTTGTGATGATTGGGATGCAGTTCAACAGATGAAAAATGATGAAACGTTCTGCCACTTTTCCGAATAATTAACTTGAAATCAAGTTATTATTTGTTGTTCTTACAACAGTGGGATTAATGACTTTTTTTTTATTTTACAAAAAGTGATTTTTTTTACTGTACTTAATATTCTAATTATATATATATATATATATATATATATATATATATATATATATATATATATATATATATATATATATATATATATATATATACAGGGAGTGCAGAATTATTAGGCAAATGAGTATTTTGACCACATCATCCTCTTTATGCATGTTGTCTTACTCCAAGCTGTATAGGCTCGAAAGCCTACTAACAATTAAGCATATTAGGTGATGTGCATCTCTGTAATGAGAAGGGGTGTGGTCTAATGACATCAACACCCTATATCAGGTGTGCATAATTATTAGGCAACTTCCTTTCCTTTGGCAAAATGGGTCAAAAGAAGGACTTGACAGGCTCCGAAAAATCAAAAATAGTGAGATATCTTGCAGAGGGATGCAGCACTCTTAAAATTGCCAAGCTTCTGAAGGGTGATCATCTAACAATCAAGCGTTTCATTCAAAATACTCAACAGGGTCGCAAAAAGCGTGTGGAAAAACCAAGGCGCAAAATAATTGCCCATGAACTGAAAAAAGTCAAGCGTGCAGCTGCCAAGATGCCACTTGCCACCAGTTTTGCCATATTTCAGAGCTGCAACATCACTGGAGTGCCCAAAAGCACAAGGTGTGCAATACTCAGAGACATGGCCAAGGTAAGAAAGGCTGAAAAACGACCACCACTGAACAAGACACACAAGCTGAAACATCAAGACTGGGCCAAGAAATATCTCAAGACTGATTTTTCTAAGGTTTTATGGACTGATGAAATGAGAGTGAGCCTTGATGGGCCCGTGGCTGGATCGGTAAAGGGCAGAGAGCTCCAGTCCGACTCAGACGCCAGCAAGGTGGAGGTGGAGTACTGGTTTGGGCTGGTATCATCAAAGATGAGCTTGTGGGGCCTTTTCGGATGGGGATGGAGTCAAGCTCAACTCCCAGTCCTACTGCCAGTTTCTGGAAGATACCTGGTACAGGAATAAGTCTGCATCCTTCAAGAAAAACATGATTTTCATGCAGGACAATGCTCCATCACACGCGTCCAAGTACTCCACAGCGTGGCTGGCAAGAAAGGGTCTAAAAGAAGAAAAACTAATGACATGGCCTCCTTGTTCACCTGACCTGAACCCCATAGAGAACCTGTGGTCCATCATCAAATGTGAGATTTACAAGGAGGGAAAACAGTACACCTTTCTGAACAGTGTCTGAGAGGCTGTGGTTGCTGCTGCACGCAATGAACAGATCAAAACACTGACAGAATCCATGGATGGCAGGCTTTTGAGTGTCCTTGCAAAGAAAGGTGGCTATATTGGTCACTGATTTCTTTTTGTTTTGTTGTTGAATGTCAGAAATGTATATTTGTGAATGTTGAGATGTTATATTGGTTTCACTGGTGAAAATAAATAATTGAAATGGGTATATATTTGTGTTTCGTTAAGTTGCCTAATAATTCTGCAAGTAATAGTCACCTGCACACACTAAAATAGCTAAAACTAAAAACAAACTAAAAACTACTTCCAAAAATATTCAGCTTTGATATTAATGAGTTTTTTGGGTTCATTGAGAACATGGTTGTTGTTCAATAATAAAATTAATCCTCAAAAATACAACTTGCCTAATAACTCTGCACTCCCTGCATATATATACAGTATATATATATATATATATATATATATATATATATATATATATATATATATATACAGTTAAAGTCAGAATTATTAGCCCCCCTTTGAACTTTTTTTCTTTTTTAAGTATTTCCTAAATTATGTTGAACAAAGCAAGGAAATATTCACAGTATGTCTGATAATATTTTTTAAAGTCTTATTTGTTTTATTTCGGCTAGAATAAAAGCAGTTTTTAAGTTTTTTAAAAAACATTTTAAGGACAAAATTATTAGCCCCTTTAAGCTATATATTTTAACGATAATAAATAAAGGGCATGCGTAAAACATATGCTGGATAAGTTGGCAGTTCATTCCACTGTACATAGCTACCCCCCTTAATTAATAAATTAACCGTCTGCCTAAAACACAACTTATTTTATGATTTACAAGGAGCTAACACAAAATAAATGCATAAAACCTACTTTTTAATGTAGAGTTCCTTCTTTATGCATCCAACAGCCGAAATATGTACCAGCAGGGTAGACTATCTGCTCCTACTAACAAGTCAAACCCTGATCCCCTGGTGTAGTACATTTCAAAGCATGATTTGAGTTCCTGGTAGTAAATGAATTCAACACTCGCCACATGACTTTGCTTACAAACTTGTTTAGACTGAACTTTGACTGGCTGCGCTGCTCTCTTTAACAGCTCTCACTGTAAACCGCAGCACGTCGACCTCTGGCCAGCACTTCAGCAAAGTGAGAGGAAGTACATTAAGGTTTTTTTTATGTGGGGGGGGGGGGGGGGGGTGGTTTTTTTAGTTGACCGTTTGAATATAATACGAGAAACCCGACTAACAGAGACACCCATCAATCCAGCCTAATTCACTCTCTGAGCCAACTCCACTTACAAACTCAATGCAAATTCAATACGCAGAGTATTGACCCTGTGTCTGAGTCTCGGAGACCCTACAGTGCTTTTCCTCCATTAAGAAAATGAACCGTTTTTACTTCCTAATCCAACAAAATGACATTTTTTTTAATGTTTAACATCATTTGATAAGCCTGAGATTGAGCATTGTGGAATCAAACAACCTACGCATATAGCATTAAGAGGACACACACTGCGTAACGTTTCTCTGACGATTCTCACACTAATCAGACCTCTGCGTTTACCACCGAGGAACAAAGAATATGCACGTATTGTCATTACTCCCTGCAACTCTTAACTCAGAAATTATAAATGAGAGGCTTTTTGATTTATTGATGAAACCAGCGTAGTGAAGTGCTTTTTGCCGCGGGCACGACTCAAGGCTAAACCAGTTATAACAAAGATAAAAGCAAAAAATGATGTTGAATTTCAAGCTATCCATAACAAATGAGATCTCCTCGTTTGATATTCTGCCTCTGAAAATGTACAATAATTGACTTTACGGCATTGAGATTCCTTTTCAAGTACAGGTAAAACGCACAAATAAATCTTCAGATCCCTTCAAGGGTGAAGGAGGCCTGAGAGCGAAGGGCTACAGGTGGACTGGAATCCTACCTCTGGTTTTTATGCAAGCATTAATTAGATTCCGATTAAGCATTTCCACTGACTAAACCACATTAGGTGCATTAGGGTGCATTAGCAAAAACTGTGTAAGGCTTTTATTATTAATACAATGATCATGTTGTATTTAGGGGCTGTTGTATGAATGTTATGCAGGCTGGATTTCAGTAAAACATCAGCACATGGACATTATTATGAGATCACACCACATTTATGCCAGATATGCTACTGTTATTATGGCTTAAAACAATCCTTGTTGAAAATATTTACTTAAAACCATGACAAATTGATTTTTGTTGATCTTGTTTTGCTGTTTTCCAGTTGTTTCTTTGGGTCGACACCAAGGGCATAATTTTATTTCCAATGCACAATATTAAGAAATTTAACATACTCGATAATACACACATGCATATGCAAATATACAAGTAAAATTGTAATAAAAATGTATTATTAAATACTTTAACTTATCAAGACATTGCTGTGCATTTTTGAATTTTGTATTTCATTTCTATTAAGGCCTAAGGTGTTTTTTTACATGCATTTTCTACTTCTCTTTGCTATTTGGGCTTATTGAAACCTAATTAGAATAAAACCTAAGTATCATCTTTTGAAATGATGTACTTTCAGAGAAAAATGATGTCCATATATGTGGACTCGTGGTCCGAATTTCCATAAAACACTTTTTCCTGATATTTTTTGAACATGTTTTGACTATCAGAGAGTAAAAACAACATTTTTTTGCCCATTTTGGACAGTTAAAAAAGTATTTGGGACATTTTATATGCTGCAAAACAGTTGCAGGATGACACTGTATGTCTGTAACAAAATATAAAATATTCAAAGTATTTTAAATAGCCATTTAAGAGCTAAAATGTGCAGTCCACGTATGTGGCCACCAAGCCCTAGGAGGATAAATATATGCTCACCGGCCACTTTATTAAGTACACCTGTCCAACTGCTCATTAAAGCAAATTTCTAATCAGCCAATCACATGGCAGCAACTCAATGCATTTAGGCATGTGGACATGGTCAAAATTATCTACTGCAGTTCAAACCGAGCATCAGAATGGAGAAGAAAGGGGATTTAAGTGACTTTGAACGTGGCATGGTTGTTGGTGCCAGATGGGCTGGTCTGAGTATTTCAGAAACTGTTGATCTACTGGGATTTTTACACACAACCATCTCTAGGGTTTACAGAGAATGGTCTGAAAAAGAGAAAATATCCAGTGAGCGGCAGTTCTGTGGGTGCAAATGCCTTGTTGATGCCAGAGGTCAGAGGAGAATGGCCAGACTGGTTCCAGCTGATAGAAAGGTAACAGTAACTCAAATAACCACTCATTACAGCCGAGGTATGCGGAAGAGTGTCTCTGAATGCACAATATGTCGAACTTTAAGGCAGATGAGCTACAGCAGCAGAAGACCACACCGGGTGCCACTCATGTCAGCTAAGAACAGGAAACTGAGGCTACAATTCACACAGACTCACCAAATTTGGATAACAGTAGATTGGAAAAACGTTGCCTGGCCTGATGAGTCTTGATTTCTGCAGCGACATTCGGATGGTAGGGTCAAAATTTGGCTTCAACAACATGAAAGCATGGATCCATCCTGCCTTGTATCAATAGTTCAGGCTGGTGGTGGTGGTGTAATGGTGTGGAGGATATTTTCTTGACACACTTAGAGACCATTAGTACTAATTGAGCATCGTGTCAACGCCACAGCCTACCTGAGTATTGTTGCTGACCATTCCATTCCTGTATATCCACAGTTTACCCATCTTCTGATGGCTACTTACAGCAGGATAACTCGCCATGTCATAAAGCACAAATCATTTCAGACTGGTTTCTTGAACATGACAATGAGTTCACTGTACTCAAATGGCCTCCACAGTCACCAGAACTCAATCCAATAGAGCGCCTTTGGGATGTGGTGGAACGGGAGATTCTCATCATGGATGTGCAGCCAACAAATCTGCAGCAACTGCGTGATGATATCATGTCAATATGGAGCAAAATCTCTGAGGAATCTTTCCAGTAGCTTGCTGAATCTATGCCACGAAGGATTAAGGCATTTCTGAAGGCAAAAGGGGGTCCAACCTGGTAGTAGTAAGGTGTACCTAATAAAGTGGCCGGTGAGTATATAAACAACCTAAATATTTTGGTTACATTATAAGTGTACAGAAGCCATATCTAGACAAAAAAAATAAAAAATTATAGACAGTAATATTGGATGCAACTCAAGTATAAACTTTTATGAAATACTTAACATAAGATAAAAAATAGACTGATATATTTACTATTATTATTATTGATCAACCGATTAATTAAATAATTAATGTTTTTATTTTTAATGAAACATACTGTATATAACCAATCCCAAACGTTTATAAATTCATTCATTCATTTTCTTTTCAGCTTAGTCCCTTTATTAATCTGGGGTCGCCACAGCGGAATGAACCGCCAACTTATCCAGCATATGTTTATGCAGCGGATGCCCTTCCAGCTGCAACCCATCACTGGGAAACACCCATGCACACTCATTCACACACATACACTACGGACAATTCAGCTTACCCAATTCACCTGTACCATGTCTTTGGACACGTGGAGAACATGCAAACTCCACACAAAAATGCGGTCACACTTTATTTTGATGGTCCGTTTGTTGAATTTAAGTTACATTGCAACTAATTATCATTAGATTATAAGTAGACTGTTAGGTTGGGGTTAGGGTTGGGGTTGGGGTTGGGGTTAGTGTAAGTTGACATGTAATTGCAAAGTTTCTTATAGTCAGTTAAATGTCTGTTGAAGGACTGTTAAATGTCTGTGTCAACAGATATTAAGCAGACAGTCTACTGATACTCAAATGGACCATCAAAATAAAGTGTTACCAAAAATGCTAATTGACCTAACCGAGGCTTGAACCAGCAACCTTCTTGCTGTGTGGCGATCGTGCTACCCACTGCGCCACCGTGATGCCTACGTTTATAAATATGTAACATAATTAGTAATGATTTATGTTGACTACCATAAAATATAGAACATACAATATAAATACATTTCAAATGTAACATCTTTAAGGAAACTTCAAGAATGCTTCAAAAGTTTGCATCATAATAATGTGAATCACTGGCGTACTTCAATTCTTTCAGAAAATTAGCCCACAGGAGTTTGCATGTTCTCCCTGTGTTCGCATGGGTTTCCTCCGGGTGCTCCGGTTTCCCCCACAGTCCAAAGACATGCGGTACAGGTGAATTGGGTACGCTAAATTGTCCGTAGTGTATGTGTGTGTATGGATGTTTGCCTGAGATGGGTTGCAGCCATCCGCTGCGCAAAACATGTGCTGGATAAGTTGGCGGTTCATTCCGCTGTGGTGACCCCGAAATAATAAAGGGACTAAGCCGAAAAGAAAATGAATGAATGAATTAGCCCACAATGCAAGGTTATTAATTTCCACCTGGCTGTCCTTGCTTGCTTAGAAAGAGAAAGGCAAAGGCTGCAGAGGTCTTTTCCCCACCCTGTCCTCCTAGTCACCCCCCCCCCCCCCCCCTCGCTCCTATGTGTCCTCCTCTTCAATTCCGGAGACACCGTCTGGAAGCTGACACCAGCAGCTCTGGCACGTAGGGTCATTACCAGAGCTGTCATTAAGAAATGAAATCAATCCCCAAAATGCAGCGAGCTCAAGGGAGAGGTTGCGCGATAGTGATTGGGAATGCGTGCGCGTGTGTGCGTGCATGTGCAGGCTGATGTCGGCTAGGGAGGAAACGGAGGGGGCTATCGCTTCATAAGCCGTAGATTGCTTTCCCCACCGCACTAATTATGATGTAACTGGAACAACAGCGTGAGGTGAGTGTGTGTGGTGATTAACCTCGGGCGGCTGAGAAATGAATCTAATGAGGAGAGCGGGACATTGGAACTGTTCAATCAATTTTGCCTCCCTCTCTCTGTCTCAGTCTTTCTTTCTCTCCCTCCCTCTCGTCTCCGGAGCATTTAAATGCATTTGTGACCTTGTAATGGGTGACAGTGGCAGTCTCTTGAACCCATTTAGCATAGCACGTTCTCTTCATTTGTCTCCCTGGCCTGCTGTACTACTCCCGGATGAAGGGTGGGACTTCACGTGAGCAGAGGAAAGGCAAACTTTGGGGTTTTTCCCCCCTCTTGAATGGTTAGCGAATGATGCTATCGCGCAGCTCTGAGACTGGTGTCATTGCCAGGACAAGGAGAAACAATCACACATTAATTAAACAGGCCTTCCGAAAGCACAGTCAGGCTTAATAGGCAGAATATTATAACGGAATCGTGCTATTAAAGTCTCCATCCGGATTTGAGGGACGAGGACAAACACAAAGGACACGTTTCATCACTGCTAAAGACGTCAATAAATTATTAACATAGTGTAATTTAAACGAGTCCTCTGTTTAAATGCTGCAATTAGACATACAGTAGAGGTCTGGGAATATGAGGTTAATTTTGCCATGTACCAACCTGGCTTTTGATTGGCAGGGTTTCCCAAATGGGGGTCCTTGAGTTGATTATGCTAATAATTCAGTAAACTGAAACAAATGAAACATTAAAATGAGGGCTACACAGTTAATCAAGCCTAATTGATATAGACATAGATCTCATCAGTTTAAATATATATACATACAATGAAGGGTGGAGATAGTACAGGAGACCCATTCACATGGGGTGTTGACATCTCTCATTTACTTGGAATGGAGTGAATTCAAGAGTTGGCAAACTTAACCTTGGGACCGTTGAGACACATTGGGCCTGTATCTTGTGGCAGAAGTGTTATGCAAATATACTAGTGCAGACGCTATAGACATAATGCTTGTGTGTTATGTTAAAATAGTGGAAAAGCTTATTATTGTGTTTGGTAATCACCTTATCATCGTGATCGTCATTGGCTTTCATCACAATGAGGATTGACATTGATGTGACACACAATGTGAAAGAAACTGATCCTGTATATTGAGAGGTAGAGCCACCATCAACCCACTCTGTGGCATGCACAGTTCTCCTGTGGGGCAGGGAGGAGCAGAGAAGGAGAGGCAGGGGCGGGCGGGCAGGAAGGGAAGGGCGGGGGGTGGGCTGGGAGGGAGGGAGAGAAGGGATCAGGGAGGAGCAGGAAGGGGGAGGAGCAGGGGTGGGGGGCAGGGAGCAGCAGGGGGGTTGGGAGGAGCAGGGGGGCATGGAGAAGCAGGGAGAAGAGGGAAGAGAGGGGGGCAGGAAGGAGCAGGGAGGAGCAGGGGGGGGCAAGGAGGGAGGAGCAGGACGGGGGAGCAGGAAGGAGCATGGAGGGGGGCAGGGAGGAGCTCAGAGGGGCTGGCGGGTAGGAGCTGGAAGGGGTGGGCAGGGAGGAGCAGGGAGGGGGGCAGAGAGGGGGGGAGCAGGGAGGGGGTCAGAGAGGAACTGGAAGGGGCGGGCAGGGAGGTGCAGGGAGGAGCAGGGAGGGGGACAGGGAGGAGCAGGGAGAGGGGCAGAGAGGAGCTGGAAGGGGTAGGCAGGGAGGAGCTGGGAGGGGCGGGCAGGGAGGAGCTGGGAGGGGCGGGCAGGGAGGAGCAGGGAGGGGGCAGTGAGTAGTGTTTGCAAAGTAGTATTATACTTTACATTTTGAGAGGGACACTTTAGACAAAAGAGGCAGGGTCTTGAATCATTAGCATTATTCAAAATATATCATATTGTGGTCAATAGAACAAAGAAACTCAAACAGGTTTTGAACAAGTTAAGAATGAGTAAACTACCTCTTGGTAGGAAATATGAAGTTCAAGGCAAGACAATAAGGGTCCAACTCTTGATCCTTAATCTTGTTCTTCAGAGCATATGGGTTTACCTAGTCTGCCACGATGTTTAGGTATATTATACTTGTCAAACTTGGGCAGTCCCAAAGTTATCAAGCAAAACCTTTCCCAGAGAATCAAACCACACCGGGCTTGTTCATTCAGTGCTCATCCCTCAAATTAACTTCCCCAGGTAAACAACACAATTGCATAGCTCTCCCCATTCTGTAAATAATGACCTTCATCCACCGCCCCAAGGTTCAGTTCTGATACTTGCTTGTTCACTTGCTTGTCCAACAGTGGTTATCATAGGCAAATGCATTCTACTTCACTTCTTGACATGCACTCAAGAACTTCTTTCTTCGTTCCCTCGGGGGGATTACCTGCCCTCTTTTTAAAGTACATTCCACTTCGTCAAGTGAACAAGGAAAGTATACATGGACATACACTCGATGCCTCGATATTAACAGAGGGAGCAAGTCAGCTTCATATGCCCCCTCCAGCACCTATATGTCCCAGAATGTATCACAACAGTGTAGATCCAAAGTGCTCACGGGTTTAGGGCACAGGTGTCAAACTCTGCAGAGTTTAATTCCAACTCTAATTAAACACACCTGATCTAGCTAATGGAGTCCAATAGGCTTTTGAAACTTACAGGTAAGTGTGTTGAAGTAGGGTTGAAACTAAACGGTGCAGGGCTGCGGCCCTCCAGGAATTAAGTTTGACACCCCTGGTTTAGGGCATCCATTTAAACCAGTGGTCTCAAACTCAATTCCTGGAGGGCCACAGCTCTGTTTAGCTCCAACCACCTCCAATTCACACCTGCCTAATAGTCTATAGTGGTTTTGAACACATTGATTAATTGGATCAGATGTGTTTGATTAGGGTTGAAGCAAAACTGTGCAGAGCTGCGGGCCTCCAGGAATCACAGTTGAGACTTATGATTTAAACCCATTCAGATGTTCCACCAGTAGGACACGTGTAATGTAATCAATGACGTACATTTGAGCGAACAAGATGGAGAGATGATACAAAAATTGGACTGGAATGCACCCAACCTGATTGGTCTGCTTCTGCACGGCCTTTAAAGCAGAAAAGTCCTAACTGACACCTTCCTCCCTTAACCATATATAAACTTTTGAGTGATGTTTGCCATTGTACAGTAGACATTCTGTTCTGTTGTAACCAGACTAGTTATAGTCTTTGTTGCCCTCATGCATCAATGACCCTTGGGTGCCTAAAACCAAGTCGATTTGTGGTTCATCCTTCCTCAGATCACCCACTTCAGCTTTTATAAATGTGTTCAATAAATGTGTCCTTCATATTGCACTATACAGTATTCAACACCCTGCGCTATAGTATTCAAAGCTGTGCAGCATTGTGAACGTCATGTCATGTCTAACAAAGTCCTTTAGTATAAATGGGTATTATATTCACTGCATACAGTAGAAGTGAAAACATCACCATCGAGACACTCTAACGGCAGTCTTTCATTCTCCATTGAAAAGATCTCTTTTTTTTCTCATGAAAGCATGTGACCAATTCAACAAACACACATGAAACTTGTTTCCTGATATTTTTGATTCAGCCTTATCCTCAAGATCCTGTCCTTTACTTGTCTGCTTATTGTCTGAATATATGACCACAGGATGTATTATCAAGGATGTGTGGAATAAAATGCTGTTTAATCCTTGAGCCAAGGAAAAGAAACATTTCAAAGTGCATAAGCTCTACAAGAACAGTGTTCAGTGTCAAAATTTCATAAAAGCTCTGACCTTTACAACTTTTTAAATCTCTAAAGCGAAGCTGGTTTCTCAATAGATAACCTTCTTCATTACAGACGGTTTGCTAGAACGGGCAGATACTGTCCACAATTTCTTTTCTTCAGGATCATGATGTTTTCAGCCATTGGGTGATTTGCAGTAAACTGGGTCGTTTTTCAAAAGTAATCCAGTGGGATTTTGCATCACAGATTGGATCAAATCTTGGAAATGAGTTTCTCAAAAGTAACAGAGGGAATTTGAATTAAGATTAGATCATGTAATCCAATCTTACATTTGATTTAGATCAAAATTGTCCTTTGGATTATCCAAAACTTTGAACTCAGATTGGGATCTATTTGATCCAAAAAAAAAAAAAAAAAAACAGGATTATGCTGATCCAATCAGAAGGGTGGATTTAGTAGTGATTTTTGAACCAAATAAAGTAATAATAAAAAGTTTTTTTTTTTTTTTTTTTTTAAGTGAATGATCACAAACTTAATGGTTACTGACGATATATACAATGCATCCGGAAAGTATTCGTAGTGCCTCACCTTTTCCCAATTTTTTTTTTGTTACAGCCTTATTCCAAAATGGATTAAATTTATTTATTTCCTCAAAATGCAAAAAAAAAATTTTTTTTAATCTTACAAATTCATTAAAAATTTAAAACCTGAAACATCACATGTACATCAGTATTCACAGCCTTTGCTCAGTACTTTGTTGATGCATCTTTGGCATCAATTACAGCCTCAAGTCGTTTTGAATATGATGCCACACCAGTCTTTGGGAATTTTGGCCCATTCCTCTTTGCAGTACCTCTCAACCTCTATCAGGTTGGATGGGAAGCAACTGTGTACAGCCATTTTTAGATCTCTCCAGAGATGTTCAATAGGATTTAGGTCTGGGCTCTGGCTGGGCCACTCAAGAACATTCACCGGGTTGTTGTGAAGCCACTCCATTGATATTTTGGTGGTGTGCTTTGGGTCATTGTCCTGCTGGAAGATGAACCGTCGCCCCAGTCTGAGTTCAAGAGCTCTCTGAAGCAGGTTTTCATTCAGGATGTCTCTGTACATTGCTGCATTCATCTTTCCCTCTATCCTGACTAGTCTTCCAGTTCCTGCTGCTGAAAAACATCCCCACAGCATGATGCTGCCACCACCATGCTTCACTGTAGGGATGGTATTGGCCTGGTGATGAGCGGAATGAACCTCCAACTATTCAAGCATATGTTTCACGCAGATGATGCCCTCCCAGTTGCAACCCAGTACTGGGAAACACCTAAACCCTCTCGCATTCAATTTTGTTTACCCAATTCACCTATAGCATGTGTTTGGACTGAGGAAACCGGAGCACCTGGAGAAAACCCACACAAACACTGGAAGAACTGAGGTACTGAGGTACAGTGCCGCCTAATCTATACATTCATAAATACACATTTAGCTTCCTTTAACAGTGTCTATCTTTTCTGTCTATTACATGCTTGCTTATAGAAGCCAAGAGTGACTAGCGTACGTTAGGCAGAGGTGGACTGAAAACAGAAAGTGCTTATTGTGATCAGCGTGGCCCAGTTTCCCCCAGTATTCACTCTTTGGAGAGGCCTAAAGTAATAGAGGCCTTTGATTCCTTCATTAAGTCACCGCCTCACTCCTCCTGCTCTTTCCTGAGGCACCCGGCAGGACTCCGTCCTTGGACACTGCTGAGCAACATCCTCTGAATAATCAGTAAGTTTGAGTTATAGTTCCACAGCCCGATGCTGACATGCCCATCTAAAGAAACAGTGTGTTCTCCTTGCAGCTTCTTTTCCTGTCCTTCTCCCTTCCCCTCTCTTTCCCTCTCCATCTTTCTGCGCAAGCAAGTGTGTGCACGCCTTCACATTTCAAGTTGTCACGCATAAATAATCAGCAAAAGCTTCATCGCACCCAGAGCGTTCGGACCTAATGTAGGAATCCAGCCTGCATGGCCAAAGCACTAATGAGGTGGCAAGGATGACATTTTTAAGACATTTGCGGCGTCTTTAAGGAAAGAAGCCAGAAATTAGAGGCTGTCTGAGCTGTGTGTTAAACAGATTCTTTCATGTCTTATTAGCATGATTAGGTCTTGACCTTGTTAGCCTCCATCATTGTTTCTCCCTAAGCACTGCTGTCTAATTCCCCTCCTCTTCGTGGCACACTTAATTATTCAGGAAAGACGCAAATATTTAAAATCATTTTCTCTGTGCGGTTAACAGAAATTAAAATGGACTTTACTTACTTTTTCAAAACACGTCTGTGGTCTTTACCCCATACACAAGTCGTTTCATATAAAGACTATGTCTCTGTGGTTTTTCATCAAAACAGCGCCTGGGCCTTTAAAATGACTTTCCTTTGGAGGCTGACATCCGCTACTCTCTTCAAATCACATCTAATCAAATGCCCAATGGTTAAAAAAAAAAGTCTCGCCCTATATTTGTCACTTTTAATATCCAGCTTTATAAGGAAATGTGTGTATTATGGAATTAAAAGGAGGTTGGAAAGAAATTCATGGTTGAAATCCACATTTTATCTTTTACACTGCTACTTTTTAGTGTAAAATTAATTTGTTAATCAATCAATCAATCAATGTCACAATAATCAATACATCGACTTATCGCACAACACATGAACAAGACCTCAATCAGTTTTGTTGATGCAATAAACATTCACCGGCCACTTTATTAGGTACACCTTACTAGTACTGGTTTGGACCCCCTTTTGGCTTCAGAACTGCCTTAACTGTGGCACAGTTTCAACAAGGTACTGTAAATATTCCTCTGAGATTTTGGTCCATATTAACATGATAGCATCGGTTGCTGCAGATTTGTCGGCTGCACATCCATGATGTGAATTTCCTGTTCTACGACATCCCAAAGGTGCTCTATTGAATTGAGAACTGGTGACTGTGGAGGCCATTTGAGTACAGTGAACTCATTGTCATGTTCAAGTAACCCGTCCGAGATGATTCACGCTTTATGACATGGTGCGTTATCCTGCTGTGGTCATAAAGGGATGGACATGGTCTGCAACAATACTCAGGTAGGCTGTGGTGTTGACAGGATGCTCAATTGGTACTAATGGGCCCAAACTGTGCCAAGAAAATATCCCCCACACCATTACACCACCATCACTAGCCTAAACCGTTAATACAAGGCAATATGAATCCATGCTTTCATGTTGTTGATGGCAAATTCTGACCCTACCATCCAAAGGTCACAGCAGAAATCGAGAATTATCAGAGCAGGCAACATTTTTCCAATCTTCTATTGTCCAATTTTGGTGAGCCTGTGTGAATTGTAGCCTCAGTTTCCTAATCTTAGCTGACAAGAGTGGCACACGGTGTGGTCTTCTGCTGCTGTAGCCCATCTGTCTCAAGGTTGGACGTGTTCATAGATGCTCTTCTGCATACCTTTGTAGTAACGAGTGGTTATTTGAGTTACTTTTGCCTTTCTCCTCTGACAACAATAAGGTATTAGCGCCAACAGAACTGCCGCTCAATGGATATTTTCTCTTTTTCAGACCATTCTCTGTAAACCCTAGAGATGGTTGTGCGTGAAAATCCCAGTAGATCAGCAGTTTCTGAAATACTCAGACCAGCCCGTCTGGCACCATCAACAATGCCACGTTCAAAGTCACTTAAATCACCTTTCTTCCCCATTCTGATGCTTGGTTTGAACTGCAGAAGATCGTCTTGACCGTGTCTACATGTCTAAATGCATTGAGTTGCTGCCATGTGATTGGCTGATTAGATATTTGCGTTAACGAACAGTTGGACAGGTGTACCTAATAAAGTGGCCGGTCAGTGTATATCGCCCATACATGAAAAAGAAAACAATTCTAGCAACATTTTAGCTGATTACGCAACATCTCTATCTCTACTGGAGCTGTCAGTGTCAATATGGTTAAAAAAAATACTATAGTATTTACTATAAATTACTATAGTATATTTTCATGTGCAACGCAGTGGCGCAGTAGGTAGTGCTGTTGCCTCACAGCAAGAACGTCGCTGGGTCGCAGGTTCGAACCTCGGCTGGGCTGGGTCAGTTGGCGTTTCTGTGTGGAGTTTGCATGTTCTCCCTGCGTTTGCGTGGGTTTCCTCCGGGTGCTCCGGTTTCCCACACAGTCCAAAGACATGCAGTACAGGTGAATTGGGTAAGCAAAATTGTCCATAGTGTATGAGTGTGAATGTGGGTGTGGAAGTTCCCAGAGATGGGTTGCGGCTGGAAGGGCATCCGCTGCGTAAAATCGTGCTGGATAAGTTGGCGGTTCATTCCGCTGTGGCGACCCCGCAAGGGACAAAGCCGACAAGAAAATGAATGAATGAATATTTTCATGTGGGCTGCACGGTGGTGCAGTGGGTAGCACATTCGCCTCACAGCAAGAAGGTCGCTGGTTCAAGCCTCGACTGGGTCAGTTGGCATTTCTGTCTGGAGTTTGCATGTCCCCTCCCCGTGTTGGCGTGGGTTTCCTCCGGGTGCTCCGGTTTCCCCCACAATCCAAAGATATGTGGTATAGGTGAATTGGGTAAGCTAAATTTTCCGTAGTGTATGTGTGTGAATGAGTGTGTATGGATGTTTCCCAGTGATGCGTTGCAGCTGGAAAGGGCATCCGCTGCATAAAACTTAAGCTGGATAAGTTGGTAGTTCATTCCGCTGTGGCGACCCCAGATTAATAAAGGGACTAAGCTGAAAATGAATGAATATTTTCATGTGGGTGCCTGACAACTGAACTGAAAATAGACCTGGTAGCAGATATCGCAGCCTCTGTTACTTTTTACCTTGCACATTTTGTTAACATTTATTATTATTTATTTGTTTAGAATATATGTTTTCACGTTATAATTCCAATGCCTAATTATTAAATGGTTAATTAAAATATTCTTAATAATAAAATAGTTGGTGTTCTTTGAACGTGCACTTACTTTATGATGCCATTATATTGTCATTCTATATAACGAGTGGCATAAAATGGTCTTAAAATTATAATAATTTTGGTACAATACATCATACAACAAAAAATAGAAATCATGACAGGCTTAATCAATGTGTGCATTTGATCATTTTTGTATTCATTATTCTCTCCCAAAACCTATTTATCCAAAAACAATCAAATAAAATAAATTTGTATGAAAAAATAAATAAATAATAAAAATCGGGTCTCCCCTATGGAATGCAACACATTCTGAAAGGTAATTTTGCATAAAAGTGTATGTTGCGAATCACTGAATTTATATGCTTTGAATCATTCATAAGTATGAAGGTCAACCTCTAACCCCATCCATAAACATAACATTCACCGAGACTTTGACTGTGGAAACAACAACAACAACAACATACATCTCTGAATGCATATGAATGTATATACGTGACTAAAAACTGTATTTACAGGATTTGTTTACACTATACAGACAAGCACTAATGCACAAAAACCTATTTCATTTAGAAACGTAATGGCTACAGTAGTGCAGCATTTTCAGAATTTCTCCGGGGGAAATACAATCAAATATGACAGTTTTCATGACTTGATACGCATATCCGCGTTTGTCGACCCATGGGGTTTAATGACACCATTTAAAGTCATTTAAAAAGAGTTACGTTAGCCAGCAAAAACCAAACCATGTTACTTTTGCAAAGCACCATGTCATGCCAACAATGTTTACCTCATCATGGCCTGGTTTCTATCAAGCTGTTATTACATTATGTGCTGGAACCTACAGTATGTGTAATGACTAGAGCTGACGAAGCCCAGAACGCGATGCTGAATCCAACTGAAGTCTTCATTAATCAAGATCTTCAAGTCAACAGGTCGTGAACAAAGCCGAAATGTACTTAAGGCTATGCAAAGTGATTCTAGCACCGAAAGCCAACTCTCATCGTCTCAATCACCGCTCGGCAAGCAAAACATGCCCGATTCAACCTGCTCGCCCGACACCTCCACCAATGTGGACAAGACCGGAGTGATGAGGAACATATCGCCTTTGGCAACTGTTTCAAGTCGCGCCAGTGTAAAGCAGAGCTGCCTGTCACCTCCCATGATCCTCAGCAGAGGACTCCGGCACCTTGATTTTGCCGTCGCCTCATCCGTCGGCATCATTTGCAGGGAGTAATTGATGGTGGCGTTGACAA
>CAIGQS010000114.1:159140-171640 GCA_903798195.1 Danio kyathit
GGGGAAATCTGCATTGCGTTCTTTCCATACGGATAACCAACATTTGTTTTTTAAAAAGATTTGGCTCATTTGAAAGGTCACATTACAAACTTTATGCAGGTATGTCTCTCATGTACACTACCTGACAAAAGTCTTGCCACCTATTCAAGTTTTAGGAACAACAAATAATAACTTGACTTCTAGTTGATCATTTGGTATCAGAAGTGGCTTATATGAAAGGCAAAGGCCTCTAGATTATGCTTATTTTACCACAATAAAATATGATCATGCCTTGATTTTAATTTTTTTTAATTAGGACAGTAAGCTCTGACTTTGCTTAGACAAAAGTCTCGTCACTTAACAGAAATAATGTACAGTATAGAATATAAAGTCATGGTGCAGTGGAAAAAGAATTAATATTGTGTGACTCCCATGAGCTTGGAGGACTGCATCCATACTTATTAATGCAAATTAATACGTACTAATACAAAGAACTTATAAATAAAGTCATCTGGAATGGCAAAGAAAGCGTTCTTGCAGGACTCCCAGAGTTCATCAAGATTCTTTAGATTAGATTTGGGTTGGGTCCCGAAACCTGTTACCATTATAGCACCGGTACCTATGTAACCGGTATGGACCGGACCGAATCAGCATATGAATTTCGGTGCCTAATTTTGGTGCCATTGGTGCTGCGACAAGCACATAAGAAGCACCAAGGGGTACATCAAAGAAACACATAGGTGCGTGTTGTGTCACACCATCTCTTAACATTTAATTCTAAACAACTTTGAGGGTTACGGACACCATCTGCGTAGAAAACACACGCAAGTAGACAACGCGTGCAGTACAGCGGATCCGATAAGCGGCTCACTTCAGTGTCATCAACACGCATGTTCACACTCATCAAATTTGCTTAAACTAAGCGTTCTAAAGTATGGCTATATTTTACAAGCAAGTATTCTGACACAGCAACATTAGGCAGATGCTTTACAAAAGCGTAAGAGGAGAAACACGTCGAACTCAATGAAACATTTGAGGGCTCATAGAATCAACTTAAAGGAAGAGCAATGCACTGTCTTTGACAGCTTGCGACATCATCTGGCATTTTTACTGAGTACAATTCCATGGACACCAAAACTTGGATTTTAATATGATTAAGACAATACTCTGATTAAGAGTCTATCATGTAAACAGCGATTTTTGATTACCTTAAAGGACCACAGCCACCAGGGGTGTAACGGATCACTGTTGATCCGTACAGATCACAACCCACGGTTCGGAACACACATGACCCGCAAATCAATAACTTGTAGGGTTATCCAACATTATAACAATTGCAGAGAGATCGCCTCCTGCATCATTCAAATCACGTGTATGAAAGCATTTTGGCTTCCCTGTAAGATAAAATAATGACGGAAAAAGTTGTGGTGGGACCTTCCTAAATGCTTTCTTTGTCTATTATTTTAAGGTGTTTTCTGTCACTGCTTGTTTAGCCTGCATTAATGCATTCAGTGTAAAGCTGCACAATTAGACATTAAAAGATTGTGATCTCAATTCAAACACGCGCAACATGAACGATAAATGATGATGATTTGCATATGTTTATTAATCCTTCGAATCGCTGCATTCAAATCTGCATCGAGAGAGATTCAGTTTTTTGATTTTTCAGTTCGTTACAAACAAATAAATAAAGCAGAAGTACTGGGAGAACAGTTTATAGTTCAGATATAAACACTGATGTTTATGGTAAAGATTAAAATTACCGTTCAATGAAACGACGCCGGTGAATTTTTGACGCTGGTGAAAGCAATTACATTGTGTAACCAACAGATGGCGACAAACAACCGTCAAAATAATGTCACTGAATAGTTTTTTTTTTAAAAATACACCTATAATGAAACAAAGTTTTATGTGTGAATTGTTGAATCATTAATTGAAGATAAATATGATCTCTTGTACAAGATGTTAGATTTCTATATTTAGCATTATCAGCAACAGTAGCAAAGATCATATTTTGTATTGAATACTTTTCTTTTTTCAGCTGGTTCTTTCTTGATTTTTATTTTTATTAAAATTACAGGCTCTAAATTCTGTTTGTTAAAAGCAATGTTTTTTGCAGTAATATTTTTGTATAAATGGAAATCAAAAGACATTTGTCTCCTCCCCTCGTTTGCTGATCCGAAAAATGGTCCAATCCATGACTAAAAAACCATAGTGTGATCCGAACTGCAAATTTGTGATCTGTTACACCACTAACAGCCACCCCATCAAATTCCATTAAAACAAAACACTTCCACCAGTCCTTACATCATATTCTCATTCAATACCTCAATACAGAACAATATGTTGCTGAATGAAAGTGAAAGTGCCGAACTGCAGTAAAGTCGAAAGATAAAAAGTGAAACACCCGAAATTACATGAAACTCTGGAGGAAACGTGGATAGGCTGATGACACAATGACGTTAATCAGTCTATGTGCTATAACATGTAAAACAGGATCATGAAAGGAACATTCAAAAAGCAACTCATGTAAACACCTTAATCATATTACTGTCTTATTCAGATTAAGCCAAATCATTAGATTACTGATGTCCATGGAAATGTAGTCCCAAGCCCCAACCCTAGAAAAAAGGTGTTCCCTGATTTTGATGACAGCGGTTAGTAGTAAGCTAATGTAATGTTAATTACATTAAGAAATATATTAATGCAATTAAATTTAAATATATAAAATATGAATTGATGTACGCTTTAAACCAATTATATTGTTCAATTAAAATAATTAAATAAATTTTTGTCAAATAAAATATTTTTCTAGAGTCATCCACCATCATTTTGTGGCTCAAAAGTATCGGTTCAGGCACCGGTATCGTTTTAAAAGTATCGATTTAGCACCGGTATCGAAATAACCCCAAACAATACCCAACCCTATTTAGATTCAATGCCTCCTCATTCATCTTACCCCTGACATGCTCAATAATGTCCATGTCTGGTGACTGGGCTGGTATGAGAAGGAGCGATATCCTGCTGAAGAATTTGCCCTCTTAAAGCCTTATTATAAATATATACAAATAAAAATAGACCCTTCACGGTTTTCAAATGTATGTTTGTTCTAGAAATACAATCAAATATGACAGTTTTCATGACTTGATACGCATATCCGCGTTTGTCGACCCATGGGGTTTAATGACACCATTTAAAGTCATTTAAAAAGAGTTACGTTAGCCAGCAAAAACCAAACCATGTTACTTTTGCAAAGCACCATGTCATGACGACAATGTTTACCTCATCATGGCCTGGTTTCTATCAAGCTGTTATTACATTATGCGCTGGAACCTACGGTATGTGTAATGACTAGAGCTGACGAAGCCCAGAACGCGATGCTGAATCCAACTGAAGTCTTTATTAATCAAGATCTTCAAGTCAACAGGTCTTGAACCAAGCCGAAATGTACTTAAGGCTATGCAAAGTGATTCTAGCACCGGAAGCCAACTCTCATTGTCTCAATCACCGCTCGGCAAGCAAAACATGCCCGATTCAACCTGCTCGCCCGACACCTCCACCAATGTGGACAAGACCGGAGTGATGAGGAACATATCGCCTTTGGCAACTGTTTCAAGTCGCGCCAGTGTAAAGCAGAGCTGCCTGTCACCTCCCATGATCCTCAGCAGAGGACTCCGGCACCTTGATTTTGCCGTCGCCTCATCCGTCGGCATCATTTGCAGGGAGTAATTGATGGTGGCGTTGACAAATGCGGAGCCCACCTTGCATAATTAATAAATGAAAGCTCCGTGCTTTGCAGCTCTCCGTGTGATGTGTGGGAGAGAAGGTGTGCCCGCTGTACACGTCGTTATCTGGGGACAAGTCTCATTTGCATTCCTGAGACTGTACTAAAACACCAAACACCAGATCTGATGAACGTGATGTGCTGCCACATGAAAGTTGACTATTTGATCATTTGATGAGAAGGTGTTTGGAGCGTGATGCATCCGTTTTCAAGGTCTGTCTAAGAATAGAGGAGGTGCAAGATGACTGATTTCATCATTTATGATCATTATGTGATCTTTGGTATTGGATTTATTAACACTAAGTTCTATCAACAATGGACCCTATTCATAAGATTATGACCCGTTTAACATTTTATATATTTTTTTAAACATATGAACATTTATATGTACTTTTGTATGTATCTATTATATCATCTTTGCATCAAATTACAAAAAAAAAAAATAATTACCACTTGTGCGAGGTGTCTCTAATGCAGAGGAAGAGAGTACATTTGACATTATTCTCTCTTTTGGCTGCCATTATCATTGTCACACATGTTTTTTTTTATTATTTTAAAGTCTTGTTAAAGGGCCACAACCCCCCCCCCCCCCTTTCTCAGCAAGGTGTTTTCACACCTCTAGTTTGGAAAAAGTCAGGAAAGTGGGCGTGTCCAGCTCTGTTTAGGTGGGAGTGTCGGAGGAGGGAAAGAGGGAAAGATTTGCAAATATGGGAGTTTCCGTTTGGGCACGCAGACGCAGGAGAGAAAGACAGTGACTGTGTTTACATGGACATCAGTAATCGAATTACTTGCCAAATTATTAATTTGTCAACTTTAACTGGAGTTTGGCATTTTCACTTTTTATTCAGGAACATTTCCTGCATGTCCCCTATGACAAACGAGATATTGAAAGCGAAGAACTGCTGGAGAGTGGAATTTTAAGGGAATGTTTGATACCGCATGGCGAATGAGAGAAAAAACCTCCACATTTCTCGGTAACTTAGATGCACTCGGTAGGTAGCGTAAGAAAGCCGTGTGTGTCTAGACTATCCTGTCACAAAAAGCGGCGAAAATTCTACACGACAATAATAGTTAGATTGCTGTGTTTACATGTTTACACTCGGAGAGCAGCATTTACAGAGGATCTTTCAGTCTATAATATTGTACTATAATGTTGCAGTGATGTTAACATACTGTAAACTTGGTAACTAAATCATTTTGACTGAGGTATGTTTTTAAAAACTGAAAGAGCACTGCTGACGATACGAACTAACTTTGCCATCTGAATAAACAAACAAAGAGCACTTCCTCACACACACTTACCAAATCTGTAGAGACAGGACAAACAATACAAACTGGAACTGTGTCTTTTTTTAATAGGAGACGAGCGGCAAATCCGGATTTCATCATTTCCACATGCGAAAAGCTCTCGGGTAAAAAATGTTCCTTACAAACGCATTCTGTCGCGTGCACTGTAATCCACACGTGAGTCCAGCTGCGCTCTCATAGCGGGAAAATTAAAACAAAACCTTCATTGCCAGCACATTAACAAACGCAGCACACTAATAAACGCAACACTGACGACCCACGTCTCCAAATTCTTGTTCTTTCACTTGTTTTGGCAACACAATGTGGCGTCTCTCTGTCGCCTGAACACTGTAACAGGTAAAACAGTCTCCGAAGCGATCATGCATATTAATGAAGTTTCCGGTAAAGAATAAAGCCCCACCCCCTACTCAATATTCTGTTTCAGCTGGAAGCACATCAACATACTGACATAAAAGACTCAGCAACTTCTGGTTCACGTGGAAAATCACTAAAAGTAAAGAGTTAATTGTAACCAATAAACACATTATACAATAGACTTTGTTTCTGATGACAGTGAAAGGCCTTGAATGTGTAACACAGTTGGACCAAATCATGTCATCTACATATACAGTTAAAGTCAGAATTATTAGCCCCCTGTTTATTTTTTTCTCCAATTTCTGTTTAACGGAGAGAAGATTTTTTTCAGCACATTTCTAAACATAATAGTTTTAATAACTCATTTCTAATAACTGATTTATTTTATCTTTGCCATGATGACAGTAAATAATATTTGACTAGATATTTTTCAAGACACTTCTATACAGCTTAAAGTGACATTTAAAGGCTTAACTAGGTTATTTAGGTTAACTAGGCAGGTTAGGGTAATTAGGCAAGTTATTGTATAATGATGGTTTGTTCTGTAGACTATCGAAAAAAAAATATAGCTTAAAGGGGCTAATAATTTTGACCTTAAAATGTTTTTAAAAAAATTAAAAACTGCTTTTATTCTAGCTGAAATAACAAATATAAGACTTTCTCCAGAAGAAAAAAATATTATCAGACATACTGTGGAAATTTCCTTGCTCTATTTAATATCATTTGGGAAATATTTATAAAAGAAATAAAATCAAAGGGTTGGGGCAATTCTGACTTCAGCTATACATGGGTTTATTACAAGTTGACTATATCCACTTAAAGTTAAAATGATCAAATTCATGCATAAAGTGCCATTTCCTGCCTAAAGATGTGGTGCATGCAGATCCTGACAGAGCAGCATTGCCATTTAATGCATATACACGGGCCTGTTAAAAGTTGACTATAGCAGTTTCATGCAGGTAGTGGTAGTCCTGCCTAAAACAGTGGTGCATGCAGATCTTCTTCTGTGTATTGCTTCTTGTTGAATTGCTAAATGCCTCCTTTGAAAGTCTTTTGGACAAAAGTGTCTGCTAAATGACAATTTACAAGTATTCAACATGCCCTAAATAGGTGGTTTTATGGAGAGTGTTCAAATAGGCTAGAGTGTGGACTCCACTTTCTAGCCTATTTGAACACACTTCCAGTTCAAACAGACTAGAAAGTGGAGTAAGATACTATGCAAGGCCAATTGAATCTAGATAAACGGTATCAGGTGTGAAGATGCAAACCATTTTGGTCAATGTAGTCTTGGTGAGTAGCAGAGTTGATGTGTGGAGTGCCCTCTATTTTTCTACAGTATCTCTTATGTATAGGAGTGCAAATACAAATGGACAGATGTCAGCAACAGCGAGTGCTACACTGGACTGATATTCTACACATCAAGGTATGGTGAAGGTGAGCTTTATCATTGAGGAATGCTGTCAAGACACTTTCTTCTTTAGTGGGTGGAAAAAAAACAGCAGGAAATGGCAGGGATGTTCACTAGTCTACAGTTAAACAGAAACCTTCCAGGAATGGCTCAAAGGTAGAATATGTGACTGTTCAAGTGTCTGCATTCAGATCAGTCTGTGTCTATACGCATTTACATAGCACGGTCAGCAACTAAAAACTCTAAATATTGAGTCAATGAGTGGGAAATAATGCATACAATGACATCTGAGGGCTAAAAAAAACCTACTTCTGAAAAAGGGAAAAGTGCCTTTTTTATGATACCATTATTGTTACCAAAATATGATTTTTGTAAAAAAACAAACAAACAAACAAACAAACAAACAAACAAACAACAAACAAACAAACAAACAAACTACATGTCCATGAATTGACATTGGAAAAACAACAACAGTTAATTACAGGACTATATATTAGCAAGTCCCCTTAAGGCAAGTCATTTCACTTAGGGGCCATCTTTGAAACGCGTCTTGGGCAGTATGCTCAGACATTCTGTCTAAATAGGGAAACATCACATTCTCCAAAATTGCTTGCCAAGATTATAATTAAATTTCATATTAGAAATCACCAATAGAATTTAAACAACAACTGCCTCATTAGTTCCATTTCTACATGTTCGAATCACACAAAATCTGTAGAAACTCACGTCTGGTCCAATCTCATCCCCGGAGAATTGTCTATAGTGATCTCTGATTGGCTCCTGTACCAGAAGGCAGGGCTAAATTCGCCATATTGACCGTTAGACTTTTCACCATTCACAACTATACGAGTGACTCTTGTGTATTCTATAGTCTTTGATATTAGTCATAACTAGGCCCACACGGAATCTGCGCACGCAGATTTTCGCAGATTTTTAGCCTATCATTGGGTCTATTTATTTACTTGTGTAAATGTGTGTAAACTTATATTAATTCAATTTTTTAAATAATTTCAATATTAATATTGGCTAATATGCAAGTGGTCATTTGATTTATTTACAATACAGTTTGTAAAGTAATATTTTCTGTCTTTTTGTAGATATATTATATGAGAGACTTGCTTTGTTTACCAAATAAGTGGACCTAATTGGATTTGCATTGTAAACATTGAATTAAAGTTAAAAAGATATTATTTTTTATTTAAAATATTAAGTTTTTAGTTCTGCTACTCCCAAAATCATTCTGCATAAATCCGCACATTTTTTTACTAAATTCTCAGCAGAAATAGCAAAAAATGTCCGCAGATTCTGTCTGGCCCTAATCATAACCAGTGCTTAATTTGTAAATGGATAAATTTCGGAACAAATACAGGAAATAAAAGTTACCGTGACCGACGTCCGCCAAACAATTTCAGTTTTTCCAGAACATGACGTTACTAAGTGGTTAATATAAAAAAAAGAAATCAAATTTCTGAACAGTCTTTAATTATTTTGTGCATAATAACATTATAGGTCAACAATGGGTAAAAGCAAGCAAACAAACATGTAGCTACCGACATAAATCGTATGAAACATCAATATCCAGTTAGCTAACACCACTGACATTCAGTTCACTATTATGTGCCAAGCGAAAGTGACTCACTCAGTCTAATCTAAAAAGAGCCCACAGTTACCTCTTCTGTCATGTTTTCTAGCTGACTTGAGATCGCTTTGCTTCTGTCTCCTGCTTTCCTGATTCAGGGGCGCAGTTTCATCTGCTCAAGATCTCTTTTGATCAGGCTCATTATCAGATTTATTGGTTTAAAAAAATAATATATGCTTGACTGCCTCTGGCATTTTGAAAATACAAATATTATTTAGGTTGGCCACTATGCCATTATTTATTTTCGCTCCTTAGTGTGCGTGAAACAATAATCACCAACCAATGAGAGTGATTGTAAACGCAAGAAAACTGATTGGTCGAAAGTGACAACCTTTATTTGTGTGCGTGCTCACACAATCCACACAGCTTTGCTTGCTGTTTTTCACTCAGACTCATTCACATTTTCTCTCTCCCACACCCACATGCAGGTATTCACCATGCAAAAATTAATGCCGGATCAGTTAAAATAAATACAGAAACGCAAAACACGAATATCTGACATTTCACAGAACAGAATCCGGCAAGATCCAGCTCAAATTAAGCACTGGTCATAACACTATTTCAAGAGTTTGGCCTTAGCTGATAATCCCGGGCATGCTGTCCGGGGAGAGAGCCCTGAGCTGATGAGATCCTCGAGCCCCGGGCTCCCTCCCATTTGCAGGCTGAGAGGGGAGTTTGAGGTCAGGTAGGTCTCGAGAACTCCCCTGCTTGTTAATAGTGAATTAAAATTATGAATAATTATGGAGAGAATATTGCTGATTAATTACTCGTCTATGGTGTCAATTTGGTTTGGTCAATTTACTTATGTTACATGCTTTTGGTCTGTGGGAGGAAACCGGAGAGCCCGGGGAAAACCCACGCAAACACGGGGAGAACATGCAAACTCCACACAGAAATGTCAACTAGGCCAGGTAAAGGCTTGAACTAGTGACATTCTTGCTGTGAGGCAACGGTGCTAACCACTGGGTCTCTGTGCAGCTCAGTCAAGGAAAGGGGAGGAGTAGGGGTAGAAGGGGGGATTCTTCAAGATGAAGATGGCTAAGATAAGATACTCTGGTTATTTATAGTGATTTAGGAATCATCTGATTGGTGGATCATGCATTAGCTAATGCGGGTCCAGCTGTAGTCAATCATAAGCACATGCTCCTCTCAAAATTAGTTTATGAATAAACTTAAATGTGATGGATTTTTTTATGAACTCATCTAGTACCACAATAGCATCAACTACCATTTTTAAATATGAGTCGTAAAACACAATGAGACTGTGAAAGCAGTCTACTAGTTAGTAGAACTTTTCTATGTAATGCCTTTAATCTACCTTTTTTTAAACCCTTTTAAAAAGCATATAAATACACAGTAAGGTACACTGTCAAAATGCTGCGTTGCACGCAATGGATTTGTGTCGAGACAACATGAAGGAATTAAGTTAACGGATTAGTTTTTAAGTAGATTGAACATAAAACAATTGAGTTGTCCCAAAAGAAAACTCAATAATTGTGTTGTTTCGGTTCATTTTAAATAAGTAGTTTGAACAAATAGTAAACATCATTTGAATCTACTGTGGTTCCTCGCTATAACACGGTTCAACTTCCGTGGCCTTGCAGTTTCGTGAATTTTTTTCATGCAATTTGACATGCTTTTTTTTTTTTTGCAGCACATTGTGTTCTGTGTCCTGTAGACCATTATCAATCAATCTCTCACGAGTCTCCTGTACAGTACAGAATGCTTTCAGCTTGCCAAATTAACATAAATCGCAGATCGCTAGCAGGTTGAGTTCCAACTTGGATGCAAAAAGTGCTGTAACTGGATGCAAAAAGTGTTGTAGCCAGCAGCTAGCTCTCTGCAACTTTCACATGGTCGCCCACGGAATCTAAGCACGGCTGCGCCCGGTCAGTGCCTAGATGGGAGACCACATGGGAAAGCAAGGTTGCTGCCGGAAGTGGTGTTAGCTAGACCAGCAGTGGTCTGTGTGGGTCTCAATGCCCCAGTATAGTGACGGGGACTCTATACTGCTCAGTAAACGCCATCTTTCGGATGAGATGTTAAACCGAGGTCCCGACTCTCTGTGGTCATTAAAAATCCCAGGATGTCCTTTGAAAAAGAGTAGGGGTTAAACCACGGCATCCTGGCCAAATCTGCCCACTGGCCATCCCCATACCATTACTGGCTTCATCACTCTGTCTCCTCTCCACCAATCAGCTGGTGTGTGGTGTGCGGTCTGGCGCAATATGGCTGCCGTCACGTCATCCAGGTGGATGCTGCACACTGGTGGTGGATGAGGAGATTTTCCCAATGTGTAAAGGGCTTTGAGTGTCCAGAAAAGCGCTATACGAATGTAAGGAATTATTATTATTATTATTATTATTATTATTATTATTATTATTATTATTATTATTATTATTATTATTATTATTACTGTCCGCAGCAAGGCCATCATAAAAGGGTCACACACCAGATGTGCCATGCTACGACGCGCCACACATTTTAGAATTGCAAACATAGATTTATATCAGTGTACACACACCTGCGCCGCAAGTCGGCGGCTGTTTGCAGTGCCCAGCTATGACTCAGGACACTGTTTATATTACTTCCGCGCCACAGAGCACCAACAGAATAATTTCATTTTAAATAACATGCGAATATGTGTCTCTGGTGTGTGTTACTGTCATGTGCGCGGCGCATATGGTGTGCGACACCCTTAAGGATTGAGTCAAAACAACAGGTTATGATCTTTGGTTCATTCTGTAATGGCTCGTTTCCACTGACTGATACAGTACGGTACGGTTCGGGTCGGTACGGGTCACCTTTATCAAGCTTGCGTTTCCACTGCTAAAAGGGTACCAAAGGTACTCTTTTGGTGGGCGTGGTGTACGACAAAGTTTCAGTCAACTCATTTTCGCTCAAGAAAATGTCTAAAGTAAAGCTATACGAGTTGCTCACATATAATATGAGAAGCACTTCTCACAAAACAGATGCTTTACACACATAAATACTTCTGTATAAATGTTCGGTACGACATCCACGGTTCAATACGCGCTTGTGAATTGCGGTTTTCTCGGTTTTACGTTTAAATAGTTTATGTGAATCTATATCTCCCCGAATTGACTGTTTGTGTGTGCCTGTAAAGTCTACGAGCTGAGATGAGGAAACTCCTCCCCGCAAGTAAATACCCAATCACTATGCTCTAAAGTTAGGGGCTGCTTAACCATCATTCCACACTTTAACATGGCGAGCGGCGGTGAAATGAGGCAAGAGTACGAGGAAGAGCTGGCGTCTTTCAAATCTGCGGTGTGAGGACATTTCGGTTTTGCCGTCAAGTATAATGCCGATGAAAGAAAAAACGGTGAACAAAAAATAACTGTGTGCAAGCATTGTTTTACACGTATAACCATGACTGCACATCTGCAGCGCCATCACCCAGCAATATCACTGTCTGAAGGCAGGATAGAAGAAGGTAATAAAGTCCTCTAAAAAACAACAACCCCTCGCTGAATCCTTCCAGCAAACATACCCAACTGGTTCCGAGATGCACATAAAAATAACAAAGCCAGTGGTGTTCATTATTGCTAAAGATTTCCAGCCGATTTCGGCTTTTGTCATCTTATAAAAGCACTCGATCCGAGGTACAGACTACCATCTCGCACTTTTTTCAGCATCGAGATAATTAAGATGGTTTATTTATGTTTACTTAAGAACAAATATGTTTATATGAAATGGTCAATTTATGTTTATTAACTTCACATGTATGTTTATTTTCAAAATGTAGGAATTTATGTGTTTCCCCATGTTTGTACATGGCTACCAGCAGCTGTGGGATTTCAGTGTTAATTTTTTTTATACAATACACTAGGAACTACTGTACTTTTCATGGCTTGTTTAAGTAAAACAAAGGAGTATTGCAATTACTGTTGGGCCTATAGACGATGCCATCATCCATCGCCGATGGCCGATAAATTTCACGATGCCGGCTCAGTCATCGCCCCGCCCCACATTTATATTGATATATAACTTATTATTTGCATGTCATC
>CAIGQS010000114.1:176640-193786 GCA_903798195.1 Danio kyathit
TATGTGCTGTTATCATGGCAAAGATAAAATAAATCAGTTATTAGAAATTAGTTATTAAAACTATTATGATTAGACATTTTTAATAGCCACAATTTTGATGCTGGGAAAATATATTTTATATGCATAAATTTGACTTTGACATGCTAAAATTACTTGATTTAGACTCTGTGTTATGTCCACATGCCTCCTCAATAATTTCACTTTTTTAATGTATGAACTTGCTTAATGTGCATGAGCAAATGGGTTGTGGTTTCATAGTGTCGCATTGGAATTAGTTTTTATTTCACATCACTTTTCAGGGCTCAACACTAAGTATTCACCAAATTAATCTCTGACCACACCAAAAACAAACAAAAACAAAAATTATTTCTTAGCTACAAATTTTAAATAATATGTTAAAACAAGCAAAATACAGCTGTATACATGCTCTTTTTATTCAACAAAACCTTTCTTAAAAAAAAAAAGAACCGAATGCAGGAGTTGCGTTTTCAGGCACGGTTGCTTCACACCAGGAAAGAGGGCGTGCTTTTTAACAGTCTGTGAGTGCGATATCCTCTATTCGGTACCTGATTTTTTTTTTGCTCACGCAAACGCTATTTTTGTCAGTCATGCTGCTTCTCAATTCTAAAATCACATTTGCATGCATATTGGGCCATCCTTATTGTCGAACGCTGCTTTTAAGAAAACTACAATTTAAAAATTATTTTCAACCAGCCAAAGTGGCTAGTGGGAGTGTTTCTCTTACCCGACCCAGCTGAAATCTACCCGCATTTGGCGGGTTGGCAGGTGTTAATGTCAAGCCCTGTGTATTTATATATATATATATATATATATATATATATATATATATATATATATATATATATATATATATATATATATATATATATATATATTACCATAAACCATGTATATGTACACCACAAAATAAATGGTATATCATAATATGAAACGATAGACTATTTATTTTGTTAATATTATATGTATTGTCATTATCACACACCCCCATTCCGCACTGAAATAAATAAGTAGTTATAAAAGGGGAGGGGGACGAAAAAAAAAATCCAGTTCAAGGTTGCATTTGAAGGCAGGAAGCAAAAACAGCTGGCTTGGGAGCATTTAGAAGCCAGCCGCCATGACATTGTCTATTTTATCACCAGTAATGTGTACTATTTGTTCCACTCAATGTGCAGCGAGAAGGCGATTTAGAAAGATTGATCTTTTCGCTTTTGTTGAAGACCAAACTCTGAGGCATCAATATATGTCCTGAAACAAACCTTGATTAGTTTCCACAAACCACAAGACAATATGTGCTGTAAGAGAGATGCAGCTGCTTTTATTTATTGTGCTGTTGCGGTAGAGCAGTCGTTTTAACAACATTAGTAAAGCACATCTGTATGGCTCGGCTTACACTGTAATGCACTACAATTATGGGAACGCGTTCCTCAGAAAACAATAGTGCAATATAACACTCGACATGAAAACAATAATGTACTACACTGTAAACAAAAAAAAAGCTGGGTTCCACACAATTCCTTCATGTTGTCCCAACACAAATTTTTTAAGTTAATTTAACTGTTTTTAGAAATTTAAGTAGATCGAACATAAAACAATAAACCCTCTGAAGTCGCCAGATCACCGCGGCATGATTAGCATGTCTTTTTTCTTATCAGTGCCAAAGACACTAAGAATCTGTTGATTTTGGTCACACAAAAAGTGTTATACACCATTCAAATCACCAGCTTTCTGACAGATAGACAACAGCTAGTCAGAATGGGCAAAATCACATCCGACAGCCGCACCATCAGCACTGGTGCCCCCCAGGGATGTGTTCTCTCCCCACTGCTCTTCTCCCTGTAAAACAACGACTGCACCGCAAAAGACAACTCCACAAGCTCTTGAAGTTTGCTGATGACACTACTGTTATCGGCCCCATCCGGAACGGTGACGAGTCTGCATACAGACAGGAGGTGGAGCGGCTGGCTTTATGGTGCAGATACAACAACCTGGAGCTGAACACGCTCAAAACAGTTGAGGTGATAGTGGACTTTAGGAGAAACCCCCCTGCTCTCCCCCCACTCACCATCATGAACAGCACTGTGGCTGCAGTAGAGTCATTCAGGTTCCTGGGCACCACCATCTCTCAGGATCTGAAGTGGGACATTCACATAAACTCTCTATTGTGAAGAAAGCCCAGCAGAGACTGTACTTCCTTCGTCAGCTGAGGAAGTTCAACCTGCCACAGGAGCTGCTCGTACAGTTCTACTCTGCTGTCATCCAATCCATCCTCTGCACTTCAATCACCGTCTGGTTCACCTCAGCTGCCAAAACCGACCTCCATAGACTACAGCGAATAGTCCGGACTGCTGAACATATCACTGGCACTAGCCTTCCTACACTTCAAGAACTGTACTCTTCCAGAGTGAGTAAAAGGGCTCGCAAAATCACTCTGGACGCCTCGCACCCAGCACACTACCTGTTCGAACTGTTACCGTCTGGTCGGCGCTACAGAGCACCAAGCACAAAAACAGCCAGACACAGGACAAGTTTCTTTCCTCAGGCCATCTACCCCATGAACAGTTAAATATTCCCCTACTGTGCAATAAACGAGCAATATTTTCTCACACGCATTTGTGCACAGCATCTTATAACAATTTACAATGCAATACTTTCTCACATGCATTTGTACACAGCACCTTTTGACTAGCATTCTTAGACTAACTGCATCTCTGTTTAATGTTTAATGTCTATCGCCTTTTTTCATATTCATTTGTGTTATCACTTGTCACGTTATGTACACTGGAAGTTTCTGTGGCTAAAACAAATTCCTTGTGTGTGTGAAGCAATAAAACTGATTCTGAATCTGTTAGGTGTCTACTTTTTCTTGTGTACACTCACAATAACAACAAAAGTGTGTGCTTTAGCAAAATAAGGATAATAAACGGTGTGTGCGTTCTTTCTTTTGTCTCTCCGCAAACTGTTTTTAGAAACGTGTCACTAAAATGAACTGAAACTATGTTGTAAATTTGACACCCAGTGGTTGAACAAGGTATTGCCCGCCTGGTTCAAAACACTTTTGATTGAGGACACCAACAAAAGCAAGCCAGACTATCGAGCTATACGGCTGATTTAAGTTGTGTTCTAAATAAAAGCCGCGGCATGCGATAGAAGGGATATTTTCCATATTTAAAGGAGTTTTTGTCCTAACAAACACCTGAAATTTATATTTTAGAAAGAGCTTCTATTTCTTGCAGCTGAACAACAGAAAACTGTCAATGATCACCTCAGGTACACCTCATGTGCTTTATTCTGTATTAATGTGAGTTTGAATGCGATTTTACATGACATTTATTGGCATACTACTAAAAGCAGCAGCAGATAGTTCACCTCAGATCTTTAAAATAAAATAAATCATTTAAAATTGAACTTTAGAACTGTGACTCAGTGTAAACCAACACATATCAGTGATTTAGCAAGTACACTTAATAAAGTTAAAGAGGTTTAATATGTATTAATTAAGTTATAAACCTTACCATTTTGTTGGAGTGCAGTAAGTGCACTATTCTGTGCTTCTGAATGGCTGTATTTAAATTACTATCATGTTTCATCTTGTGTAGGGATGCACCGATCCCGATACTTGGATCGGATATCGGTTCGATATCGCATATTTTTGCTGGATCGGGTATCGGCCAGTTGGTACCGATCCAAATCCGATCTTGCGCGTGCGCTATATTCTGTGTAATTTATAAGCCAACAAAAGCCACGAAGGAAGCCTATTATAAGGCACTAGAAAGTTGACAAGCAGACCTACTATATCATAAATGTTTTGAAGCCATTCTATAGTTTAATGTGAAGTACAGATGAATATTCACGTGGTTAAATTCATGTTCAGTTCAACACTTCCCGCCGCTGCGCCTGTCAATCATTCTCCATTCATTCACAATTCAAGCTGCGTGTCGCGTTCATGATAACTTAAAAAACTTTCTCCAACTTTACTATTTGTTCCTGTTAGTTTAAATAATCAGTGTGGAAATGCATTTAGTTTTGCATTAAATGGATTAATTTTGACGTGCAACATAGAGATCATTGCTGTTTCTAAATCACGCGCTGTGTCTGTTAGATCAGCAGATCGCATTCACAACACTGGAGTAGGGTTAGGCACACAAAGTAGGCCTACCTGAAACTTTAAATTAGAAAAGGCTCCTCAACGCACTGATTTCTCCCCTTTGTGCTGCTGTTTTGGAAGTGTCCGTATACCGGAGGGCTGTGCGCTGTGTCTCAGTGATGCAAGCACTTCATTCAGGCACCGGCTGCGCAGACGCGACATGCGCCGCTCCGTAAGATTATTCTTATAATAGGCTAAGTTTATGTTGTTATGTTCCTTCCGCGAATGTTTGTTCCTTCTTATGTTTGTGCCGCGATAAGTTTATAAAGCCTGGCTCATTGTGGTTTAGTTGATTAAATTATTAAAAGTGAAAATGACGGCCCGCGGGGCATATGAATTGTCATTAAAAGAAAATTATTTAGCCTAATATAGGCTACTCTGAAACTTTATATATATTAACATTTTATTTAACAGAGCAGTTTGTCAGATTGTGCGCTAAAGCATATAAGCGGACCTTGTTTTGAACTTCACATCAAATATTCTTGTTTATTTTGTAGATAACAGACCAACAAAAATACATTAAAATAACCAACAAATTATACCAAACGAAATTCGTTTAAAAAAGAACATTTTTCAGACAAAAAATTATTTTACAGACCAGCTTTCAGTTTCTCCATCTCACGCGGCTATAGGCGAGGGAACGTTTATTAAGTAAAACTGGCCTCAGACGGTTTAGTTTAGTCTGCTTCAAACCTGCAGTAAAATATCATGCTTTGCTAAAAGGCCGATTGTTTTACCAACGATTAGGGTCAATAGTGGTAACCTATTACAGATTTCAAAGAAAAATCTGAATATTAAAAAGGAAACATAAGCTGGACCACAACAGATCAGATCAATGTCATAATGAATGCTCAAATAATGTAGTCCACAGTTTATAGCAAGCATCATATTTAGTTCAATTGTGCCATCTGTCATCTACAGTAGGCCTATAGGTCTGTTATTTTTACTAAAGAAGATATATTATTTGAGTTTATCACCAGAACTATAGAAACCGTATTATGTTAATAAAAAAATAATAATAATAAAAAACAGCACAATATCGGGATCGGTATCGGTCGATACTCAGAATTTTATTATCGAGATCGGATCGGTTTCAAAAAAATGGTATCGGTGCATCCCTAATCTTGTGCAAACAGCCCAATTGCTTATCACTACAAATCTACCATGTAACCTGCTCATCTAATGTTTACGTTTGTAATATTTATATGATTTGAAGAGTTCAAATGCAAAACCCGCTAATGACATTGAGCGATCGCTTTAGGCATGTAGTACATGTTCAACAAATATTTTAGCTTCAATTCATCCAAATCCCAGCTTCCGTGCATTCAGAAATAATAGTTTGTTAGAAAAAGCCTCTAAATGTCTTTTGTCTTTGACAGCAAATGCCGTGAGCACCAATCAAAAGGCGCGAATCAAATCATATGTTTTCAATGTAGCAGCGCACTGATATGCCGGCTTTTATGAGGTGACTGTTTTATTCCACTTCCGATTTTGATATTAAAAGACGGAGTTTGATGAATTGGATGAGCCTGTCCGACTGTCAGTGAATGGCAAATGAAAATGTCCCTTACCTCAAAACTTTGTGCATTATGAGAAAAAGAAAACACACTGTACGGTCGGAAGTGTAGCATGCGTTCATAATGTTTTTTTGCGCAGCGACGCTATTTTGAATGAGTTCGTTTACAGTACAATAAACGGCAACTCCATTTCACGAAAGACGAAGTTAAGATGTCGTTCTTTTATCCCGCATGGATGCTATGAGGATAAACAAGAGACGAAAAAGAGATCAAGACCTTGAGTATGGTGAGAATGAATGAATGACAGCTTCTAAAATTGTCTGAGAGAAGTCCCCTTTTTGCCCAGTACTAGACCTTGCGTAAAACTATACATTATTTATATTACTTACATAATTACATAATACCTATATGTCTGATAAGCTTTTTATAGTAATGGACAATGCACAGATATTGATGTTTCACAACCTAACAAGCTTTGCAATGTTTGTAATGTTTACATTTTTAATCTAAATCTCAAAATATCAGAAATGACAACAGATTGTTAAGATTTAATTCATGTGACACTCTATTAATTCTAGGTTATTCAGTTTAAAATAATTTATAGGTTACATTATTCAAAGAAAAAAAAAAAAAAACAGAATCTTCTAAAATATTTCACCTCTCTGCGACAAATGTAATTCATCAGATCTGAGTCTATCTCACAGTTAAAATTTTTTTTGTTCTAAGATACAGAATTATTGGAATGGAATTTTTTAAGTGCTTTCCGAGGTGTTGAAGTTGCAATTACAACCGGATCCAATCCTTTTAATTCTGGGATTCTCTGAACAAACGCATTTGTTGTCAAATACACAACATAAATTTCTCTCATACTGTTTAACTACTGCCAAGAAACTACTTCTACTTGAACTTGAACAATCTGACAAACTTCGGAATCCTTTCATCTGTTACCTTGAAAAAAAAACCTCTTATAATAATGCTTCATTTCTGTAATGTTTTAATATGCTTTGTCATCATACTCTGTTGTTCAAACAGGTCTTTGTAACACGTTTTCTTGTTATGTGGATGTTTTTATCAATTTATTATTATGATTTTCATATTGTTTTTCCTTTTTTTAGATTTTTTATTTATTTTCTTATTTGCTTTGCCTATGTTATATGTGGACAAAATATGTAAACAGAGAATTCTTTTCTTTCTGAATCTGTCTTCAATAAAAAAAATTTGACAAAACAAAAATATATGTCAATTTTAATATTACTGATTAATGCACTTACTTGACAGATTTCATTAATTAATTTTCCTTTTGCTTAGTCCCTGGTTTATCAGGGGTTACCACAGAGGAATGAACCGCCACTTACTTGACAGATTTATGTCTTTTTAATTTTAGCTGGTTTGTGTAATGTGTTTTATGTTTGGTAAAATAATTTGTGATTGTATCGTTAGTGATTTTTCAACTAATTATGATGTCTTGTACCGATAGGTGGATTTAGAGGTTTTTGCAAAAAAGCACAAGTGGATTTAGCGCAAGTGGTTTTGACGCAAAAGAAATTCTACCTTGTTAAAATTTCTTAGCCAGCACCAGGACGCGAACACACTGGGGTGCTGTTTTTCCACATGTCAGTGTTGATGAATAGATTACACCAAAAAGAACAGAAGTAATCGTGACAAACACATGACCTGCACATCACGGTTTATTTTGAAAGGTAAGAGTACACAGAAAAACCTCCCATCGAGCACATTTAGGCCCAATCCCAATTCTATTTTTGTACCCTTACCCCTTTCCCTTGGCGCTTCAAACTGAGTGTGAAGGGGAAGGGCTTCAAAATTTACCCCTAAGAAATGGGACAGCACCTGAACACGTCATCATGTCATCGCGATCTTCATATGAAATCAGACGATGGCGACTGCTGTAGTTATTCCAGTTGTGTTATTTTTTGGTATTTATCTTCAGGAATCACTGAAGGCGTATATCATGTTATCATAATGATATAATGTGGCAATAAGATTGTAACTGTACTGTGTATTTACACCGTGGCCATATTCATCTATGTAAACACGCAAAAAACAACATTAACGTTATAGCAGACACTGTAAAAAGCTCATTACCAGCCACTAGACTTTTCTGACAGGGGATTCAAGTGTCATTGAGTGTCAGAATGTTGTGGGACTGCTGTACAGGAGTTATGATTATGGATTATAGATCGCAAAATTTAGCAGTTGTTATTTCAGCATTTTTTTTAAAGCATGACGGTAAAACACGAACGCGGTTATGAATGTATTAAAACCTGTGCTTGTTTGTTGTAAAAATGTTTAATATTGACAAAAAAATACTAATTTGAGCATCTCCTGACTTCCGAGTGCAGCTTTGCTGCTGATGTGGCTGGTGTATTCTGGGAAATTTTCTTACCCTTTGTTTTTGAGTATGGTCCTGAAAAATCTCTCTTTCGAGGTCTATCTAGCCCTTCCCCTTAGCCCTACGCCTTCAATAGAGCTGCACGATTCTGGCAAAAATGAGAATCACGATTCTTTTGCTTAAAATAAAGATCATGATTTTCTCACGATTCTGTACATGTAAAACAACGGTTAATATGAGTAGCCTATTATTATTGTTATTTCTCAAACATATGATAAAACAATAATAATACTATTATGTGCAGGTCTACTGTTGGTTAAAATGCTACATTTTGAATAGACCTTGAATGGAGGACTTGAATAGACTTTAAATATGTCCTGCTCATTAATGCACAGTAAAGTGACGACATCAGAATACAACTATTCATAATTCTGAAGTTGAATTATTATGTTTGAGAGACGCATGCTTGTCATTTGTCATTGACAACATTATTAAACAGTATTAGAACATGTTTTTCTACTGGTAAAATCAGACATTTGTCATTATCAGATTCTATCTTGCATTATATTCAACATTATATGGGCTACAGTAGTTATACTGACACTGGTAAACATTTATTCTCATGCACAACACTTTAGGTTCGCTATGACAGAAAAACATTAAACGCTTGTCCTAATCATTACTCTAAAATGCGATATGATTGTTTAAATGATGTGCACGCTTTAGGTTTTATTTTCATTGCTAAGTGCGGTTCATACTTCCTGCGCAGCTCCCAAACGATCACTCTGTGCCACAAACTGGATGTTATTTGCAACTTTATTACCTGTTATTCACAGCCTATTCTGTTCACTAAAGTAGACTTCATTCACAGGCACGCGCCCGCCCTTTCTGTGGTAACAGCTCACGGTCAGCAGCTCGCGTCACATGTGATTTCGCGGCCGCGAACACATCATTACATGAAGACAGAAATGACATTTTTGGGTGATTTATGCCTTATTAATACAGTATGTGACTCTTTCAACACCATTTAGAGGTGTCCACGTTGCAACGAGCAACGTATCTAAAACAGTGTGAAGACTTGTGCGACTGCTTCTCTCCAGAACTTGAAAATATGATTGGCCGAATCGTAGAAATGCTGGATCAAAATCGTCTAGGGGGTCGAATAGAGATCGCAATCTTTTTTCGATTAATCGTGCAGCTCTAGCCTTTAATATAAAGAGAATTTGGACACCCCTACCCCTTCACATGAACGCGCAAAACGAGGGGTAGGGGTAAGGGCTAAAAGGTAGAATTGGGATTGGGCCATAGTCTAACGACACAATAGTTGAATTATGGATGGTTATTCATTGTTTATGTCACCATTTCTGCCAGAGACCTGTTGTTTACATTGTTTACCATGTTACTTACACGTGAAAACAGCATCTTTGTAGTAAAAAGCTAGTCGATGTCATGGTTTACAGTGTTACAGATAAAATGAGACCATGAACTGAATAAAAAGTCAAAGTTACTGAGCCAAGAAATGTCTAAAGTGATTATTTTATTTACTAGCTAATAACCTTTTCAGAATCTATAAAATGAAACTTCTGAACCTATTTATAGGAGCCTGATAGAAAATGCTCATTTACAAAAAAAAGAGATCTGATGGATTTAGAGGGTTTTGCATCTGAACTCTTCATTTACTAATTAATGACCACCCCATGTGGAACTCTGAATCTGCGTCTCATTTCGGAGTCTGCTACTGTTCACCGGAGGTCACATTTCGGTCACAGACACACACTTTGAGAGCCTTCCTGACTGACTGAATGAATTAAATATGCTGTTTTCCATCAAGGCAACCTGGGGAGCTGTAAAATAATTGGCTAAACTGGCATTGGGCGGGTTAAAGGTACCCACAACAAAACGTTTCAGCACATAACGCACATTTTCAAAGTAGTATATCTGACTTCAGCATTGTTTTCCAGATAAACAAGAATGTTCAGTTACCATGTTTCTTAAATATCTGCAAACATATTATGGTATTTTTATGCCTTAGAAGAGTCAAAAACGTACATACCGCACCTTTAAGTTTACAGATTTAACAAATTTAAATTGATTAAATATTAAAAAAAAATAAGTTGTCCCAACGAAATCTCAATAATTGTGTTGTTTCAGCTCATTTTAAATAAGTAGTTTGAACAAGCAGCAAGAAAATATATAAGAAATAAGTGCATATGAGCATTCCTCAGCAGCATTTATCACTTCTTTATACTTTCCGTCGAGAATGCGTAATATCTAATATCGGTATTTAACCGCTGCATAACCATAATTAAAGTGTCATTAACACAGACCGCTGCAAGAGTGACCTGGCTATATAATTACAATTAACTAACGACCCTCATGCAAATTCATTCATGGAAATAGCTTGACAGGGTTAAATATTACCACCGTTTTTGGGAGCATTTAACAGCACATCGGCATTAGAAAGGGTGTCATGATCTGAGAGCCAAACTGTTTATGCAAGTCGAGGCTTCATTAAACTTCAAAAGAGCTTCGGATAAATAGTGTCAACATATCTGACTGTTAGGGATGATGCTGTTGGGTTCACAGATCTTTCAAATCTTAAATTACTGTTCAAAAGAAAACATGAAAGCGAAAACCTACAACAAAAAAGCAAAAGTGAGGAATGTGAAAATAAATGAGAGAGATATTTCAGAATGAGACATTTCAGTGCTTGTGTTGATTTCATTAATAGGCATAACTAAATTAAATGGTTCAGATTCACAAGGAACAACTATGGCGACTATTTGTTTAAAGTCCGCATGAACCCGAAGCTGCTACTGTTTTTTTTTTTTTTTCGTATTGTGATGCAGTTCCTAGTCAAACTGAATATTAAATGAGAAAACACTGGGTGTGGCTTGTTTTTTCTACTGCGAGCTGATTGGATGTAGTAAAGTAGGCAATTCATTCAGAAAGATTAGGAAAAGGGTTTGAGGAGAGTTCTGTTTGTTGTCAAAACTGATAGTTGAAGGGGCATGGTTAAGTATGTTAGCCACGCCCAATACCTCAGACAGATGTAATCGGAGATATGAACTAAAAACAAACAGGAAGTGCTTTTTCAGATTTTAATTTTAGATTTCAAGGGCCAAAAATTTGATTGAATTGTTCACCACAAAACTAGCAGTGCGAGCTAACAAAATCATATGGATAGTTTTGATTTCATTTGTACTTTAAAGGGCACCTAGGTTACCACTTTTTCCAGATTTAATATAAGTCTTTTGTGTCTCCAGAATGTGTCTGTAAAGTTTCAGCTCAAAACACCCATTATTATACCTTTCATAAGTTACTAATTTATAGCTTTGAGCAGCAGGCTGCAGTTTTTGTGTACTGCGCCTTTAAGGCTAGTCCTTCACGCCCACTGTTTCCACGTGCCTGTCAGCGTGCCTTAATCTCCTCCCTCGGCTGCCTCAGACAGCAGACAGACATAAAGGAAGAAGATCTCACGTAACGTTTGTGAGAAATACTACAGTAAGACCTTTACGAATGAGTATTTGATGCATTTGTTGTGGAGCTACAACGATGAGTCACACACAATGTGGTTACAAAGTTCACGCACACACACAGAAACACACACACACAGACAGCACGCGCGTTTAGCGTTGCATGCAAATGTGACAGGATACAGGTTAATATCCACTGCTGTATGGATATCTGTTATGTTGATGTACAAAATAAACCTGATTTAACGTCCACAAACCGGATCTGAAGTGTCTTCTTTTATAATTGTTCTGACACGCGGCTGTGGTGATGAAGTAAAGCTGAAGTAAATCGCTGTAATTCATTACACACATGCACTGTTTTAAAACATTTTAAACTTGTAAAACTCACTCTTGATGATGATTGATGATCCTAGCAAACTGAACAGACCTTTTATTCCCGGTTGCTTTGCGCACGTCCTGTCTTGTTGATATGATTATACACGTTACTACGGAGACATGTTAATACACAGCTGTCAATCAATTTGGTGGGCGGGGGGACCATACTCCTATGTCAAGTTGCGATCGGTCTCAAAACAGCTCCAATTAGTCCATCGTTTTTATGTTGTTAAATTGAAAAAAAATAGGACTGAGTGTGTTTATATCACCCCAATATGACGGTCTATAAACTATGCCTACACATATGTCTGTCCAAACAGCTTGAAAAGTACATTTTTCACCATACGTGCCCTTTAATGGAGTTACCTATAGTAAAACTAAAATAATAATTCACTTCTTGAAGATATTAGTAGCTGCAATTAACATTTTTAAATGTTCTATAAATGGATAGTTCACCTAAACATAACAAATGGCCATCGAAGGTGACTTTTTTTCTCCAATAGAATATTGGAGATGTTTTGCTGAATTTCTGGTCTTTGGTGATTTGTATAATGCTAAGTCAATCGTCACTTTGTTTTGGAGATTAAAAATAAACACATGCAAAGAAGTTTTTGTTTTCGCTTATTTCAAAGTTTATTACAATATATTTTTGTATAGGGAATCTATGTACACACTCTAATTTTTTTTTTTTAACAAACTAAAATACAAAAAATAAAATTTATATAATGTATGGAACTAAAACATACCAGACTGATCTTGTGATGTAAACGTAACTCTTTCACGTGCTCTGATAGTGTAGTGGCTATTCAGTCATATGAAAATGTATGATTTTTAAAAGGGGTGTAGCACCAAACTCCACCCCTAAACCTAACCGTCGTTGGGGGATGAGCAAATCGTACTAAACTGAATGAACGAAATTCATACATCAAAAAGATTCAATTTGCTGTGAGGAAGCGTTGAATATCAGATTGCACATGCTTATTTTGTGCATATTTTACAGTGCACAATCTATTTGTGTTAACCTCTTAGTTTTTACTAATTTAAGTGAACTGAACATAAAACAATTAAGTTGACCTCCAAAACACTCAAGTACTGTGTTGTTTCAGCTCAGTTTAAATAAGGAGTTTGAACAAACAGCAAATGTCATTGTTTGAGTGTACTAAAATGAGATCGTGCAAAAGAATGACTAAATCTAAAAGTTACGAATTTCTGTGAGACTGCATTGGTACGTCGACCTGCACCAGTGTTGATTAGAAAGTGTGAAGACACCATGATATTCAAAATTCTTAAAACCAGCATCTTAAAACATCACACGTTGTTTCTAAACTGTTTTAACGAATTTCAGATATTTCTGACTAGAAATGTGAAGAATCGGAGCCAGGTTTACATCAATGAGTATGTTTACATGGACCACAATACTCCGATTTTAATATGACTAAGACGATACTCCGATTAACAGTCCACCATGTACACAGCGATTTATATATTTATATATATATTAATTAGGTTAACTAGGCAGGTTAGGGTAATTAGGCAAGTCATTGTATACCGATGGTTTGTTCTGTAGACTATCGAAAAATAATATAGCTTAAAGGGGCTAATAATTTTGTCCCTAAAATGGTTTTTAAAAAAAACTAAAAACTGCTTTTATTCTTGCCGTAATAACACAAATAAGACTTTCTCCTGAAGAAAAAATATTATCAGACATACTGTGAAAATTTCCTTGCTCTGTTAAACATCATTTGGCAAATATTTTAAAAGAAAAAAAAAAATCAAAGGGGGGCTAATAATTCTGACTTCAACTGTGTATATCTCGGGTGTTTCATTTTTATTTTTTTTACATTAACTGCAGTTCGGCAGTTTCACTTTCATTCAGGAACATTTTATTCATGCCTCCGTGACAAACTGGGGTATTGGATGCGAGTATGATAAAACACCTGAGATTACATGAAACTCTGGAGAAAACATTGGATAGCGAGATGACGCAATGACGTTAATTGAAACTTGATATTTAATTGATCTACTCCCATGAACTTGGACGACTGCATCCATACATCTCTGCAATGACTCAAATAACTTATTAATAAAGTCATCTGGAATGGCAAAGAAAGCGTTCTTGCAGGACTCCCAGAGTTCATCAAGATTCTTTGGATTCATCTTCAATGCCTCCTCCATCTCAATAATGTTCAGATCTGGTGACTGGGCTGGCCAATCCTGGAGCACCTTGACCTTCTTTGCTTTCAGGAACTTTGAAGTGGAGGCTGAAGTATGAGAAGGAGCGCTATCCTGCTGAAGATTTTGCCCTCTCCTGTGGTTTGTAATGTAATGGGCAGCACAAATGTTTTCATACCTCAGGCTGTTGATGTTGCCATCCCATCTGCAGATCTCTCACACACCCCCATACTGAATGTAACCCCAAACCATGACTTTTCCTTTACCAAACTTGACTGATTTCTGTGAGAATCTTTTGTCCATGTGGGTTCCAGTAGGTCTTCTGCAGTATTTGTGATGACTGGGATGCAGTTCAACAGATGACTCATCAGAAAAATCGACCTTCTGCCACTTTTCTAAATGATAAACTAGAAGTCAAGTTATTATTTGTTGATCTTACAACTGGGATTGACAACAATAATTTTGTCAGGTAGTCTATGTGCTATAACATGCAAAACGGGGGGATGGGGGGGTACTATAAAAGTTCAAGGACACATCAGGTCGAACAAGTGATGGACAAACATACACATACTATAACAGAATGTTTTAACAATAATAAACAAAAAGGCACATAAAAAAAAAATAATAATAATACGTTTTCTGATTGCTATCCTGAATGAAAGAGAAAACACACTCAGCATCTGATCACCAGAAATCAATTTTTAGCGTAATAGGAGCTGGGATGAATCTCTGAAGCGAGCAAAAATGGAAGCTTGTAAGATTCCAGCCAGTTGTACGAGGCTCCAAAAAATAAATAAATAAAAAATCTCAGTTATGAAGCACAATAAACACAGACAGGTGTATTGTACGGTGGCCTTCCGACTGCTGTAAAAAGCCAGCCACCGAGTCAGCAGAGCAGCAAATAACGCTGTGCGGAGGAAACCTTTGCCCGTCTCGAGAGTGTCCTCTCTTCATATTTCCTATTGTTCTTTGGCTGTTTGTTTGGTTAAGTCTTCACCGTCATTGTTTGAGGAAGTGTTCTCCGCTAGGCGAAGCGTTTCTCTCACTCTCTCCCCGATAATCTCCTTTCATGGTCCGCTTGGCACCGCATTCACTTCTGCTCATCCACACGGCGAAGGAGGGAGGAAATCGACTTTTATTTATTTAGCTTGCTAGAGCTTATTTACTTATTTATTTTGTCAGCGGGCACAGATATTGTGATTCCAGTCAGTTTTTTTTTTTTTTGTTGTTGAAGTGTTTTGAACGAATTCAAATGTGTCTTCTGTGCGCCTGCTGATTATCTGCCTTTTGATAATTCCCTTTCTGATTTGGCTTTGTCGTCTCTTTGTCAGTGGAACGGGATTTTTTTGGGCCCCCTCAAAAAGGCTCCAATGGACTTGCCTCATCATCTGTACTGCTTCTCTAAATTCACAAATATAAAAAGACGCTTCCAATAAAAAAATGAGGGGGGCAAGTGTACTGTAACAGTTTAACTTTTGATTACTGAACAACATGTTGATTGATCGCTACTGTGAAAGCATAATATTTTACTAGGGGTGTGTACATTGAATGAGTCTATGATAATGTTTTGAAGGTCCAAAAAACAACCAACCAACCAACTAGGCGTGTCACGATATCTATTTTTGGTTGTACGATATATTGCACCAAAACATATTGCGATAAACGATATTATTGTCATTTTAAGACCATTTTATGCCACTCATTATATAATGCCAGAATGACAATATAATATCACAATCCAAGTACACTTTCTAAAACACACAATATTTTATTCTTAAGAATATTTCATTTAATTATAGTCATTTTACCAATTCAATAATTAGGCATTGGAATCAGAATGTACGCATATCCTAACTGAATGAAAACGCATATCCTAACTGAATAATAATTAGTGTTAACAAAAAAGCACAAGGTGAAAAGTAATATATCTGCTACCAGATCTATTTTCAGTAGTCAGACATCCACATGAAAATATACTATCGTAATTTATAGTAAACACTAGTGTTTTTAACCATACTGACAAGTCAAGTAGAGGTAGAGATGTTGCACAATCAGTTAAAATGTTGTTAGAATTGTTTTTATGTATGGGCGACATATATTGCATCACTAAAAATAATTGAATTTATGTCCATGTGTTGTGCGATAAGTCGATATATTGATTATTGTGACAGGCCTAATCAATCAATCAATCAATCAATCTCTGTTTACGTTATATCTTGGTTTATTTTATGACTAATACTATTATATTTTGTCCAATTATAATACTGATGTTCTCCCTGCGTTCGCGTGGGTTTCCTCCGGGTGCTCCGGTTTCCCCCCTCAGTCCAAAGACATGCGGTACAGGTGAATTGGGGTAAGCTAAATTGTCCGTAGTGTATGAGTGTGAATGAGTGTGTGGATGTTTCCCAGAGATTGGTTGTGGCTGGAAGGGCATCCGCTGCGTAAAAATGTGCTGGATAAGTTGGCGGTTCATTCCGCTGTGGCGACCCCGGATTAATAAAGGGACTAAGCCGACAAGAAAATGAATGAATGAATAATACTGATATCGATTTTGCCAATGAAGATGTCCTGAAGGTCCAACAAACATCCAATGCATTACCACCCATGGAACTGAATTTCAATCAATCAATATCTGTATACATTATAGCCTGATTTATTTTATTTTGTGACTAAAACGATTATATTTTGTCCAATTAAAAAAACTGATATCGATTTTGCCAATGAAGATGTCCTGAAGGTCCAACAAACATCCAAAGCATTATAACCATTGTAACTGAATTTTATCAATCAATTAATCAAAATTAATCAATCTCTGTATACGTTATATCTTGGTTTATTTTATTTTATGACTAATATACTATTATATTTTGTCCAATTATAATATTGATTTTTTTTTTTTTTGCCAATGAAGATGTCCTGAAGGTCCAAAAACATCCAATGCATTATAACCCATGTAGCTGAATTTTAATCAACCAATCAATCAATCTCGGAATACTTTATATCCCGGTTTATTTTATTTTATGACTAACATTATTACATTTTGTCCAATTCAAATACTCATGTTGGTTTTGCCAACTAAAATAGCTGCTCA
>CAIGQS010000115.1:0-191625 GCA_903798195.1 Danio kyathit
ACACACGGTGTACTTTTAACACTTCATAGATTCGGACCATATATGCTCTACAGTAGTGTCAAAATCAACACTTTAAGTGTTAAATTTACACTACCTATTTTACTGTGTAGTTAACCTAATTAACCTAGTTAAATCTGCTCTCTGTTAAACAGAAATTGGGGAAAAAATAAACAGGGGGGCTAGGGCTGGGCGATTTTTTCGATTTTTTTCGATTAATTCGAATTTACGTTTTAAGACGATTTTATTTTTTATAAAATCGAGAAATCGCGATTTTTAAAATAAAAATATTAAAGCCGCTTTTCCACTATCGTGCCAAACCGTTCTAAACTGTTAGACAACCGTGCTGAATTGTGCTGATTCTGTGTGTTGATGTCGCGGCTCTGTCCCGCAGCCGCCTGTCTCTCCCGCGCGAGCTGCGAGACGGGCGGGCGCGCGCGCGAGGAGAGGAGAGGAGAGAAGGCTCGACAGGCGGAGGTCCGCTCCTTGTCTCCTTCATTCTAATCATCCACCCGCCCGCACATATTATTTTATCTGATATATATATCCGCACCCGATCGCCACTTAATAATTCTAATTCTTTGTTTTAAGCATGATGATAGGTGTAACTTTCTCCGCAATGTCCGGCGGCAGAGTAACAGCTCGTTAATTCATGCTCGAGCAAATGATGAGACGGACAAAAGTACTCGATGCATGCCCTTCTTTTACTTATTTCAGTGTTTTCAGTTTCACAGTGCAAAACAGCTCCCGGGTGGAATTACTGAAGTAAACATAAAACAAAAGAGCAGCATTTTGCTAAATATAGTCCTTTATATCCTGATATGCTGTGTTGATTCATTTGTTTTTTTATATTTAACTTGATGCATTCGTTATTTAATGTTTGAATACTGAAATCGTTTAAATGGTTATATTTTACCATCAAAATGTAGTATATTTTATATCATTACTAACTTTTGATATGAAACCGCTGTTATTTTATTGATTGTTATGAAATAATTTAAGTGCTATATTTTTTATTAGTGAAAGTGCCCGCTCACTTTGACAAGGCCTGTCTAAATATATATTTCTGCCATGCCACTAATTCAGATAAACTATTGTTGCATTATCATTGTTTATTTTTCTCTTATGTACAGAGATTTGAAATATTTATTTCCCCTCCAATCCTTTTCAGTCTTCACGTTACATTTTGGTCATTTTATCTCCAAATAAAATTTGCCCAAAGCTGCACAACATATGACCTCTACATAAATACGGGTGCTGTGATTTCTATTGTAGCTATGTTTAGCATCCCTACATGAGAGAGTGCCATAACCACGTTTAGTCACACAGTTGCTTTTCTTTTACAAGTGAGCATGAAAAAAACTAGTTTAGGCATTTATTTAAATTTAAATGAACAAGGTAAACTGGTAAGGTAGTTTCACAGTAAAAACAAAATTAATAAAAAAAATAAATAAAAAAATCGAAATCGAAATCGTGAATCGGTCAAACTTTATGAAAAAATCGAGATTTTTTTTTTTTGCCATATCGCCCAGCCCTAAGGGGGGCTAATAATTCTGACTTTAACTGTATATATTATTTCTTATACAATATGTTGTTTTGAAATTCAAAAATGTCAACAAAAGTCACTTTGTTAAACTGTAGAGTTGAATTTTCAACATTAAGAGTCAACAGAGACGACATCAACATCCCATAATGCAAGTCATACTCATAAATAAGTGAAAAAATACCTGTGAAACACAAAATATGGACACCGTTATGTAAACGAATATTTTTTACCGTGTAGTTATTTAGTTTATGAATCAAGAACATTTGGCTCTTTAAAGCTAATCAAATATTACTACTGCAGTATGTTTTAAAACCTTCACTTATACACTTCACATTTAATTTTAATTTATAAGTTACTACATTATAACATTTTTATTACATTGTAATTATGATTGAAGAGCTTAATTGTTAAAATATTCATTGTAAACTTTGCTGCTGCATAACCCCTAATATGACCATACATATTAGACATTAAATGAGCACGTGTTAACAAATAAATAAATATGTCATAATAATTACTGTGTACTGCAAGTAGTGCTGCATGACACTAGAAAAATATGCAATATTGTTGTTTGTAGTATTGTGATAACGATATTTATCTTATGATATAACATTTCCCTTAAAAATTATATTTTTATTTCCTTTTCTATTACCAATTAAAATGACTGAATTTATTTATTTATTGCAATTAAAATTACTGAAAAAAATTATATTTTTTTATTTGTTTGTGATAATTAAAATGACTAAAAAATATTTATTTATTTAAGACAATTAAAATGACTAATATATATATATTTATTTAAGACAATTAAAATGACTAATATATATATATTTATTTAAGACAATTAAAATGACTAATATATATATATATTTATTTAAGACAATTAAAATGACTAATATATATATATTTATTTAAGACAATTAAAATGACTAATATATATATATATTTATTTAAGACAATTAAAATGACTAATATATATATATATTTATTTATTTATTTATTTGTATATGACAATTAAAATGACTGAAAAAATATTTATTTATTTAAGACAATTAAAATGAATAATATATATATATTTATTTAAGACAATTAAAATGACTAATATATATATATTTATTTAAGACAATTAAAATGACTAATATATATATATATTTATTTAAGACAATTAAAATAACTAATATATATATATATATTTATTTATTTATTTATTTATTTGTATATGACAATTAAAATTACTGAAAAAATATTTATTTATTTAAGACAATTAAAATGACTAAAATATATATATTTATTTAAGACAATTAAAATGACTAATATATATATATTTATTTAAGACAATAAAAATGACTAATATATATATATTTATTTAAGACAATTAAAATGACTAAAATATATATATTTATTTAAGAGAATTAAAATGACTAATATATATATATTTATTTAAGACAATTAAAATGACTAATATATATATATGTATATTTATTTATTTATTTGTATATGACAATTAAAATGACTGAAAAAATATTTATTTATTTAAGACAATTAAAATGAATAATATATATATATATATATATATATATATATATATATATATATATATATATATATATATATATATATATATATATATTTATTTATTTGTATATGACAATTAAAATTACTGAAAAAATATTTATTTGTATATGACAATTAAAATGACATATTAGACATTTAATGAACGCGTGTTAAATAAATATGTCATAATAATTGCTGTGTATTGCAAGTAGTGCTGCACGACACTGGAAAAATATGCAATATTGTTGTTGAATATTGTGATAACGATATTTATCTGATGATATAATATTTCCCTTAAATGCTATTTTTATTACCTATGTTTTTACATCATTTATTCATTTAATGAAATTAAAATAAACAGTTAAAAGATAGTTCTCTGTCTTAATCTAATTCTCGTTCAGAACAAAAAAGGTGTTGAGGTGGGGGGTTGGATGGTTGAAATTACAGGAGTTTTCTGGGAGAAATAACAAAACGGGAAGGTGATGGTTGATGGATAAAAACAGGAGTGTTGGCAGATATGATCCTGACTCTGATTGGCTGTTGTCATTTTCCATTAGTGTTTATATTCAGCTCTGGGTTCACCTTTGCTTCAGCCAATAGCAAAACAGCAACTACTGGGGAGGCAGGGCTAAAGATACTAAGGCCCCATATGATTGGTCAAATTTAGATAAACAACCAATGTATACGTATATTGCATATACTATTATCGCGATAACGATAATTTTGCGATATATTGTGCAGCCCTCATTGCTAGTGAGAAAATTGTTGTAGAAGGGATTAAAGGCATAGTTCACCCAAAAGTAATCATAATTTTCTCTCCAGCCAATAGCAGAACAGCAACTACTGAGGAGGCGGGGCTAAATAAACTGATGAACTGTCTCTTTAATATGTGCATCATAATCACATGCATAATATTATTGGTCAACATGCTTTTTATATTCAGTAAGATTAAGAAATTCTCATTTATTATTCACTGTATAGCTAAATGCTAAAATCATCACTATTTATAATGCAATATATGCAAGGAAGGAATAATACCAGTATGTGTGAACTTCTCCTGCATGATGTGCCTCGCTGACTCGCTGATAAAGAGCTTTCAGTCCCACAGTAAATATTAGCTCTGTGATATGAATGAAGTATTTTACATAATGTCCTGCATGTGTTATATCAATGTTTCTTTTGCAGGTGATGCCATATTAAGGAACCTCGAGATTAAAGAAAATGCCTTGGTGAGTTGCTTTGTGTTTTATGAATGTTTATTGAAGAAGCTTTTTAATGACTGAATAATGCTTTCGAATGGCTTTGTGACTTTCATTTTGGAATCAGAGTCAGCTGGACATTCCTTTCAAAGTCAGAGCAGGACACATAGGTGAGTGTTGAACTGTTTGATGTGTAGCTTTGTTGTTGACTCTTTTAAGACAGAATTATTAGTCCTACTGGGAAAAAAATTAATTCTTCCCAAATATTTCCTAAGCGCTGTTTAACATAGCAAGGATTTTTTTGTTTTTTCTTTTGGAGAAAGTATTTTTTTATTTGGCTTAAATAAATATTGTTTATTTATTTATTTTTAATTGATTTATTTTTAATTTATTAATTAATTTTTAATTAATCAATTCATTTTTCATTTATTTAATTATTTATGACATTAAAATTACTGAAAAAAATATATTGATTCATTTGTTTATCACAATTAAAATTACAGAATAATTTTTTTTATTGATTTATTTTTAATTAATTAATTTATTTTTAATTATTTATTTATTTGTTTATTTATATTTTATTAATTTGTTTTTTTCATTTATTTATTTATTTATTTATTATAATGTATTTATCTATGACAATTAAAATTACTGAAAAAAATATTTATTTATGACAATAAAATTACTGAAATTAAAAAAACATTTTTATGACAATAAAAATAACAGAAAAAATATCTTTATATTTAAGACAATTCATATATATATATATATATATATATATATATATATATATATATATATATATATATATATATATATATATATATATATATATATATTTATTTATTTATTTATTTGTTTGTTTGTTTATGACAATTGAAATTACTGAAAAAATATTTCAGACAATTAAAATTACTGAAAAAATAATATTTATTTATTTATTGGTTTGACAATTAAAATTACAAAAAATATATTTATTGATGCATGTTCTCCCTGCGTTCGCGTGGGTTTCCTCCGGGTGCTCCGGTTTCCCCCACAGTCCAAAGACATGCAGTACAGGTGAATTGGGTAAGCTAAATTGTCCATAGTGTATGAGTGTGAATGTGTGTGTGGAAGTTCCCAGAGATGGGTTGCGGCTGGAAGGGCATCCGCTGCGTAAAATCGTGCTCGATAAGTTGGCGGTTCATTCCGCTGTGGCGACCCCGCAAGGGACAAAGCCGACAAGAAAATGAATGAATATTTATTGATTTGTTTATGACAAATAAAATTACTGAAAAAAAATATGTATTTATGTAAGACAATTAAAATTACTAAAAATCTATATGTAAATATGTGTTTATTTATATATGACAATTAAAATTACTGAAAACATATATATTTTTTAATAATAATTGTTTTATTTTTTTAACAGCTAAGGTCAATGTTATTTGTCCCTTTTGACCTAATGTTTTAACCTAACTTGCCTAATTAACCTACAGTAATTAAGCCTTTAAATTGCAGTTTAGGCTGAATGCTAGTATCTTGCAAAATAAATAGTAAAATAGCATGTACTGTCATCATGGCAAAGATAAAAGAAATTGTTACTAGAAATTAGTTAAGAACTCTAAGTTATTTATTATGTATATTGCACTGAAAAATCATATCTAATGCTTTTAATGTAATTGAAATTTTAATGTTTTTATTTATTTATTCATTTTTGTATAATTTCTTTATTGAATTATAATGTTATATTATTATTATGTAATTTAATCTAAATTAATTTTGTAATGAAGTTGCTAATGTGGCAATAAATAAACAAACAAAGAAATTAGTTATTAAAATTATATGAAAAAATTTGTTGAAAAAAAATCTTCTCTCCATTAAAAATCACTTGTGAAATATTCAGAAACAAAAAACTAATTTTTACATGAGGGCTAATGATTACAGTCTTCAACTAAATAATAATTTGAGCTGATTCCGTGTGTATTTGTGTGCTTGTCAGGGCGTTTGGAGTTAAAGATCCCTTGGAAGAACCTGTACACTCAGTCTGTGGAGGCCACACTGGATGAAGTTTACCTGCTCATCGTACCTACTGCTAGTAAGAGATGAACCTTCATCTGCCTCTGTTACTGTATGAGATCTCCAAACATTTAAAATAGCATAACTGGGGTATTTTAATAGAGTATGAACATTATTGAGTAAGTTGTATCAGAAATAGAATATTATTTGCCAATAATACCATTAAAATTACAGACTATACAAGTGTAGTCTGTCCAATGAGTTCCAATGTTAACCTGACAAGAGGCGACGTGTGGAAAACACCAAACGGCCGACTATCGGCTTGGTGTGTGGCGACCTTAACACTGAAGAAGATCCTGTGTGTTTTCTCACTGCTGTCCTGCATGTGTGTTTGCTCAGGTATAAAGTATGATGCAGAGAAGGAGGAGCGGCAGCTGCAGGAGTCTCGGCAGAGGGAGCTCCAGCGCATCGAGGAGACCAAACAGAAAGCAGCAGAAAAAGGTGCAGTCAGTCACTGGAGCTCTGTACATGTGTGTGTGTGTTTGCTTGTTTGTTTGTGTTTATGTGTGTTTGTGTGTGGGTTTATTGTGCGTTTTTTGTGTGTTTGTGTGTGTGTGTGTGTGTGTGTGTGTTTGTTTTTGTTTGTTTATTTCGTATGAGTTTTTTGTTTGTGTGTGTGTGTGTGTATTTTTGTGTTTGTGTTTTGTTTGTGTGTGTTTGTTTGTTTGTGTGTCTGTGTGATTGTGTTTTGCTTGTTTGTATGTGTGTGTGTGTGTGTGTGTGTGTGTGTGTGTGTGTGTGTGTGTGTGTGTGTGTGTGTGTGTGTGTATGTATGTGTGTGTATGTGTTTGTGCTTTTTTGTTTGTGTGTGTTTGTTTGTTTGGGTGTGTATTTTTGTGTTTTGTTTTGTTTGTGTGTGTTTGTTTGTTTGGGTGTGTATTTTTGTGTTTGTTTTGTTTGTTTGTGTGTGTGTGTGTGTGTGTGTGTGTATGTATATGTGTGTGTGTGTTTGTGCTTTTTTTTGTATGTGTTTGTTTGTTTGTTTGTTTGTTTGTTTGTTTGTTTTTATGAGTGTGGGTTTGTTTGTGTGTGTTTGTTTGTGTGTGTATATGCGTTTTTATGTTTGTGCCAGTGTTTTGTTTGTGTGTGTGCATGTTTGTTTGTATTTGTTTGTTTGTATGTTTGTTCGTGTGTCTTTGTCTTTGTGTGTTTGTTTATTTGTGTGTGTTTGTGCATGTTTGTTCTTGTTTGATTTTTTGTTTGTTTTGTATGTGTGTTTGTGTGTGGGTTTATTGTGCGTTTTTTGTGTGTGTGTGTGTGTGTGTGTGTGTTTTTGTTTGTTTATTTCGTATGAGTTTTTTGTTTGTGTGTTTGTTTGGGTGTGTATTTTTGTGTTTTGTTTGTGTGTTTGTTTGTTTTTGTGTCTGTGTGTTTGTGTTTTTGTTTGTGTGTGTGTGTGTGTATGTATATGTGTGTGTATGTGTTTGTGCTTTTTTTGTTTGTGTTTGTTTGTTTGTTTATTTTTATGAGTGTGGGTTTGTTTGTGTGTGTTTGTTTGTGTGTGTATGTGCGTTTTTGTGTTTGTGCCAGTGTTTTGTTTGTGTGTATGTTTGTTTGTGTGTCTTTGTGTGTTTGTTTATTTGTGTGTGTTTGTGCATGTTTGTTCTTGTTTGTGTTTTTGTTTGTATGTGTGTTTGTGTGTGGGTTTATTGTGCGTTTTTTTTTTGTCTGTTTGTGTGTGTGTTTGTTTTTGTTTGTTTATTTCGGATGAGTTTTTTGTTTGTGTGTGTGTGTGTGTGTGTGTGTGTGTGTGTGTGTGTGTGTGTTTGTTTGGGTGTGTATTTTTGTGTTTTGTTTGTGTGTGTGTGTGTGTGTGTGTGCGTGTTTGATTATGTGTGTGTGTGCTCTCCTGTGTTTGATTGAACGCATGTTTGATTGTGTGTGTGTGTGTGTGTGTGTGTGTGTGTGTGTTTGTACAGTATGTGAGTGTTTGATTGTGTGTGTGTGTGCATGTTTGATTGTTTGTATGTATGTATGTGTGTATGTATGTGTGTGTGTGTGTGCGCGTGTTTGATTGTGTGTATGTCTGTGTGTGTGTGCAGATGTAAAACTGGGTTTGTAAAACTCCTTTCGTCTTCTTGTATTCAGAGAATCCAAAGGCAGAGAAGCAGGACACGTTTGTGGAGAAACTGGTAACACAGGTGATCAAAAACCTGCAGGTCAAAATATCCAACATTCACGTCCGATATGAGGATGATGTGAGTATTTCTGTTGCTTCTTTTTACGTGGTTTATCACTCATATGACGTTAAATGTATCAGCACTTACTGATTATGCTTGCTTGCTCAATGTTATCCATGTTTTCAGGTCACCAATCCCAGTGTTCCTCTCTCCTTTGGGATATCATTACAAAACCTCAGTCTCCAGGTATGCCAATCATTAAAATTATTAAATCATGAACATTATAAAAGAAGAATATACAGTTGAAACCAGAAGTTTACATACACTGATTAAACGGCACATCACCATTTAAAAAAAAAAAGTCAGATGATAATGTGACTAAACTTTTTCTCTTTTCGGTAAGTCAGGATTATCAAATGTGTTTCTGTTCTGCTTAATAGCAGAATAATGAGAGAGAGATTTTTTGAGAAATTGTTATAACTTTTCTTGAAAGTCAAGTTTACACACAATAAGATTATTAAGCCTCTGAAAAAGCTCAGATGATGGTGTCAAGGTTTTGGAAGTTTCTGATTGGCTAATTGACAACATTTGAGTTAATTGGAGGCACAACTGTAGAATAGTATTGAAGGTAAAGCTCAAACACACTGCTTCCTTGTGTGACAACATGGGAAAATCAACAAGCCAGAATCAACACAAAAGCCAGATTACAATTTGCTAAATGACACTGGGAAAAAGACTAATGTTTGGAGACATGTGCTGTGGTCTGATGGAACTAAGATTGAACTGTTTGGCCATAATGACCAGTGATACATTTGGAGGACAAAGGGGAAAGTTTACAAGCCTAGGAACACCATCCCAACTGTGAAGTATGGGGGCGGCAGCATCATGTTGTGGGGCTGTTTTGCTGCAGGAGGGACTGGTCCACTTCACAGCAGATGGCATCATGAAGAAAGAACATTATGTAGAAATACTGAAGCAACATCTCAAGACATAGGCCAGGAAATTAAAACTTGGCCACAAATGGGTCTTCCAAACAGACCATGACCCTAAGCATACTGCCAAATTAGTTACAATGTGCTTTAAGGACAACAGAGTGAATGTTTTGGAGTGGCCATCACAAAGCCCTGAATTCAATCCTATAGAAAATTTGTGGGCAGAGTTGAAAAAGCTTGTGCGAGCAAGACAGCCTACAAATCTGACTCAGTTACACCAATTCTATCAGGAGGAATGGGCCAAAATTCCTGCAAACTATTGTGAGAAGCTTGTGGAAGGATACCCAAAACATTTGACCAAAGTTATACAGTTTAAAAGCAAAGCTAAAAAAACACCAAGGAAATGTGTGTAAACTTTTGACCATCAAGAAATTAATAAACAATTCTGAAAAAAAAATTCTCTCATTATTCTGGCATTTAGCAAATGTAAATGATTACATCTTACAGCTATTGCGAGGGCTTAAATGGAGCAGTGCTCATAATATTGAGCGGAAAAAAGAAAAAGACAGCTGGGAAACGTAACCTTCTTTGTATTGTTGTAGGAAACACAGTTAAGATATTTTAGAGTAAGAGGTGTGCGAGATTGCCGTCTATCACTGAATGTGTCAGGAATATCGAAAACAAAACCAACTTAACCTCGCTCTTTTAGCGCCCCTCACAGAGCTTGATCCACGCTGGCATTTCTCCTCTTGGGTTTTAGGTTTTGGAAGGGGAAAAAAATTCCACCATCCCGTCCGAACTATTAGGATACCAAGTATCAGATTTGCACAATCCATATGCACAACGCTTTGGCTTATTTCCCTCGCTCGAAAGCTTGACAGACCTCCTGCGCGTAGCTAGAGTTGCTAAGCCACGATTGGTGTGTGGCAGTTTTCGGGTGTGACTTAGCGAAGGGTTAATTGGCCGTAGTGTATAGTCCAAATATCTAAAAATTCTTAAATCAAGAAGAATTTTCTAGACAAGCAAAACATGTTGTCTTGTTTTAAGAAATAATATGCCAAAATAAAGAGAGTTTTTCCTTAAAACAAGCAAAATAATCTGCCAATGGGGTAAGCAAAATAATCTTGCTTTTCCCTTTTGACATAAGATTATTTTGCTTACCCCATTGGCAGATTATTTTGCTTGTTTTAAGGAAAAACTCTCTTTATTTTGGCATGTTATTTCTTAAAACAAGACAACATGTTTTGCTTGTCTAGAAAATTCTTCTTGATTTAAGAATTTTTAGATATTTGGACTAGAAACAAGACAAAAAAAATCTAACTAAGAAAAGCTTTTTTGCAGTGTAAGTGTGTGTGCGCGAATGCGAATGTGTATGGGTGTTTCCCAGTACTGGGTTGCAGCTAGAAGGGCATCCGCTGTGTAAAACATATGAACATATAGTTGGCGGGTTATTCTACAGTGGCGACCTCTTAAATAAAGCCTAAGCCAAAGGAAAATGAATGAATGAAAACAATACATGCATTGAATTTGTGGTGAAATATGACTTCGCTGTCTTCTGATTCACCCTGATAAAATATACATCAATAATGAAAAGCTCAAAAATTTGTGTTTTATCACATAAATGGTCTTATTACTAGTTATGACTAGACAATCCACCTGCATTACAGTGACTTCAAGAATAGCTCATTTACTCGCATTTTAAAATCCATATCAGTCAGTATTATAATATTTTTGTTTCATTTTCCAGACGGCGGATCAGAACTGGAACCCCTGTCTTCTGGATGAGAAAGCCAAGCTGTTTTTTAAGGTTCAAACTCATCCTTTCACATTTATGAGTGTCAAAGTCAACCAGTATTTTATTAATTCATTAAAAATGTGTGTTTTTGTTTTAGCTTGTACGTCTGGATAATCTGTTTGCGTACTGGAACGTGAATTCAGAGCTGTACTCCAGCCACAACCCTGAAGAGGCTCTGGTATGTTCACAGTTGACAAAAAATCTTTCATCTTCATTGATTGAGTGTACATGGGTAATTATGAAAGTGACTGAGTCTTTTAAATAACGCAAATTATATCATGTTATATCTCTAAAAATAATGTTTTTGTGTATATTTGGGGACATTTTGTCATAAAAATATTAATTTTAAGACTCCCACTATACCCATTTTGACTGTCACCGAATCATACAATTAGCTTTGGTTATCATGAAGTTGGTTAACATCTAAAACACAAATAAAAAAAAGAAAGTAGTGATTTCTAAATTTACTTTGACTTGTGTTTTATTGCAGACAATAGAGCAAACATTATTTAATGTGTTCCTCATTATTTTTATTGTTTCTATTTTAAAAATAAACACGGATTCCAGTTTTGGTTCTTGCAACACATTTCAAAAAAAGTTGAAACAGTAAAGCATTTACCACTTTGTAATGTTGCCGTTCCTTTTCACAACACTTAATAGACGTTTAGGGACTGAAGACAGCAAGTGATGAAGTGTTTCAGGTGTCATTTTGTCCCATTCATCCTGCAAACAAGTCTTAAGGTGGGCAACAGTATGGGGTCTTAGTTGTAGCATTTTGCACTTCAAAATGTGCCACAGATTCTCTATTGGAGACAGGTCAGGACTGCAGGCAGGCCAGTCAAGTACCTGTATCCTCTTCCTCCGCAGGCAGGACTTTGTAATGTGTTCAGAATGTAGTTTTGCATTGTCTTGTTGAAATATGCATGGGTGTCCCTGGAAAAGAAGGCAGCATATTGTGCTCCAAAATCTCTATGTACTTTTCAGCAATAATGGTGCATCACAGAAGTGCAAGTTACCTTTGCCAAGGGCGCTGACACAACCCCATACCATGACAGACCCTGGCTTTTGGACGAAATATTGATTCATCTGACCACAGTACACGTTTCCACTGTGTGATGGTCCATTCCAGATGCCTCTGAGCCCAGAGACGTCAACGGCGCTTCTGGACACTGTTAACATAGGGCTTCCTTTTGACACAGTACAGTTTTCACTGGCATTTGTGGGTGTAACTACGTATTGTGGCACTTGACAAAGGTTTACCGCATAGCCCATGTGGTGATATGGCTTCTTGATGAATGAGGATTCTTGATGCAGCTCCCCTTGAGGGATCGGAGATCACGCTTGTTCAGCTCAGGCTTGCACTCTTGTCTTTTACACACTGAAATTCCTCCAGATTCCTTGAATCTTTTAATGATGTGCTGCACTGCTGAAGGTGAAATATCCAAATGTCTTCCTCTCTTTCTTTCAGGAACATTGTTTTTAAACATTTCAATCATTTCCTCATAATTTTCTTGGATGCTGCTTTTCTACCAAATCATAATTTCAATCACCTGTTGACATCACCTGTTTCAAATTACATCATTATTTAGCCAATTTACCTGATTACTCGCCATATAGTGCTCCTGGAATGTGTTGCAGGTCTGAATGACAGGAAAGGATGTATATTTACAAATGAAATGATGTTGAAATATGTTGTGTTCATCATACTGTCTACAATGAAATGCAAGTCAAAATTTTGAAATCACTAATTTCCTATATTTTTATTTGCTTTTTCCAGACCGTCCCGACTTTTTCTGATTTGGGGTTGTATATCCCTATCATATCCTTAGCATTTTGCAGATATTTTACATTAGTAATGGACGCAGTTAAATGTAAAGGATACATTTTGTCTACTGTGTATATCATTACAGTTTACCAAAAATGAAAGATGAATGTACACTGTAAAAAATGCTGGGTTGCACACAATTCCTTCATGTAGTCCCAACACAAATTGGTTAAGTTAACTTAATTGTTTTTACAAATTTAAGTAGATTGAACATAAAACTATTAGGTTGTCCCAGAAATACTAAAGAATTGTGTTGATTCAACTCATTTTAAATAAAGGGTTTGAACAATTGTCGAAAGTCATTTTTTAAATGTGTTGTTATGGCCAAAAAGTGACCAAATCAAATGTTCCCTATTACATTTAAGCATTTTGCAATTATTGTACTGTAATGGACACAGTTAAATGTAAATGATATATTTGGTCTACTGTATATCATTACAGTTTACAAAAAATGAATGAAAAATGCTTGAAATGAATCTGCAATTCTAAAACGAGTCACGTATGTATTTTTTATAGCGATACCTGAAGCACAGTGTAGCCATCCAGACTGCCATCCCTCAGGATTATCACTTCAGTGAGTTTATTTTTTCTCATTCATTCACCAGTGTTTGTCTTTAATAAATACAAATCAGCTTTGTTTTTATGTTGCTACTTTAGTTTTTCGTCCAATATCTGCTAATGCCAAGTTGCGGATGAACCCTCGCTCTGATGTGGACTTTTCCTCGCCCAAAATGGACCTGGTTGTTAACCTTCCTGAAGTGGCCGTGGAGCTCAGCCGACCACAGGTCTTCACTTACTCAAAAATATCCACTTTGTCCTCACAAAAAGTGTACATGCATTTAGGATGTAGTCTCGGGTAGGTTTTAAGTGAAGATTCCAGTAGCGAGGAGACCGAAGCTTGATTTTAATAACTTGATTGCAAACATACATGCATTCTGTCACTGGTTAAACAGGTCTGTCAATCATTTCATCTTGTTTAAATCATCAATATAAGCATCCAAATGACTGCTCTGCATGTGTGTGTGTGTTTTTACTAGTACGTCAGCATTCTGGAGCTGTTGGGGTCGGTGGATATGATGACCCGTAACCTTCCTTACAGGAAATATCGCCCAAATGTGGTGGTTCACACTAACGCTCGTCAGTGGTGAGTGCTTCTGGAGTATGTGGTCTTGTGTGTTTTGTGAAATTGCGTATTTTAATCTATAGGTCTTTCACTAATTGCATACTTATACACTATTCCGTTCAATTTTGTAGTATAAATAGTAGGGGTGACACAATCTCTCCTCATTGTATGCACCAAGCACTTTCTTATCAACCCTTTGTGTTTCTGGAAATATCTTGCAATTCTTAATATACTTCATGCAGCTTTACAAACCCCTCTAGGCGACGCACTCTTTTTCCTCTTCACATGCACCAGACAGCTTCTTTCATGTACCTCATACTTCTTGAAAACATTGTGCAATTCTGAGTGTGCTCCATACAGGTGAGTGGGCTTGACAAACCCACCTATTGGACACACTCTCTCCTCTCTTTCAAATAAATAAAATAAAATGAAGTAAGTAAAATAAGTAAAAAACAAAACAAGAAAACAAACAAATAAGTAAGTAAATAGGTTAATAAGTAAATAGGTAAATAAGTTATTAGATAAATACATAAGTAAATAGATACATAAATACGTTAATAAATACATAAATACTTAAGCAAATAAATAAATAAAAACGTAAATAAGCAAATAAATACATAAATAAATAAATAAACAGGTAAATAGCCAAACAGGTAAATAAATAAGTAAATAGGTAAATAAGTAAATAGGCAAATAGATAAATACATAAATAAATAAGTAAGTAAACAAGTGGGTAAAAAGTAAATAACTAAATGGGTAAATAAATAGGTTAATAAGTAAAGAGGTTAATAGGTAAATAGCTAAATAGATAAATACATAAGTAAATATATACATAAGTAAATAAATACATAAGTAAATAATTAAATAAAAACATAAATAAGCAAATAAATACATAAGTAAATAGACAAACAGGTAAATAGGTAAATAAGTAAATAGGCAAATAGATAAATACATAAATAGATAAGTAAACAAGTAAGTAAACAAGTGGGTAAAAAATTAAATAGGTAAATAAGTAAATGGGTAAATAAGTAAATGGGTAATTGAGTAAATGAGTAAATAAGTAAATGGGTAATTGAGTAAATGGGTAAATAAGAAAAATAAATAAATAAATAAGTAAATAAATAGGTTAATAAGTAAAGAGGTAAATAAGTTAATAGGTAAATAGATAAATCAGTAAATAGATAAATACATAAGTAAATAGATACATAAGTAAATAATTACTTAAATAAGCAAATAAATACATAAGAAATAAATAAAAAAACATAAGCAAATAAATACATAAATACTTAAATAAGCAAATAAATACATAAGAAATAAATAAAAAAACAAGCAAATAAATACATAAATACTTAAATAAGCAAATAAATACATAAGAAATAAATAAAAAAACAAGCAAATAAATACATAAATACTTAAATAAGCAAATAAATACATAAGAAATAAATAAAAAAACAAGCAAATAAATACATAAATACTTAAATAAGCAAATAAATACATAAGAAATAAATAAAAAAACAAGCAAATAAATACATAAATACTTAAATAAGCAAATAAATACATAAGAAATAAATAAAAAAACAAGCAAATAAATACATAAATACTTAAATAAGAAAATAAATACATAAGAAATAAATAAAAAAACATAAGTAAATAAATACATAAATAAGTAAATATATAAACGGGTAAATAGACAAACAGGTAAATAAATAAGTAAATAGGCAAATAGATAAATACATAAACAAATAAGTAAACAAGTGGGTAAAAAAGTAAATAAGTAAATGGGTAATTGAGTAAATGGGTAAATAAGTAAATAAGAAAATAAATAAATAAGTAAATAAATAGGTTAATAAGTAAAGAGGTTAATAGGTAAATAAGTAAATAGATACATAAGTAAATAAATACATAAGTAAATAAATACTTAAATAAGCAAATAAATACATAAGCAAAGAAATGAATTAAAACATAAATAAGTAATTAAATACATAAGTAAATACATAAATATATATTTTTAAATAATGAATTAAAATATGAATAAATAAATTACATTTAATTCTGTAGACTTAGTAACTTAGTAACTTAGACTTGGCATAGCATTCATATACTGCTACTGTCTCATGATTTGAAGTACTTCTTTTATCCTCACTTGTAAGTCGCTTTGGAGAAAAGCGTCTGCTAAATGAATAAATGTCAAATGTAAATGGCTGACCCAGAATAGTTGAAGATTCGAATCTTCAATAGGAGGAGCCCGATTTGACTGCTAATCTCTCAGTCGAATATTCATTATGAAATAAAAGAACAGTTTAAATTTCCTTTAAGTAAACAAAACTCATACGCTATGGTTGAGTGTGTGTGTAATGACGCTAATATTGTGTAACTTGGGCTCTCACAGGTGGCGATATGTGATCACGGGTGTTCTGGAGGTCAATGTGAAGCCTCGTCTTCACATGTGGTCCTGGCTGCACATTCGTCGACATCGGCAGCATGTGAAAAAGTACAGAGAGCTCTACAAGAACAAAATCATCAGTAAGAAACCGGCAGAGAGTCTGCTGAAGGAGCTGGAGGTGGGTGAACATTACACATCAAAATAGTACACAATCCGAGAGATGTGTGACATTTAGTTTTTTATTTGGGATTGGAGACTGACAACCATGGTCACTGTGAACTGTATCTGTGAACTGGCAATTATGGTTTTGTTTTGGTTTTGTTACCTTATTTAGGAAATGACAAATTATGGTTTGGTTTGTGTTTTTTGATTTGTTTTATTAGTTTTTATAGCCATGATTGCTTTGAACCATATTTGGCTGTGAATATTTAATATATCAAATAAACCTGTATTTGTTTCTGTGAAAGCTCTGTTTTAAAAAACTGCTACACTAATTTGTTCATCCTTTAGGAGACTGAAAGAACATTGGACATATTCAACATCACAATGGCGAGACAGCAGGCTGAGATGGAGGTGACATAATATTCACAAATATCATAACACTGATGTAAATAATTCAAATCTAGGGCTGTACAATATAACAAATGTCATATCACAATGTAGATTGTGTCAAAGCAGCTTCACATAAAAGATCATAGTAAATTGAAACAGTGTCAGTTCAATTTTCAGAGTTTAAGTTAAGTTCAGTTTAGCTCAGGTCAGTGTGGTTTAATATTCACTACTGAGAGTCCAAACACTGAAGAGCAAATCCATCGATGCGCAGCTCTACAGATCCCGAACCATGCAAGCCAGTGGCGACAGCGGCGAGGAAAAAACTTCACCAGTTGGCGTAAGTGAAGAATTAAAAAACCTCGAGAGAAACCTGGCTCAGTTGGGCACGACCATTTCTCCTATGGCCAAACGTCTTGTGCAGAGCTGCAGTCTAGGCGCTGGAGAATGCTGAACCTCAGCGAAGACTCGTCTGTCCCTGGAGCGTCACAGGACTCAGTCTCATGCTCTCCACTCTTTCATGATCACCACAGCAGCTGCTCAGGATACGGCCTGGTCCAGGATTATGAAAACCTTGGGATCATCTCGTCGCTGGTCTTGGATCGCATCAGTGGCACTGCATAGTCTGAGGGCCTCAGGATGAGTATCCCCAGGTGGAAATAGAAAATAATGAGAATAATTAGCGTAGCTGCTGTTCATAGTGTATATAAACGAGATGCAAAAACCTGCATGGGGCACACTCATGCGTCATACCGCTAAGTGATGCACTGAGTGTATGCTTTGCTAAAAAGATAGGTATTTAATCTAGTTTTGAACTGTGAGAGTGTGTCTGAGCCTCGGACATTATCAGGAAGGCTATTCCAGAGTTTAGGGGGCATAAATGAGAAGGCTCGACCTCCTTTACTCGACTTTGCTATTCTAGGTGCTACTAGAAGCCCTGAGTTTTGAGTTCTTAAAGAGCAGGTTGGATTGTAGCGAGACAGAAGGTTGGTTAGATAAACAGGAGCTAGATTATTTAAAGCTTTATAGGTAAGAAGCAATATTTTATAATCAATACGAAACTTAACAGGCAGCCAGTGTAAGAAGGATAAAATTGGGGTGATATGATCATATTTCCTAGATCTGGTAAGAACTCTGGCAGCTGCATTTTGTACTAGCTGAAGTTTGTTAATAGAGGATGCTGGGCAACCAGCAAACAGAGCATTACAGTAATCCAGCCTAGAAGTCATAAAAGCATGGACTAGCTTTTCTGCATCTGATATGGATAGCATACTTTGTAACTTAGCAATATTTCTCAGATGGAGGAAGGCAGTTTTTGTGACATGGGATATATGATTTTTAAAAGTTTAATTGCTGTCTAATATGACACCCAGATCTGTCTCGCTATATATCTGTCTATACATCCATCCATATATCTGTCTCTATCTGTCTAGCTATTTATCTGTCTATCTGTATGTCTGTCTGTCTATCTATATATCTGTCTGTCTGTCTTTCTGTCTATCTGTCTCTCTGTCTATATCTGTCTCTCTGTCTGTTTGTCTATCTGTCTATCTATATATCTGTCTGTCTATCTATCTGTCTGTCTGTCTATCTGTCTATTTATATATCTATCTATATGTCTGTCTATCTATACATCTATCTGTATATCTGTCTCTATCTGTCTGGCTATCTATCTGTATGTCTGTCTGTCTACTGTATATATCTGTCTGTCTGTCTAGTTATATATCTATCTATATATCTGTCTCTGTCTGTCTATCTATCTATCTATCTATCTATCTATCTATCTATCTATCTATCTATCTATCTATCTATATATCTGTCTTTCTGTCTATATCTGTCTGTTTGTCTATCTGTCTATCTATATATCTGTCTGTCTGTCTATATGTCTCTCTGTCTTTATATCTAAATGGTTTGACTGGTGTGTTTTGTGTGGTTGGTATTTGCAGGCCTCGAAGGCGGGGCTCAGGATTTACCGGCCCGGGGTGAAGGTGGAGGAGGAACAGTCACAGGGCTGGTTTGGCTGGATGTGGAACTGGTCTGGAGACGCCAGTGGCACTCAAACCAAAGACGTCAAAACTGGAGGTTTGTCTGCACGCTGTGTTGGCTCAGTTATCTGTAACTAGTGCAGCATAGAGTCTGTGCTCTGCAATTCCAGAGAATATAAACTTGACTTGTTTTATTGTTAATATTTTTATATAAATATTTTTATTTCTTATGTGTACAGTTAAAAGTCAATAATGCACATAAACCATCTAGATGTGTGTGCACATATAGTGCTCAGCATAAATGAGTACACCTCCTCACAAATCTCTCTTTTGAATTCATATTTTCTGTAGGGAGCTTACAAACTAAAAAGACCAAAATGAGTACACATAAATTCATATGTTGGTGAAAAATATTAAATTAAATTAACAGACAGGAAAACATCAAGATAAACATGAATAATATGACATTTTGTTGTTTTGTTTTTGTTTTGCAGTAACTCATTTTAATTTACATTAATACTTTTTCTGTTGCTAGAGATGTTCAGTGACCAAACTCTTATTTTAATGGATATAACTCTTTAATAAAACTCTTTTGTCTAAATGCATCAAAAATGATTGGCTATTTCAGTAATTGATAAAAAATATTCATTTTCAAAAGAGGCTTATTCATTTATGCTTTATTTAAATTATTCACTTATTTAAATGTCCTTCTGTCTGCTTGTGTTGATATGTATGTTTATACCCTGAGCTTATGCAAACCACCAAAAATGTCTGGTGATTTGCGCACACTTAGCGAATAAAACTCATTCTAAGTTTGTTTCTGACTGTCTGTCTGTCTGATTTTCTCAGGTTTTGATGGATTAATGACCCCAGCAGAGAAAGCCAAACTGTACGCTGCCATCGGATACAGCGAAACCGCTGTCAATCCTAACCTGCCAAAAAATGTTAGTCACAGACAATCATAACACTCACATACAGAGACGCATATATATATATATATACACACACATACAGTTCAAGACAAAATTATTAGACCTCCTTTTTTAAATATTTATCAAGTGCTGTTTAACAGAGCACGGATATTGTTCACAGTATTTCCTATAGTATTTTTTTCCTCTGGAGAAACTCTTATTTGTTTTATTATAATAAAAAGCATAATTAAATGGAATAAAAGCAGTTTTTAATTTTTTTAACACCATTTTAAGGTCAATATTATTGGCCCCCTTAAACAATATTTGTTTCGGTTGTCTACAGCAGGGGTTCCCAAACTTTTCAGCCCGCGACCCCCTTAATAACAATGCCAGTGACTTGCGACCCCCAATATCCTCTGAGGTTGTTATAAATACAGAAACCTTGCATGAAATGGCGCACACACACCAACCCAAGTCTATTCTTCGTTTAATTTTTTTTGTATGTCAGTGCTGTAAATGTGGCAGAAAGTTTACCCTGGTGTTATAAAATCAGTCTGCTGCATCTGATGCTATTGCTGTGTCTTTAATATAATGTAATTACCCCAGGGGTCGCAATCCAATTGAACTAGTAATTATAAACTACTTTAGTAGCTATATAGTATATAGTAACTATAAACTATTTTCTCTTCAATAGGTCATGGATAAAATATGGTAATTCTTACGGCTTAATAAAAATAAATAGATTTTTGGAAAGCACCAGGCAACCCCCTCTTCATTGTCCCGCGACCCCTCAGGGGGTCCCGACCCCCACTTTGAGAACCACTGGTCTACAGAACAAACCACTGTTATACAATGACTTGCCTAATTACCCTGATTAACCTAGTTAAGCCTTTAAATGTCACTTTAAGCTGAACACTAGTATCTTGAAGAATGTCTAGTCAAATATTATGTGCTGTCATCATGGCAAAGAGAAAAGAAATCAGTGATTAGAAATGAGTTATTAAAACTATTATGTTATATAACTAAATGTGTTGAAATTGGGGGAAAAATAAACAGGGGGCTAATAATTCAGGAGGGCTAATAATTCTGACTTAAACTGTGCATTTATATAAAATGTAATTTATTCTTGTAAAATAAAAGTAAACTACATTTTCAGCATCATTGCTCCACTCTTCAGGGTCACACGACCCTTCAGAAATCATTCTAATATGATGATTTGGTGAAACTAACATTTCTTATTGTCAATGAGTACCTTTACATGGACACCAGTAATCCGATTTTTATACAATTAAGACAATACTCTGATTAAGAGTCTACCATGTAAACAGCAATTTTTTTTGATTACCTTAATCCAACTAAAGTCATAATCGAACAAAACAGAAATCAGATTAAGACATGTGGAGTATGCCGATTTTAGTGGCATTATTGAAGTGCAGCTGCATTTTGCAGCAGGATAGTCTATACACACACGGCTGTTTGACACTATTCTCTGCACCTATCAAGTCAGTAAAAGACTGTATTTTCCCCATACGGCGTGCAGTATTAAAGGTGCAGTATGTAAGTTTGACACCCAGTGGTTGAACTAGGTATTGCACTCCTGGATCATAATAAAAGTACGCTGGGATGCCAGATTGTGTACAGGAGCGAGTGATTTAAACTGTGTTCTAAATAAAAGCAACGACACGCGATAGAGGGAATATTTTCCATATTAAAAGGAGTTTTTGTCCTAACCAACACCTCGAATTGATATATTAGAAATGGCTTCTATTTCTCACAGCTGAACAACAGAAACCTATGACAGCTAGATCACCTCAGGTAAGCCTTGTGTGCTTTATTCTGTGCTAAATGCTAACAATGCGAGTTTGAATGCATTTTACATGGCATTTGTTGCCATATACTGAAAGCAGAAAGTTCACCTCAGATCTTGAAAATACAATAAACCGTCTGAAATTGAACTTTAGAACTAAACACATATGAGTGATTCAGCATCTACATTGATGTTAAAGTGGGTTAACATGTATTAAATAGATTCTAAACCTTACCTTTTCGTGAGCGAGTGCATATTCTGTGCTTCTGAAAGGCTGTATTTACATTTCTGCCGTGTTTCGTCTGGTGCAAACAGCCAAATAGCTGATCACTGCCTCTCTCGTCACAGCGTGTTGTTAGGACACGCGGTTACAATGTAACCTGCTCACCTAATGTTTACGTTCGTAATATTTATGTAATTTGTTAATTATTAACCTCATGTGGAACTGCATCTGTCTCCCATACTGTTCTTTTTGGTCACGGACGCACGCTCTCAGAGTCTTTCTGAATGAATGAATGAAATACGCTGTTTTCCAACAAGGCAACCCAGAGTGCTGACATATAATTGGCTAAACTGGCATCGTGCATATGAAATTTATCTAAACAAAGACACCGTTCCGGGACGGAAAACCCATTTTCAAAGCAGAATATCTGACTTCAGCATTGTTTTTCAGTTAAACAAGTATGTTCACTTGGGATGTTTCTTAAATATCTGCACACATATTATGGTATTTTTATGCTTTAGAAGAGTCAAAAACTTACATACAGCACCTTTAAATTCCATTAAAACTACACTCTTCCAGCAGTTCATACTCTCATCTGTCCCGGGGGCATGCATGAAATGTTCACTAATGAAAGTGAAAGAGCCAAACTGCTGTTAAAGTTGACAAATTAAAAATGAAGCACCCGAAATTGCATGAAACTCTGGCGGAAATGTGAATGTGTGGTGACGCAATGATGTTAATGGAACCATTTGCTGTAACATGTAAAACGGGATCATGAGAGGAAGATTCAAAAAGCAACTCATGTAAACACCTTAATCATATTGTTGTCTTATTCGGATTAAGGCAAACGAATCGATTACTGATGTCCATGTAAATGTAGTCATTGTTGAATACATAATATGTTTGTGGAAATCTTTCTAACATAATTTATTGTCACCTTTCAATGCTATCAATCCAATGCACCCATGCTGAATACAAATATAGAAATAATTAAAAAGAATGTACTGACAGTATGCTTAGTCTGCTTGTACGTTATTAGTAAGCCAATCCCCATTGATTGAGCCTGTGCAACTTGATTTGATTTTGTTGTTGTGAAGCATCAAACCCCTGACGTGTCTTTTTGTTTGCAGTTTGAAAACATGAAGATGAATTTCCATCTTCTCCGCCTGTCTCTGTCCATCAAAGAAAGCCGAGAGAAAGCGGAGATTATCAAACTGTCTGTCATTGATCTGAACGCCATGGTGACTCAAAGACCTGCGGCTCAAGCTATAAAGTATCGTCTCCATCTCTTAAACTGATCACTTCTTTTTCATAATGATGATGACTTGCTTTCCCCTTTTATATTTATTGTATTTAATGGAATGTACAATAAGGTTTCATAAGTTAATGTACTTATCAACAGGAACTAATAATGAACAATACTCATTTATTAAACAAAGCTCAGTGTTTACTAATGCATTATTAACATCCAAATTCATGCTTGTTAACGTTAGTCAATACACAGAGTTAACATGAACTAACGATCAACAACTTTGTTTTCATTAACAAATGTGAATAAATACCGTAATTAATGAATTGTTCATTGTTTGTGCATGTTAGTAACTAACATTAACTAATACAACCTCATTGTAAAGTGTTACTGTGTTTTTAACTGAAACCAATAATAATAAGCAGTTGATATGACTAAAATGATAATAGTTATGCTAAAATAACGACTTAACAGGAACTATTTAGGTGTAATGAAAAACTAATGAAGTTTAAATTTGGAAATTAAATGAATAAACTTACATTAGCATTTTTAGGATACTGAAATAAACACGTCAGAGAGAAAACAAACATAATATTAAGTGTTTTAGAAATAAAAAAAAGGTAATTTATAGTGCTGGGCAAGAATGAATCTCGATTAATCGCATCCAAAATAAATAAGTGTGTGTACTGTGAATATTTATTATGTATATATAGATACACGCATGCATGCATATATTTGAGAACATATTTATTTATATTTAGATATACACTAACTGGCCACTTTATTAGGTACACTTGTCCAACTGCTCGTTAACGCACATTTCTCATCAGCCAATCACATGGCAGCAACTCAATGCATTTAGGCATGTAGACATGATCAAGACGATCTTCTGCAGTTCAAACTGAGCATCAGAATGGGGAAGAAAGGTGATTTAAGTGACTTTGAACGTGGCATGGTTGCCAGACAGGCTGGTCTGAGTATTTCAGAAACTGCTGATCTGCTGGGATTTTCACGCACAACCATCTCTAGGGGTTTACAGAGAATGATCTGAAAAAGAGATCGCGACCTACAGAAAGGGGCACTTTATATCCCAGACTCAAAAGGGCATGTACACTGCACAGGTTGAGCCCTATGTGTGCACGTGCCTGATATGGAGAAAAATCTCTGAGGAATATTTCCTGTACCTTGTTGAATCTGACCCACGAAGGATTAAGGCAGTTGTGAAGGCAAAAGGGGGTCCAACCCGGTACCTAATAAAGTGGCCGGTGAGTGTAAAATATATATGTATATAATACAAATTATATATAAATTTAAATATCTATGGCATAAAAAAGTTTTGTATAGCTGTAATTTTATGTATGTGTTTGTAGTACATGTACGTAATAAATATATATACAAAACACACACTTAAGTCATGTCAAAGCAAACGTTAAATTTTTGATGCGATTAATCACCATTAATTTTTGCCCAGCACTAGTAAATACATTAACTAACTAATACAACAATAATGTAAAATGCTGCCTGTATTTTTAACTGAAACCAAAAATAAATCTATAAGTATTTATTATGATTAAAATTATAATAATTATTCTAAAATAACGACTTAAATAATTAACAGAAACTATTTAGGTATTATCAAAAACTGATGGAATTTAAAAAAGAAAATTAGAAAATAAATGAATAAGCCTACATTAGCATTTTTGAGATACCGAAATAAAAGTCATCGAGAAAACGAACATAATTGTAAGTGTTTTAGAAATAAATGTTGTTTATATAATTGTAATATAGTTTTCAAACTCAGGCAGAATTTAATTTCCTGTTGTCCTTTCAGGATCTCTGCTCAGCTCTCGTCGTTTGAAGTGTCTGGCCTCCCACGAGAAAAGTCGGCCCCGATCCTGCTTTCTCCACGTCATGTGGACGGCATGAAGGATAAAAGTCTGCTGAACCTCATGTTCGAGACCAACCCACTGGACGCTCGTGCTGACCAGAGACTGCGCATCGAGTCCCAGCCGCTCGAGATCATCTATGATGCTGTGAGGCTCTTTGATAGTCCATATATTCTTCATGTATTCCCAAAGACCCGTTTACATCAAACATGACACCTCTAAAGCTAACGATAATGACATCGTTCTTAAAATAATTTTGAATGTAAAACAACAGTTATAACGATTCATATGTAGAGAAACGATATTGTTGGGATGACTGTCAGAATATTTAATCAGAATATCTTCTCTCATCACCCTCTTCTCTTCCCTGATTGGTGTTTACTGGTTTGAAGGCGGGATCAATCTGTCAGTCCTTTGAAGTGTGCCTATAGCAAACCACAACCTGCCAATCAAATCCTTCATGGACCAAATCTATTGCAGCTTATGTTTCAACTTTAAGTGAAAGTGAGTTTGTTGTTTTCTGTTGTAGATGACAGTAAACAGTATGTCAGCTTTCTTCATGCCTCCTAAAGACCTGCAGCTGGATGAACTGACCAACGCCACACTGATGAAGCTGGAGCAGTTCAGAGACAAACCTCCACAGGTGTGTGTGCGTGTGCGTGTGCGTGTGCGTGTGCGTGTGTGTGTGTGTGTGTGTGTGTGTCTCTCTCTCTCTGTACGCATGGATGTGTGTGTCTGTCTGACTGTCTGTGTATGTGTCTGTCTTATTTTTGGTCACATTTAGTTTTTTACAGTTTTTCTCCATTGGTTTGGCTCATTTCTTGAAACAGAAATTACATTCTCAAAACAACATGGACAAACCTCCAAACCACTTGGCAATTGTTCACAACAGAATTGAATTTCTCATTCATTTCATCAAATTGCAAATGTCTAAGTATATCTTTGCAAATGATTAAGTACAGGTAGCCTACATTTAGCACAATTTCCAAGTGAATAGATCTCGTTGATCTAAACTGTTTGTTAATTCTCAGTCTAATGGTCGTTCCCTTCAAAATGTGTCAGCGTCATTTCATTGTATAAGTCATCACATGCACAATAGTCTGTTCAATTGTCAAAATTAGTCAAGAACATAATACCATGAATACCATACAGTAGGTGAATCCTTGGAACATTTGATTACAATTTATTACAGCAATTGACAGTCAGGTAAAACTAGTAAAACTAATAAAGGAGGAGTTTCACACATGTAATGTAATGTGTATTTATATAGCACATTTATTGTGTATGGTCATACACCCAAAGTGCTTTACAATCATGAGGGGGGTCTCTCCACACCACCACCAGTGTGCAGCATCCACTTGGATGATGCGACGGCAGCCACAGGACAATGGCGCCAGTGCGCTCACCACACACCAGCTATTGGTGGAGTGAAGAGACAGTGATAGAGCCAATTCAGTGGATGGGGATGATTAGGAGGCCATGATGGGTAAGTGCCGATTGAGGGACTTTGGCCAGGACACCGGGGTTACACCCCTACTCTTTACGAGAAGTGCCATGGGATTTTTGATGACCACAGAGAGTCAGGACCTCAGTTTAACGTCTCATTCGAAAGACGGCGCTCACTGACAGTGTAGTGTCCCCTTCACTTTTACTGGGGCATTAGGACTCACACAGACCACAGGTTTTTTTTTTGTTTTATACACAATTGTATTCTGTTAGCTAGACAAAAACAGTACAGTAACCATTGTCAATGAAGGACTGGGCTAAGACTGTAAGGTGGACATGAGTGATATTTTAGTGGTCCTTTGCCATAGTGACAAAACATCTAAACATTTTGACTTGCAGTGCTTACACAATGCCAAAAGGATGAAGCATTTTGGGGGCACTGACTGTTTAAATGAGAAGGAAATTTAGTTTTGACACATGAGTGAACTGTTTTGGGAAAGGTATGAGCTGTTGCAGGTGAACCATGGTGTTGTGCCGAACCATCCACATTATTTTGGCAAAAACACCAAGAGTGTTGAGAATGTCCAGTCTGTTTCAAGAAATGAGCCAAAGCAATTGAGAAGGATATTTGCCATTTTTGTGGCACTGACTTTTTATATGGGAAAGGAATTTAGTTTTGATGCATGAGTGAACTGTTTTTGGAGAGATATGAGCTTTTGCAAGTGAACTATAGTGTTGTGCTAAACTGTAACACTGTTTTGCCAAATGATCTTAGAATTTTGAGAATGTAATTTCTGTTTCAAGAAATGAGCCAAACCAATAGAGAAAAACTGTAATAGTTGTACATTCAGAAAGTTGTACGTTCAATCTGTGGTTTTGAATAAGTAGCTAGTAGTAAAAGCATGTTGATTGTTGACAGGCCTCATGTACATCATTGAGACGCAGAAGGTTCTGGATCTGAAGATAAACCTCATGGCCTCGTATGTCATCGTACCAGAAAACGGCTTTTATGACCCCAAACACAATCTTGCCATTCTGGATCTGGGTCATTTTCAGGTAAAAACGCAAATGAACGAACTAACTAACGAATGAATGAATGAACTAACTGATGAACGAACAAATTAACAAACAAACTAACAAATTATTATTTAAATGTTAAACAAACGAACTAGCAACGAAGAAACTAACAAACAAAGAACTGAACAAACCATTCAAAAAACCATTTAACGACTGAATTAACGCGCAAACTAACGAGCGAACTCACCAGCAAACTTTTGAAAGAGCTAACTAACGAATGAACAAACAAACTGACTAACAAACAAACTAGTTAACGAACTAACTACCAAATGAACTAACACATTAATGAACAAACTAACTAACTTATTATTATGTAAATAGGGAACTAACAACAAATTAATGAAGAAACAAATGAAGTAACCATTTAACAAATGAATTAATGAACGAACTATCGAGCAAACTATCGAGAATTGCCTGCAAACTAACGAATGAACTAACGATCAAACTAACAAATGAATGAACTAACAAATAAACTGAATTAACAAACTAACATTATTATTTAAATGGTGAACTAACAATTAATGTAAGAACGAACTAACGAACTAACTGACCATTTAACGAATGAACTAACAAGCAAACTTGCCAGTCTTTGTAATGGAATAAATGATCTCTATCAATATTTGTACAAACTAACAAAGGAATGAACTAACAAATTAATGAACAAACTTATTATTATGTAAATAGGAAACTAACGAACTATCAATGAATTAACGAACAAACAAATGCACGAACAAACTAATTAACTAACCATTTAGCGAATCATTTAACAAACAATTTAACGAATGAACTAAGGAGGGAAATTGCCTGCAAACCAACTAATGAACAAACAAACGAAAAAATTAATGAACTAACCAATAAACTAATGAATTAACGAACAAACTAATAAATTATTATTTAAATTGTGAACTAACATCGAATAATTGTGAAAACGAACTAACGAACGAACTGACCATTTAACAAACAAACAAACAAACAAACAAACAAACAAACGAGCCAACTAATGAATTAACAAATTAGCTAAGTAATGAATAAACGAACTAACAAACAAATTGATTGACTGATGGACAGAGATGAAGACTTCAACAGTATTACTGTAGTCTTTGTAATGAAATATTTGATCTCTATCAATATTGAAATGAACAAGTTAGCTAACGAACTAACTAAGGAATAAACTATCCTATTAACGAACAAACTAATAAATTATTATTTTAATGGTAAACTAACAACAAATTAACGAATGAACAAACTAACTAACCATTTAACGAACGAACTAACGAGCGAAATTACCAGCAAACTAATGAATGAACTAACAAACAAATGAACTAACTAACGAATTAACGAACAAACTAATAAATTATTATTTAAATTGTGAACTAACATCGAATAATTGTAAGAACGAAATAACGAACGAACTGACCATTTAACAAACAAACAAACAAACAAACAAACGAGCAAACTCACCAGCCAACTTATGAATGAACAAATTAACTAACTACTGAATAAACGAACGAACAAATTGATTGACTGATGGACAGAGAAAAAGACTTCAACAGTATTACTGCAGTCTTTTAATGGAATATTTGATCTCTATCAATATTGAAATAAACAAGTTAGCTAACGAACTAACTATGGAATGAACTATCCAATTAACAAACAACAGAACTAATTATTATTTTAATTTTATTTTTATTATTTTTAACAAACTAACAACAAATTAACGAATGAACAATCTAACTAACCCTTTAACGAAGGAACTAACGAGCGAAATTACCAGCAAACCAATGAATGAACTAACAAACAAATGAACTAACTAACGAATGAACAAAGTTATGAATTAATGAACAAACTAATTATTATTTTAATGGTGAACTAACAAACTAACAACAAATTAATGAATGAACAAACTAACTAAATTATTATTTTAATGGTGAACTAACAAACTAACAACAAATTAACGAGTGAACAAACTAACCATTTAACGAACGAACTAACGAGCGAAATTACCAGCAAACTAATGAATGAACTAACAGACAAATGAACTAACTAACGAATGAACAAACTGCCGAATTAATGAACAAACTAACAAATTATTATTTTTAATGGTGAACCAACAATGAATTAGAAAAGAACAAACGAAATAACTAATGAACGAACTGACCATTTAACAAATGAATTAACAAACAAACTAAAGAGGGAACTCGCCAGCGAACTAACAAATGAACTAACGGACGAACTAGCTAACAAATTGATTGACTGATAGACGGACAGAGATGAACAGAGCTGTGTATTAACTAAACTTGTGTTAAGTTTGTGTGCCATGTTAAACTGTGTGTTTGTGTGCAGATGTCGAGTCAGAGTCGAGCTGATCTTCCTCAGCTGTCTGCAGGCAGCAGTACTCTAGAGGACATCATGTCTCGAGCGTACGACAGCTTTGACGTCCAGCTCAGCAGTCTGCAGTTCCTCTACACCAAAGCAGGTGTGCACATATAATAACATACCTGTCAACACTAGCAATTCAAAATAAGGGACATTGTCAGCACATATATACACACACACACATATAGACACAATTAAAGAAAAGTTAGAAATAAGGGAAAATAATTAAATGGCATTATAGTGGGATAGAATGGTAAAATACAGAAGAATCCTGGGAAAAATGGAAGGGTCGACAGGTATAATAACAGAACCGATTAAATGTAGATCTTGCAGGTGTAATATTGTGTGTGTGTGTGTGTGTGTCTGTCAGGTGGAAACTGGAAGTGGGCTCGTCCGCTGAGACAGTCTGCTTTCCACATCCTGGAGCCGGTGGACCTGAAGGTGGTCTTCAGCAGAGCAATGGTGGTCACAGACTCCAGGATGCCCAAGTGAGGATTTTATTTGCACATCCACACACTAAAAAACTAAACGTTGCAATCTTTTACTTGTTTTTGCAGTGTACAACCCTGGACAATCTCAAATTTATTTCCAACTTTTTGTTTTAAAGAGTCCCTATTACACATTAAAAAGGGTCATATTTCGGTTTTATGGGTCTCCAACAACAGGCTGATATGCAGGCAAGGTCAAAAAAATTTCATGGTCTTATAATATGCATTTATTTTTACCAGCGACTCCCATATGAATCGTTCAGCGATTCATTTGTTCCCAAACCCCTCCTTAGCGCGAAGCTAATCTGCGCTGATTGGACCGATGACAGCCTGTTGCGATTGGTCGACAGCGTTCAGCGCGAGACAGTAAAATGCTCAGCGCGGTTTATCAAGCCTCCAGGTCGCCAACATTGGTATAGGATCCGATCGCAGCGGACGCTCGAAACACGCTTCATAGTAAACTTACCAACACCACAGTAAACAGTACCCAGTTCTCAACAGTGTTATTCAGACACCTCAGCGCCGAAAGCAGTGCAGTTAAACACCAGCATATTGCTCTATTCTTAACTATGGCACACATTCAGTATTAATCCACACAGCAGCAAAAGCTAAACTATTCTGAACCTTGACCGCTGCACGTGTGTAGGATCAGCTAACAGTGGCCATAGCAATGACAAACGGCAGTGGAACGAGCTCACGAACGCATTTAAATCCGTAAACAAAGCAGCACGCTTCGCGTTTTCAATGTGGCATTAGACGCAATATGAGAATATAAAGAGTTAACCTGATACAGTACAAGCGGTTACAAGTAACAAAACATGTAGATCATTTCTATTTGCAATCATGGCACCTCTTGCGTGAAGGGTTATATGTTTTCGCAGTCCAGTTGTGCATTGATGTGTGTTGTTTTTATTGCTGTTGTTGAGGTTTAAGATGTACGGTGAGCTGCCTCTACTGTCTCTGCGGATCTCTGATGATAAAGTGCGTGGCGTTCTGGCTCTGCTCAGCAGTATTCCTCTACCTGAGAGCCGGCCCACACCTCAGTCCAGAAACACACAGGCCACTCCAAAGGTAAACACACAATGATGAAGACTGGGCCAGATTTAACTTGGGCCACTATCTCTTGAGAAAACTGACGTTTGCTTCTTTGTAATTGTTTAATAACACTAGATAAGAGTTGATTCAGTGAAGAGTCTAGGACAGGGGTGCTCAACCCTATTCCTGGAGATCGACCTTCCAGCTGATTTCAGCTCCAACCTGAACCAATTATTTAGAACGTGAGGAGCACTTGATAATTACAGGCAGGTGTGTTTGATATGGGCTGCAACTGAAAACTGCAGGAAGGTCGATCGCCAGGAATAGGGTTGAGCACTCATGGTCTAGGACAGAGGTGGGCAAACTACGGCCCGTGGGCCATATGCGGCCCGCTAAACTCTTTTATCCGGCCCGCGAGGGAGTTTTTTTTAAATGCTGCTTCTGAGTAACGTTTTGGTTTCAGAATTAGTAAATTAATGATGCAATATAAGTGAACGCCATTTGGTGGCAGTATTGCACGCGGTACAGTTAGCGCAACCAGTAAAATTAGAACACACTCTCGCATATTAACATGTACTTGACCGTTAATGACTGAAATTTAGGCAAAAAAAGAAAAATTGACTCTGAATGTCGTGTGTTTAAGGAAGAATAGACAACAAAATACTACTTCACCAATATCGGACAGAAAGCGGTATGTCTAATATGCCAAGAAAGTATTGCTGTTTTTAAACACTACAACCTCAGTCTGCATTTATCACGCAAACATTATTTTTAATGTGTTAATATGAGATTTTTTTCTATCAGACAATAACTTTTCTATTCTCCACTGTAAAAATTATTACATTATTATTGTTATTATATTTTATAGGGGATTATTTTATTGTTTTATGATGATTGATAAGTAAATACAAATAGCAGTGCAAATTAATTTGACTTGTAAATTTGACTCAATAATAACTATTAAAAAAATGTGTGTTAATGTGACACGTGTCTGTCCGATATTACATGCTCCATGCATACTGCCACTATAAATAAAAGTAATTTTTTAAAGGATTTGGCCTGTGGCCCTTCACTTGGTTTGCAAAACTTGATGTGGCCCTCGGGTCTAAAAAGTTTGCCCACCACTAGTCTAGGAGGAGTATATCAAGAGTCATTTTCAGATATTTTGATTTTATGTTGTGGATTAAGGTGTACAATTGCATAAAACAGGATTGATGCAATCCTTTCACAGCAAAAACAGTGCTGATTCTTGTCCCGGCTGTGCCAGTTGCCGTTTCTGTGTGGAGTTTGCATGTTCTCCCCATGTTGGCGTGGGTTTCCTCCGGGTGCTCCGGTTTCCCCCACAGTCCAAACACATACATTATAGGGGAATTGAATAAACTAAATTGGCCGAAGTGTATGAGTATGTGTGAATTAGAGCTGTAATCGGGCCATAAAAGTTAGGCCCGATAGGGCCCGAGCCCGACAGAATTTGGCCAGAGCCCGACAGGTACATTTTGATTGACAGCTTTATAAAGCCCGAACCCGTTTATAACCCGACATTATTCAAATGTGCACATGCACACAGCTCTTTTGCCTTTTTTTAAGAATGAGTCATTTATATGTTTTAACCTAATTTATTCGTAACAAACATAGGCTATAGACCACTTGGAAATTGGAACAAAGAAATAAAATAAGTCCTGTAACATCGTAACATCTCAGCACTCTAAATAGGCATAGGTACATAGACTTAGCCTTTAAATTGGCCAACACACCAATGAAAATAAGTCTTTCTTAACAAATTATATTAAAATAAATTCTAAATTATGACGGGTATTTGGCAATAACGAAATTAAGATAAAGGCTCTGCAGGATTTGTTTCGCCACTTCTCTCCACAATCTGGCCTTAAGGCGACGGTAAAGCTCAATATTAAAACAATAGCCTATATACTCTGTCTACATTATGATTTTATGGTTTAATTAATATTTATTTATAATTTAAAAACCCTTTACTCACCAAGATTAGGCTACGTGTTTTTGTGGAGGTTTTAAGGGCCAAGGGGAAGGGGTACAAAAATAGAATTGGGATTGGGTCTAAATAGTTTCTAAAAACTACTTCTAAATTCTTACTTATTTCTAACAGTTTGGAGACATTTGCATTGTATTTAAAGCTGAATAAATAAGCTTCCCATTGATGTATGGTTGGTTAGCATAGGACAATATTTGGCTTAAAATCAACTAATTGAAAAAAATATTGATTATTGAGAAAAGCACCTTTATATTTTGTCCAAATTAAGTTTTCACGTTTTGGTTGGGATTGGGATTGGGATTTATTTCAAATGGGATTTTTGTTATATTATTTGCTTTAATTTCATGTCCTGGTGTTTTTTTAATATTGTTATCTTTTTGTATCCTTGTCAATTATTCCCCTCATTGTAAATAAACACATTTCCTTTACTAGAGCTTTCTTCCTCCTCATAGATTTTTGCTATCCTACTGACAAAATCCATCAGTGTTAGTAAAGAAATAACCTAGAATTTGAATTTCTTTGTGTTGCATCTACCAAACCCCTAAAACATCTCTGGAGACATAACAACAATACTAATCCAAATTGAGATTTTATACATTTACAGTAGGAAATTTACTATAAATCTGCATGGACAAGCAGCAGGAGTGTTGTTTGGTTTTTTTAGCAGCTGTGTGATTATGCTTTTTTTTTGTTGTTGTTGTTTATCAGGCCTCTAAACGAGGAAATACCCCTCAGCTCACACCCCGAAGGCCAGCTATAGATGACCTGCGTGCATCCATCATATACGGCTCAGGTCAGACAAACACAGTCTGAACATACAGAGAAATACTTCATAAATCTAACATGTGACTCTAGACCAAAAAAACAGTCATTAATGTATTTTTTTTTTTATTAAAGCTGAATAAATAAGCTTCCCATTGATGTATGGTTGGTTAGCATAGGACAATATTTGGCTGAAAATCAACTAATTAAAAAAAATATTGAATATTGAGAAAAGCACCTTTATATCTTGTCCAAATTAAGTTTTCACGTTCTGGTTGGGATTGAGATTTATTTCGAGTGGGATTTTTGTTATATTATTTGCTTTAATTTCATCTCCTGGTGCTTTTTTTATTTTATATATATTATTATCTTTTTGTATCCTTGTCAATTCTTCCCCTCATTGTAAATTAACACATTTCCTTTACTAGAGCTTTCTTTCTCCTCATAGCTTTTTGCTATCCTACTGACAAAATCTATCAGTGTTAGTAAATAAATAACCCTAGAATTTGAATTTCTTTGTTGCAGCTACCAAACCCCTAAAACATCTCTGGAGACATAACAACATTACTAATCCAAATTGAGATTTTATACATTTACACTAGGAAATTTACTATACATCTGCATGGAAGATGATTTTTACTTAATAGAGGAATTGTCAACCTACGTCACACATGACGTCACACGGGTTCCCGGTTGCAAAAAGAGACCGATTGCAATAGCAAACATGTGGTGTTGTGCGGTAGGATGCCAAATTCGAAATAGAAAACTTGACTTTTACCGTACACCACACTGCTTTAATGCCAATTGCAGACATCTTTGGCTAAAAAGGGAACTGAATGGAATGAGGGCCTAATTATAAATGCTTGACTCATAGTTCTCATTTTATATCAGGTCAGTTCCCGCTATGCTGAATCATACACATTACTCATTTTTGATTGCAGCAATGATTTCAGCAAAAACAGATAAATATGGTGAATTAAACTGCGGACACTGAATGCTTAGAATGAAATGTAAAAGTGTAAGTTCACATATCCTGCCGTACAGGTGCAGTTCGCTGTCAGAATGCAGTTGTTTTGCTTGTTGATGATCACCCAGGCCTTGTATAGTTCTGTCTTCTTTCCTTGTCTTTGGCTCGGCAGAACCTCGGTTTTTAGCACTACGTTGTTTTGAATCTGGTAATCAGGGAACATTATTTCTTGCACATGACCACACAACTAAATTGTTGGCATCCAAAGACTTGTAGGCCTTTAACTTCTCTCTTGTAAAAACACTTGGAGTTTCAATGAGATAGTTGTATATTTCGAGCTGGATGCTTGGCCATTTCCTCTTATCCAATATCCATTGGGAGGGTGCTATCGCAAATGGACCTGTCAGACGAACGCCGCTCACTTTAACGTTAATTTTGCCGAATCACTGTGCTTATCACTGCGTGACAAGCTTTATAATTCGCTGAAAGCATTATGTAAATAATATATAGAATATGTAATCAATATAACTTATTTCTAAGACAACAACAAACGATGTACCACATCGGATGTCATTCCCTCACTGTAAATGCTTGCGCTCCCGGTTTTTTTCTGCAACCTCTCTGTGCACGCATCCTGAATGTTTACAAACATGGTAATTCGTCTATAAACTGATGATTTTTGGTTTAAAAGAAGAATCAATCATTTTGACACATGCAGTGTATATTTGGCTTTTGGCTTTTTCTTTAATTTCTGTTTTTCCCTTAATTTCTTTTTATTAGATTTTAACATGTACATACACATTTCAATGTTTCAGATATAACATAAACCAACAAACAAAACAAAAGGCTTCTCAGTATTTTACATCAAAATAAAATATCACCTCTTTTACTAATCATCTAGTAAAACATTTCCAAATCCACCACCTTTTAAAAATAACATAAAAGCTCCCCAAACTCTGTCAAAATGTGTGTAATTATTTCTTAATATATAAGTTATTTTTTCCATTGACATGTTTGTTACCATCTCTGTCAGCCAACATCCTATATTTGGTGCACATATACTTTTCCAATTTAAAGAGATAAGTCGTTTCGCTTGCAGAATACATATATTCATAAATATATGCTCCGTCTTTTTCATTTTGATCTCCTTGGGATATAAATGAAATAAAAAAATTAAAGGAGACATTGGTATATTAACCTCAAGAATCTTTTCTATAATTTCTTTCACACCTTTCCAAAATTTCTGTATACCTTTACATTCCCATATACAGTGATACAACGTTCCTTTAAGGTCCCTGCATCTCAAGCAAGTATCTGGAATATTTTCATTATATTTATGCAATAAAACTGGAGTTATATAAATCCTCATCAACCACTTGTATTGTAACAGTTTCAGACGTGTGTTCATTGTTAGTGATTGAGCTTCCTCGCATGTCTTCATCCAGTCCTCTGTAGAAATATCCTCCTTAAGATCTAATCTCCAAGCTTCCAATTTACAATTTGAAGATTCCTTTGATCCTGACACCAGCATCTTGTATAATGCAGAAATTAAACCTTCACTAAAACAATCTTTTGTTATTACTTTTTCCAAAATAGACAATGATGGCATATCTAGAGAATTATTTTGTGATTTGAGGATAAAATCTCTTATTTGTAAATACTTAAAGAAATGTTTTGCAGGAATACTGTATGTACTAACAATTTCCTCAAATGACATTAGAATATTGTTAACATATAAGTCTGCTATCTTTCTAATTCCCTTCTCTGCCCACATCTTGAATCCTGCATCTAACGTACCTGGTTTAAATTTTTTATTGCCCCAAATTGGACTGAAACAAGATAAGGGATAGCAGGCACTTAAATATTTTTTCATGTCAAACCATATGGAAATCATATTTATTACTATGGGATTAGAAACACTTTTTTTAAGATCTTTAAATTCTGCTGAATATAAACACAAATTTAAAGGTAGATCAGATTTAATGCCAATTGATTCCATCTCCACCCAAGATGGGCAGTCTTGAGATAAAAAATAAAACATTATTGTTCTAAGTTGCACAGCCCAATAATACCAATGCAAATTAGGACATTGTAGACCACCTCTATCGTATGGCAAATACAGGAGTGTTAGACGGAGTCTGGAACGTCTGTTATTCCAAATGAATTTAGTGAAAAAATTTTTAAGTCTTTGAAATAAATTTTTGGGGGGAGGCAGAGGAATATTCTGGAATAAATATAAAAATTTGGGCAAAATATTCATTTTTAAAATATTTATTCGACCAATTAAAGATATGGATAAGGGCATCCATCTTTCTATTGAGCTACTAACAATTTCAAGAAGTGGATCATAATTTTCTTGCACAACATCCTCTAGTTTTGGTACAATTTTTATACCCAAATATGTAAAACAATCAACAATATTAAAGGTTGCAGCACACTTATTAGGTTTTTGTCTGTCACTCTCATTTAAATATAGAATAGAACTTTTAGAATTATTAATTTTGTAACCAGATATTTTTCCAAATGTACTGATGAGATCTAGTAAAGCAGGTATTGATTTATTAAGCTGCTTTAGAAACAAAATGACGTCATCAGCAAATAATGCAATTTTATGTTCTATCATTCCTATCTTAATTCCTGTTAATTCCACATGATTTTTTATTGCTATCGCAAAAGGCTCAATGGAGATGGCAAAAAGTAAAGGAGAAAGAGGAGAACCCTGTCTACATCCTCTTGATACACTAAATGGTTTTGAAACAATATTGTTTGTTAACACTTCTGCCGTAGAACTATTATACAAAAGTCTAACCCACCTACAGTATTTTTCACCAAACCCAAATCTATCCATCACATCAAACAAATAGGACCATTCAACCCGATCGAAGGCCTTTTCGGCATCCAATGATAATAGAGCAGTATCTTGTTCTCCCCTCTGTTCATGAAGTATATTTAGGACTCTTCGAACATTGTGAAATCCTTGCCTACGCTTTATAAAACCATTTTGATCCTCTCCTATTAAATTTGGTAATGTACCTTCTAACCTTTTAGCTAAAATTTTACTTAATATTTTTGTGTCTGAATTTAATAAACTAATTGGGCGCATATTTTCACATTTTGTGTTTGTTTTCCCTGGTTTCGGTAATAATATAATTAAAGCTCCTCTCATTGATGTAGGCAAAAGCTCTTGATGATATGCCTCTATTATCATTTCCATAAAAGGAGTTAGCAACTTTTCTTTAAACATCTTATAAATTTCTATAGGAAGCCCATCTGGGCCTGCAGCTTTTCCTGATTTCATAGAGTCAATTGCTTCTCTAATTTCTTGTAATGTAAAGTCTTCCTCTAGTTTTTTCTTTTCTATAATGGATATCTGAGGTATATTTAGATTATCTAAAAATTGTACCTGGATATCTACATTTAGTGAGCACTCTGAACTATACAGCTTTTCATAATAAGTTCTAAATGTTTCATTGATCTCCTCTGGGTCAACTATATTTCCAGTTAAACTCTCAATTGTTGTAATTGTACGTTCTGTTTCTTGTTGTCGAATTTGCCAAGCTAATAACCGTCCTGTTTTATCTCCATATTCATAGACTTTTTGTTTCAACCTTAAAACTTTTGAAGCTGCCCTACCTGCTGACATGTCATTATATCGAGCCCTGAGTAGAAAAATTTTCTCTTTTGCTTCTGCTGTATCTGTGGTTTTATGAAAAGTTTTAGTTTCTAGTTTTTTAATTTGATCTTCTAATTTTTTCATTTCTTGCCTAGATTTCCTAGCTTTGGAGCTGCAAAACCCAATTATTTGTCCTCTAATAAAAGCTTTGAATGCTTCCCATCTAATGCAAGCAGATGTTTCAGACTTATTAATTTCAAAATACAAATCAATTTGTTTGCCAACATATTCTACAAACTCTGAATCGTGTAGCCACCCTATCTGAAAACGCCATTTATTAGGATTTTTTATTAATTTTTTTGTTTTGTATGATAAAGATACTGCTGCATGGTCAGATATGACTATACTATAATAACTACAATCTATTATATTATTAAGCAATTGTGCTGAAATTAGGTAGTAATCAATACGTGAATATGTATGATACATACCTGAATAACAGGAATATGATATTGTTGCAGGATTAAGATCCCTCCAAGCATCTAGTAAATTTAGATCTTTCATAAATTCCTGTATCACTTTCCTAGCTTTAGTATGTGTTTTATCAATTCCTGTTGAACGATCTTTAGCAGGATCTAGTACACAATTCATATCCCCTGCAATAAGATAGTATCCAGGCAGAGTAGCAATTAACAAAAACAAATCATTAAAAAATTTAGGATTGTCATCATTTGGACCATAAATGTTAATTAAATTTATCTTTTCTGAAAAAAGTGTACATTGTAAGACAATATATCTTCCTAGTGTATCCTTAATTACTTTCTGAACATGAATTGGAATTGATTTATGAATTAAAGTTATTACTCCTCTTGCATTAGAAGTGTGACAAGCCTCAAACACTTGCCCCTGCCATCTCCTATGAATCTTAATTGTTTCACTTTTTATCATGTGCGTTTCTTGAAGAAATACTATGTGTGCCTGTAAATATTTGATCCTATCCATTACCTGCTTTATTTTTTTAATATTACCCAATCCTCTACAATTCCAAGTTACAAATTTCACATTACCTGTCTCCCCCATGATTTGTTACATTTCTTATTCATGGGTATTTTACCTTTTACAACCTCAACAACCTTAAATACTGAGAAGCAAAAAATAAAGAAAATATAAACAGTCTTGAACAACACTTCTATTACAAAAGAACTTTCAACATTCAACCCGATTTCCCCAGTAGCATCCATACTACTGCGTGTATCCCCCCACCCCTTATTCTCCGTATATGGCGCTGATTGGTCCACACACCCGTGAGGAACTATCAGGTACTTTTGTCTATAGTTGTCACAAACAACCCTATTTGTAACATTATTCTCGCATATTATATAAACTATCAACACACTTTTCCACATTTGCAGAAAACAACACCTGACTATCGTTAGTTATTATTTTACAAGTTCTTCTAGTCACTACAGAGTCTTTACAGCAAAACGCGGATAACCTTCCGCGGATGATCGGAATTATTTTACATCTGGCATTTATTATCCACCTGGAATGAGCCCATGTTTACTCTGCTTTTAATTCTTCTATGAAGCGTTCGACTGCCTCCGGTGTGTCAAACACCCTTGATTTCTCCTGATGAGTAAGAAGTAGACGGGCAGGATATATGATCCTATGTTTACCGATTCCTTTCTCTCGCAGCTTCTGTCTCACTCCATCATACGCTCTTTGTTTCCTGTGAACTTCAGCCGAAACATCTAGATGAAACCGGAGTATGTGTTCCTTGTATGTAATCACCCCCTTGGACCTGGCCATTCTTAACACCTGCTCCTTTTGCTTAAAGTTTAGGAACTTTATTATTAGTGTTCTTGGTGGTGTAATCCGTCTTGTGTTCTGAACTTCCATATTTCGTTGTGGGCCGACTCTATGTGCTCGCTCTATGACAAGCGTTGTATTCGAGTCCATTTCCAGTATTTTTGGAATCCAGTCCTCCAAAAACGCACACGCATCTCCTCCCTCTTCTCGTTCCGGCAAACCCACTAGCCTCAGGTTGTTCCGTCTGTTTCTGTTTTCCATGTCATCAACCTTGTCCATCAATTTCTTAACTTGTGATTCGACGGAATTTGCACGTGCATTAAGTTGAACGATTTCATCTTCCGCTCCAGAAATGCGTTCCTCTGCCTCCTTTACACGTTCATTTATCTCTTTGATTGCTGACATAACGCCGTCAATTTTATTAGCAACTCGTTTGTCCATTTCTCTTATGGCTTGTAGCACATCTGCGTTGCTGGGGTTCGTCTCGGTTATTTTCGTGGGTTCGCTGTCGTCCTCCTCCTCAGTCTCTTTTACCTCATCTGCGTTATCAGAATCCGGCGACATTTCTTGGGCCTCGTTATACACCTTTTCTTGTGTTCTGTTCTTCTTTTTCGGTGCCATTCCGGTTGTTAAACCTTTACGTGTTCAATAGCCAAGAGTGTATCAAAGATTTAAGCGAGTTAAAAGGATTTATATTCAAAATTATGGGAGGGTCGTTATCTCGCGTCTTCTCACTACCACTCCATAACCGGAAGTCTTTAATTTCTGTTTAATGGAAAGTTTTTTTTTTATTAGCACATTTCTAAACACAATAGTTTTAACTCATTTATAATCACTGATTTCTTTTCTCTTTGTCATGATGACAGCACATAATATTAGACTAGATATTCTTCAAGACACTAGTATTCAGCTTAAAGTGACATTTAAAGGCTTAACTAGGTTAATTAGGGTAAAGTTATGGTAATTAGGCAAGTCATTGTATAACAGTGGTTTGTTCTGGAGACAATCCAAAACAAATATTGCTTAAGGGGCTAATAATATTGACCCTAAAATGGTTTTAAAAAAATTAAAAACTGCTTTTATTCTAGCCGAAATAAAACAAATAAGACTTTCTCCAGAAGAAAAAATATTGTAGGAAATACTGTGAAAAATTCCTGAATCTGTTCAACATCATTTGGGAAATATTTGAAAAAGAAATAAAATTCACAGGAGGGCGAATAATTCTGACTTCCAACTGTATACGTGCAACATAAGACTTAAGTGTTGTGCTCCAGGGTTACACCGAATGAAACGCTGTGTTTTTTTATTTTTCAGAGGAGGAGTTGTTCTTTGACGCCCCCAGTTCACCGATCGAGGATCTGCCATTCTTCGAAGCCTCCTCTGACTCTCTGCAGGCTTCGGCTGATAAACGTCTGTCTATGGTGCTCAAAGACCCCAAGAAGAACATGACCGAGTTTCTGCTGAGTTTTGAGATCACCAAGGTCTGATATAGTGTTATTTTTAACTACTTATTAAACACACAAGTGCATTTAGTCATATTTTTCCTAAGGAAATTAGAACAGATATGTATATAAAGAAAAATTATTCGCCCTCCTGTGAAATTTCTTTTTCAAATATTTCCCAAGTGAAATTCAACAGAGTCGATGCAATTTCTAATCATAATAGTTTTAATAACTCATTTCTAATAACTGATTTCTTTTCTCTTTGCCATGATGACATTGAATAATATTTGACTGGATATTCTTCAAGACACTAGTATTCAGCTTAAAGTGACATTTAAAGGCTTAACTAGGTTAATAAGTGTAAAGTTAGGGTAATTAGGCAAGTCATTGTATAACAGTGGATTAGACCTTTTCTATCAGGGCCTGATGCGGAAAGGCTTATCCATGCCTTTATCACATCACGTCTTGATTTCTGTAACTCACTCTTCGGGGGCCTACCAACAAGCCCTCTGAGACGTTTACAGTATATTCCAAAATTCTGCTGCAAGAGTTTTGACACACACACTTCCTCGCGCCATCATATCACCCCTGTACTTCAGCAACGTCACTGGCTTTCTGTGAAGTCATGTATTGATTTTAAGACTCTGATTTTAACATATAAAGCAGTGCACGGGCTAGCACCTGACTTCATCTGTGACCTGGTAACTCTCGCCACTCCTACCCGCAGTCTTCATTCTTCATCTGGCATTTTTGCTGTATCAGCCACGCTGTAAACTAAAGACTATGGGTGGTCGTGCTTTTTCGCACAGTACGCCTAAGCCAGGGGTGTCCAAACTCGGTCCTGGAGGGCTGGTGTCCTGCAGATTTTAGCTCCAACTTGCCTCAACACACCTGCATGGGTGTTTTTTAGAAAGCCTAGTAAGAGCTCGATTAGCTAGCCCAGGTGTGTCTGATTGGGATTGGAACTAAACTTTGCAGTACACTGACCCTCCAGGACCGAGTTTGGTCACCCCTGGCCTAAGCTATGGAATAGCCTACCCATCAGCATCAGGAATGTCGCTTCTCTGGACTGTTTTAAGAAACTTCTCAAGACCAACCTTATTACTGTCACTTTTAACTTAAATTGACTATTTTTGTTAATTGAGTCATCTAATTGTACTGAATCGTTCATGTTTTATTGTTTTATTGTGGTCTTTTTTACTGTTTTTATTGCTCTGCTTTGTAACTGTTTGCCTTTTAGCGATTTGGGTGTGAAAAAAAGCGCACTATAAATAAAATGTATTATTATTATTATTAGTGGTATGTTCTGTAGATCAGTGTTTCCCAACTCTGTTCCTAAAGGCACACCAGCAGTACACATTTTCAACCTCTCCCTAATCAAACACACCTGAATCAACTCATCAGAACCTAAGAAGAGACTGCAAAACCTGAAGTTAGTGGGTCAGATAAGGGAGACATCCAAAATATGTACTGTAGGTGTGCCTCCTGGAACAGGGTTGGGAAACACTGCTATAGACAATCGAAAAAAAAAATAATAAATCTTAATCGCGCTAATAATATTAAACTAAATAATATCAGGTGGCGCAGTAGGTAGTGCTGTTGCCTCACAGCAAGAAGGTCACTGATTCGAGCCTCGGCTGGGTCAGTTGGCGTTGCATGTTCTCCCTGCGTTCGTGTGGGTTTCGTGCTCCGGTTTCCCCCACAGTCCAAAGACATGTGGTACAGGTGAATTGGGTAGGCTAAATTGTCCGTAGTGTATGAGTGTGAATGAGTGTGTGTGGATGTTTCCCAGAAATGGGTTGCGGCTGGAAGGGCATCCGCTGCGTAAAAAACATGCTGGATAAGTTGGCGGTTCATTCCGCTGTGGCGACCCCAGATTAATAAAGGGACTAAGCCGAAAAGAAAATGAATGAATGAAAATGAAAAATATAATAGGACATACTGTGGAATATTTTCTTGCTCTGTTAAGCATCCCTCTTTAAATAGCACTTTCCCCTGTTTGTCTTGCCCGCAGCTCTCTGTGCAGCTGTGCCGCATGTCACATAGAGAGGAAGTGAGTGTTCTGCATCTGTCCATTGATGGATTGGGAACGGAGCTCAAACTGCGCACGTTTGATATGTCGTCATACACTTTCCTGCATGAGATCTGCCTCGAGTGCTCCGAGTACTTTGGTAAGTGCACTCAAAACACACAACCTTTCACCCCTAAGGAGACCCCAGGCCTGTGTTCGACTGGTCGCCTAATGGTTTTGTAGCTGTGAAATCCCTGAAATCATTCAGCGTAGCGATACGGAGCTGTAATGCGCTCAAAACCTGCCCGAACTACTTTAGCTGTGCGTTTATCTGGAAATAACAGCACACCTTGGAATGCTCATCAGCCAACCAGAATTAAGCATTCAAAAGAGCTGTCGAATAAATTGCTATAATGTAGATTTCTATTGGAAATAGACACTTTTTATTCATCAAACAATCCCCAAAGCATTCAAGCATGTTTTAAAATGGTTTCTGCTTTTCAATATTAAAATGGTTGAGGATTTTGTGTGTTTGTGTGAAGATTCTGAGGACAAGAAGGTTCACCTTATCACCACGCTGGACAACGCAGAGGAGGATCTGCTCACTCTGGAGTATGTCAAGGTAAGTGTACAGTCATCTGTCAGCCGTTTGATCAATTTAGCTTTAAAATGTCCAACATTCACATTAAATTAGATCACAATAAATAGTCATAAATCATTGTTTTTGTTAATAACTCAGACAACAATGATTTAGAAAGCATCATAATGTGTAAAGTGCATTTGTTTTGTTTTTTTAATGACGGGTAAATTGATTTTATTTACTCAGGTCATCCTGTAGTTCATTATATCATCATTATTATTATATAATTTTTAGTTCATTATTATCAGTTTATGGGGGACAGTAGCGCAGTAGTTTGCACCATCGCCTCACAGCAAGAAGGTTGCTGGTTCGGGTCCTGGCTGGATCTGTTGGCATTTCGTGTTGCCTCCGGGTGCTCCGGTTTCCCTCACAGTCCAAACACATGAATTGGATGAACTAAATTGACCGTAGTGTATGAGTGTGTGTGAATGAGTGTGTATGGGTGTTTCCCAGTATGCTGGATAAATTGGCGGTTCATTCCACTGTGGCTCGACCCCTGATGAATAAAGGGACTAAGGCGAAGGAAAATGAATATTATGTTTTTTATAGGTCATGTAGACATTTTTTTGTCCATTTATTTATTTATTTATTTTTTTCAAATATAAATTTAGGATTTTAAAAAAATTATTCTTTAATTTTTATATTGTTTTCAGTTTATTTTAAGGTTTTTGTCATTTAAAAAATATCTTAAGTCTTTGTAGTTTTTATTTAATGTAACTTTTTATTTTTTATTTTATTTGTATTGAATTTTAAATAAATGAATTTAAAAACATATAAAATAATAATTTTTTTTAAAAATGGCATTTTTTTGCCAGTAAAAACTTTTTATACATGTATTTACAATATATACATTATTTATAATATATAATCTAATATGTTGTTCATAATATTTCTTTGCGTCAACGCCAATAGTCTAGTCCTAATAGTTTCCTGTCTGTAACCTCAACTGTCCTATCTCAATTAAAGGTGAAAAACCCCTAAAAATCATTATATAAAAAAGAAATGAGCTTTTAGTTAACTACAATAACCTTGATCTTAAAAACACCCTGTTGTTTTTTTCAGGCAGACAAAAATGCACCAGATTTTAAAGCTATGTACAAAAATACAGAGCAACTAATCAAGGTAAGCCTGTTCACAAATCACAGCCTTTTAAAATAATGTCATAGTTCACAGAAGCTCTCAAAAACTGCATACTAATTACAGAAGTTTGAAGAAATGCAAATGATCATTTATTTATAATGCACTGTTTGTTATAAATGATTTATTGAAGTACATATTTTTCTTTTTTTTTATTCACATGTCTTCATCATTTTGAATTAAAACAACTTCTTAACTTCTTCCTCTATCTTCAACAACATCTCTTCTCTGATTGGTGTTTACTTGTTTGTGCGGGGGTTGTGGGGGGTGGGGGGGGGGGTTCTGTCAGTCTTTGTTTTAGTGGCCAATTCACTTGGCTCTACATCATAACAGAGAAGAAAACTTCAGTTTCATGTTGAGTTTAATCTGTGTTATTTTTGCACCAGGTGAATTTTTCCTCTCTGGACATTCACCTGCACACCGAGGCTCTCCTGAACTCCATGAATTTCCTAAATAATCTCCTGCCACCGATGAAGAAGGAGACACAGGAGGAACAACCCGTCATTCCCAAGGAGGAAGAAGAGGAGGAGGAGGAAGAAGAAGAAGAGGAGGCTAAAGTAGAGAATTCTGCTGTGGCCAAGAAGTCTTGTAAGAAAGTTCATTTTGCCCACTAATTTTGTTTTGTCTTGATATTTCATGCCATTGTTTGGTTGGTTAGTTGGTTAGTGGTTTGGTTTCTTAGGGGTGTAGTTGTTTGGTTGGTTAGTTGGTTAGTGGTTTGGTTTGTTTGTCTGTGGTTTGGTTAGCTGGTTAGTGATTTGGTTGGTTGGTTGGTTAGTGGGTTGGCTAGAGGTTTGGTTGGTTAGTGGTTTGGTTGGTTAGTGGTTTGTGTATTTGGTTGATTGGTTGATTAATGGTTTGGTTGGTTGGTTATTGGCTTGTTTTGTTAGTGGGTCGATTAGCAGGTTGGTTGGTTAGTGGTGTGGTTGCTTAGTGGTGTAGTTGTTTGGTTAGTTAGCGATTTGGTTAGTTCATTAGTGGTTTAATTCGTTAGTTAGTGGTTTGGTTAGTGGGTTAGTTGATTGTTTAGTGGGTTGGTTGGTTAGTGGGTTGGCTATTGGTTTGGTTGGATGGTGGTTTGGTTGGTTAGTGGTTCGGTTATTTGGTGGGTTGGTTGGTTAATGGCTTGGTTGCTTGGTTATTGGGTTGGTTATTTGATTGGTTGGTTAGTGGGTTGGTTGGTTATTGGTTAGGTTTGTTGGTTAGGGGTTTGGTTGGTTAGTGGGTTTAGTTGCTTGGTTGGTTAGTGGTTTGGTTGGTTGGTTGGATAGTTAGTGGTTTAGTTGGTTGGTTGGTTAGTAGTTTGGTTGGTTAGTAGTTTGATTAGATTGGTTAGTTGGTTGGTTAGTGAATTGATTAGTTAGTGGTTTGGTTGGTTGGTTAGTGAATTGATTGGTTAGTGGTTGGTTAATGGCTTGGTTGGTTGGTTAGTTAGTGGTTAGGTTTGTTGGTTAGGGGTTTGGTTGGTTGGTTGGTTAGTGGGTTTAGTTGGTTGGTTGGTTGGTTAGTAGTTTGGTTGGTTGGTTGGTTGGTTAGTAGTTTGATTCAATTGGTTAGATGGTTGGTTAGTGAATTGATTGGTTAGTTGTTTGATTAGATTGATTTGTGAATTGATTGGTTAGTGGTTTGGTTGGTTGGTTGCTTAGTAGTGTGGTTGGTTGGTTAGTTGGTTGGTTAGTAGTTTGATTAGATTGGTTAGTTGGTTGGTTAGTTAATTGATTGATTAGTGGTTTGGTTGGTTGCTTGCTTAGTAGTTTGGTTGGTTAGTAGTTTGATTAGATTGGATAGTTGGTTGGTTAGTGAATTAATTGGTTAGTGGTTTGGTTGGTTGGATAGTTGGTTAGTCTTAGCTCAAAAAGAAAAAATAAAGTCAAAGATAAAGACTGTGCTGAGCCGCACTGACCAGCAGTGTTCAATGCGCTGGTTTCACTCTCCCTCTAGCAATAGTCAATGTGTGGTCTGAAGCAGCTTAAGCATTGGGCATGGCAAGCACTGCGCTATAAAACCCATTGTTTGGGGCTTTATTTGTTGCTTTGTTTGTTTATTGTTGTATGTTCCACTGACCAAAGTTCAAGAACAGAGGAGTGCACTGCATATGGCAAATGCTCACCAGAAAAACCAAAGTCTGAGCAAATAACGTTCCGACAGGACATTTCTATGTAATACACTTGTTCCCGCTGCTTTCAATAGCACTACTATGTTGCCATGGCAACACTGGTAAAATTACACCTCTTCACTTGTTCACTGTCAATACATTTTTTTTTTTTTTTTTTGGGCTTGTGTTTTTTTTTTATTATTTAAAATCAAGTTATTGATTTTTACAAAATTATTTTAGATTATTTAATAAAATAATAAAATATTATTACAAAGCATTTTCAGTTTAGTTTTTTGGCCAAGTGCATGCAGAATTTTCGGTTTAGGCTCTGAATGTTAATTTAGTGCATGCCTGATTTTCATATTATTATTATTTTTTTCTTCAGCCTACAAGAAGTCAAAGTTTGAGGATGTGGTGAATTTGCACATCCGCGCAGACCTCAACTGTCTGAAGGTGTTCATACGAGGAGAGAAAGCCAGGATCTCTGAGATCAGCATTGAGGGTAATACACACTTCTGTAGATGCACACAAGCACAATACACCAGAGAGAGCTTCTAACACAGCATGTTAACTCCCATCAGGACTGGTTTCTGAAGTTCAGATGAAGAAGAAGTCGGTGGAGATTTTGGCAAACTTGAAGAACATCATCATTCTGGATTGTGACAAAGAGGCACTTTATAAAAAGGTAGAAAATGCTATTTAGCATACTAAAGACTATTACAGATACATAAATCAACTGGTAGACTTTTATATATTTAATATACATTTTTATTGAGCACTTTTACAGTATATCGAAGATGATCAAAACCTTTTTTCAAAGTTATCCTAAAATTACTGAACAGCACAAATTCTTGTCTTAGGACAATTTAGAAACTTTTTTGGTCCCCTTAAAATGTTGACTACAATAATAACAGGGCTTGACACTTGTGCCATTTTAATGTAAAGAAAAAAGAAATTGTGACTAGAAAAAATATGCAAGATTTATAATTTTTTACTTCCAATTTCATTTAATAATTATGAAATTATAGATGTTTTCCAAATATTAAATTAAAGGCCAGATACACTTTATTTTGTACCCAAAATACAGATAATACCCAAAAGGAAATATGAATAAATAAATAATCTCTATAATGTTGGACTTTTAAAAACTTGAAATACAAATTTAATTTATTAAATACTTATTTATAAAAAATCCCAGTTTTCTGTCAATAAGTCTAAGGCTTAAAAATATTAATATAATTACTGTAGCTTTAAAGAAATGTATTTGTACTTTTTATAGTTTGCATACATTTGTTTAGTCAAAATTGCAAGTGATATGCATTAATATAATCCAAATATAAACTGTAAAGTATCAGTTAACTATACAAAATATATACATTTTCTATTTTATTGGCCTAGAGTATGTTTTTCTTATTAGATTATACAGGTTTTTGTTGCCTTTTAAATTCAGCTTTTTCATTTAATTAATTAGATAATTCATTTTGTGGCATTTTAACAATTTTGAGCAATTTTCTAATTTGAGTGTTTTTAACATAAGAGGTTGTTAGTGTGAGATGCAGTGGATTAAGGCTAATGAAGGGAAATGTTTATGATATGCAGGCAGTGTCCATCGCCGATAAGGAGGTGTTTGATTTCCGCATGGTGAACCATGTCGATGCAACGGAGGGTGACGCTTACACAGACATGCACATTGTGGACACTAGCGTAACCCTGACTGTGGGCTGCATTCAAGTTATTTTCCTCAACAAGTTTATGTCCTCAATACTGGTAAGTGTTCATCTCATGCACCAACTCCCAAAGAATGAAAAAAAAATTATACTACTAATAAAATTAAAATTGAAACTCATACTAATAATAATATTACTCATTTTAAAATTGGAGAGGGCCTAGAACCGAGCCTTGAGGAGCAACCTACAGTTTCTTCTTAATAGAAACAATCTGCTTTGTTGAGTTGTGTATGTGTGTTTTTTTTTAAATTCTATTTAACCCCACAAAATCTTGTTTTTCTTTTTTTTTACTTTAAAAATCACTATATATATATATATATATATATATATATATATATATATATATATATATATATATATAAATATATATATATATATATATATATATATATATATATATATAGACTAAAAGATCACATAAAAGGATCAAAGGACATAAAAGGATAATACTACTACTAATATTAATGAAAACTACAGTGTTTAGTAATATTATGTATACTACTAATAATATTTATTATTTTAAAACTATTTGCAATGTCTTAATACAGTGCTCTGGTGAGCACCTTATAGTTTTTTTAATAGAAACAAATTGCTTTAAGTTGTGTATGTGGTTTATTTATAATCTATTTAGTCTCACAAAATCTTGTGTAACCCACCGGTCCTACTGCACCCAACCCGGTCTGAGCTGTGATCGAACCGGCAATTCTTTGTGTGGGAGTCGGTTGCTTTAACAAGGAGGCTAAAGACCATGGCCTCTAGCGTCTGTCGCTAGATCACCATTAGAGGTTAGAGGAGTGAGGTTTACCTGCATGGCACTTCGCTAGCTGATCTCCGTTACACTCAGCCACCTAAACCTCACTCCCATCCCGGACGAGCCCCCACTTGTAACACACCGGTCCTACTGCACTCAACCCGGTCTGAGCTGGGATCGAACCGGCGATTCTTTGTGTGGGAGTCGGTTGCTCTAACTAGGAGGTTGAAGTCCATGGCCTCTAGCATCTGTCGCTAGATCACCTTTAGAGGTCAGTGGAGTGAGGTTTACTTGCATAACACTTCGCTAGCTGGTCTCCGTTACACTCAGCCCCCTAAACCTCACTCCCATCCCAGACGAGCCCTCACTTGTAACCCACTGGTCCTACTGCACTCAACCCGGTCTGAGCTGGGATCGAACTGGCAATTTTTTGTGTGGGAGTCGGTTGCTCTAACAAGGAGGCTAAAGACCATGGCACCTTTAGAGGTCAGAGGAGTGAGGTTTTTGGAGAGGGCCCAGAACCGAGCCTTGTGGAGCGCCCTACAGTTTCTTCTTAATTGAAATAAATTGCTTTGTTCATTTGTCTACGTGTTGTTTTTTTCAGTCATATTTTAGCCTAATGGTCTCCCTCCTCTCTTTATTTTCCCTTGTCAGGCATTTGTTAATAATTTCCAGGAGGCTAAAAATGCATTGGCGGAGGTGACGGCCCAGGCAGCAGAGAAAGCAGCCACAGGGGTTCTGGAGCTGGCAGAGAGAAGTACACGTATCTCCCTGGACGTAGACATCAAAGCTCCTGTTGTCTTCCTCCCACAATCCTCAGTTTCCCACAATGTCATTGTGGCAGATCTGGGTTTAGTGACTGTAAAGAACCGCTTTGAGATTGTCTCCTCTCCAACACACACCAAGATCCCTCCTGTCATGGACATCATGGCTGTGGGACTGAGTGATCTGAAAATGTACAGGTTAGTAGAGAATTACATTCATTCATTTTCCTTCAGCTTAGTCACTTTATCAGGGGTGGCCACAGTGGAATGAACCACCAACTATTCCAGCATACTGTATGTTTTATGCCAAGGATGCCTATCCAGGTGCAACCCAGTACTGGGAAACACTCATTCACACACACACACACTCAGACACTACAGCCAATATAGTTTAATCAACTCCCCTATAGCGCATGTGTTTGGACTTTGTGGGAAACCGGAGCACCCGGAGGAAACCCACGTCAACATGGGGAGAACATGCAAACTCCCCACAGAAATGCCAACTGGCCCAACTGGGACTCGAACCAGTGACCTTCTTGCTGTGAGGTGACAGTGCTAACCACTGAGCCACCGTGCCACTCAATTGGTAATGTTTCTGCTATTTTTGTATTTTCCCCAGGACCACGTTCAGTGATGACAGATTCAACAGTGAGATTCAGTTGCTCAAGCCTGTCAACATGGACCTGTCAATCAAGCGCAATCTCTCCGCCTCCTGGTATCACAGCATACCTGACATCCAGATCAATGCCCACCTCAAGCCCATGAGCGTAAGTGCTTGTGCATGTTTCTGTATGTGATCATAGAGGTATATTGCAGCTAATACGAATGCATGTTTATTATAGCTGATCTTGAGTCAGGAGGATCTGACTATAGTGCTGAAGACTCTGAGTGAGAATCTGTCGGAGACGTCTGATGCCCCTCCAGCTCCGTCCAGCTCTGATAAAGGAGATACGGTTTCTACCAAAGGTTCCCAGGGTTCTGGAGGTATCAGAAATGCACTGATTTATCTCTACCGTGTTGGTTATTTGAAGCATACTATATACAGTTGAAGTCAGAATTATTAGTAGTCCGTGTTAATATTTTTTCTTCTGGAGAAAGTCTTATTTGTTTTATTTCGGCTAGAATAAAAGCAGTTTTTAATTGTTTTAAAGCCATTTTAAGGTCAATATTATTAGCCTCCTTAAGCAATATTTGTTTTGGATTGTCTCCAGAACAAACTACTGTTACACATTGACTTGCCTAATTACCCTAACTTTACCCTAAAGCCTGGTTTATACTCGACACGTCCGATAGTTTGCTTGAGTGCGCACGGTGAATGTGACGTCATCGCGGTGTTAGCGGAAGTTCGATTTGGGTGTGCGTGACATCATTTCAGCTGGCGGTGCGCACGGCATTTTTTGAGACTCGAGTGAACAGTGTGCTCGGCGTCGCGTTTGATTTAAGATGAACCACTTCGAAGAGATTTTCTCTAAAACAGTACGGCTATACAGACATCTTTATGATCTGTGATCATAGACATAACCTGATAACCAATAATTCTTGGCTAGAAATAGCAACTGCCGGTGGAAAGGAGGAAAGTTTTTGTTAAAAAGTTTAGAAAAACCTGAAAAAAAGTTTGTTAAAGCCAAAAGAGGCCATGGCAAAAGTGGAGACCCAGATACACAATTACAGAAATATGTTTTTCCACCAGTCATAGTTTTTACACTGATGTATATGCTACAATTTTGAATTTAAAACTATTTAATAGCTACAAAATTATTTCTTTGATAACTGGAAAGGAAGATTTGAACCTATCAGTTTACGATATACTGATGGCCTGTTTTTCTAGGCTTTATTGATAATAATGGTCAGGAATGTTGTATCATTATTACCTTTTTAGCATAAGTTTAGGACAGAAACTAGCCAGACAGTAATGTGTGAATTGTGGAGCGGGCTAAATCTAAAAAAAAACATCCGTATTTTTAAGTGCGCTTTTATTTTGCTTTTATTCTTGCCGTAATAAAAAATATATTTGTAGAGTAACCCACGTTCTGTTGTCATTAATATTTTAATAAACTTTAATAGGTAAAACTGTCCGAGATATAAACAAAAGCAAGTGATGCATCAAAGTTTGATTAAAAAAATCTTGAATGGTTATTAAAATCTTTATAATCATTAAAATAATTTATAAAAACAATAAAAATAATTAGTTTAAAAATCTTGAACGATATTAATGATATGATGTAGTTCCGGAAACTTCCTACTTCTCTGTTTATCTGTCTGACTTTACGGTGAGTTTCTTTTGAGCGCCCCCTGTCATTTTAAAGAATATCACATTGGCAAATGCAGCAAGTATAAAAGCCTCGTCCGTTTCGCGAGGTGCGCGCGCAGTCAGCGGAGGTGCGCGATACAGCGCCAGGCGAAAGTATAAATCCAGCTTAATTAAGCCTTTAAATGTCCCTTTAAGCTGAATACTAGTGCCGTGAAAAATATCTAGTAAAATATTATTTACTTTCATCATGGCAAAGATAAAAGAAATCAGTTATTAGAAATGAGTTATTAAGGGTGCTTTCACACTAGCACTTTTGGTCCTCACCCGGGTTCGTTTGACGTCATAGTACGGTACGTTTAGCTAGTGTGAACGTGTCTTCTGAACTCAGGTGTACACCCGTGAACCGTACCCAAGTCCGCCTGAAAGAGGTGGTCTGGGGTACGGTTCATGCAAACTCTGGTACTGTTCACTTCTGGTATGAATGCAATCGTACCAAATAGCGGAAGTGAACCGGCAACTGTACAACAAACTATCGTTTTCATAATGTTCATTCGTGTGTGTGTGTGTGTGTGTGTGTGTGTGTGTGTGTGTGTGTGTGTGTGTGTGTGTGTGTGTGTGTGTGTGTGTGTGTGTGTGTGTGTGTGTGTGTGTGTGTGTGTGTGTGTGTGTGTGTGTGTGTGTATGTGCGCCACGTATTGTACCTTTAGCGGGACTGAGCCAAGCACAGTGATACACAGTGATGTCTGCTGGTCTCCTCCAGAAACAGCTTCTGCAGACACTGTGCGATGTTCTGAATGTTTATAATATTTTTGCAGCAGACAGACTCGAGTCGCTTTCTGTATGTCCAAAACTTATGATTCAGTAAAAGCAAATCGACCGCGATGTGCGGAAGTCTCCATTTTGGCACTTTGCTTTCGTGACTGTCACCTAGCAACAGCCGTAAACAAAACAGCAGCTCTATGACGCAAGCGTACCGGGGTTCAGAAGGAAAAAAGACAGTGTGAACACAAACCAACCGAGAAGGTGGCAAGGGGGACAATCGAACTTGGGTACGGTCCAGGCAATTGAACCAAGTGTGAAAGCACCTTAAAACTATTATGTTTAGAAATGTGTTGAAAAAATATTTCCGTTGAACAGAAATTGGGGAACAAAAATATTCAGGAGGACTAATAATTAAGGAGAGCTAATAATTCTGACTTCAGCTGTATGTCCTTGTTTTGCATGTTCATTTGGAGTTTTTTATCCTGCTATTTAAATATTAAAGGTGTAGTTCACCCAAAAATATAAAATTGCTGTCATCAAAGCAAGATGCAGTTCACTTTTTCCCCTTCAGTAGAGCATTCGATTATTAGAATAATTTTTTTAACCTGAAATTGTGGTTCTTGGTGATTCTTTGATTACAGGTTAATGTTTTTGAAATAAATAAAACATACAGGTAAAACAAAATTAATACTTGTGGCTCATGATCATATATTGAGGTCTTATGAAGTCAAATGGTCTATTTCAGCAAGAAACTGAACATTTGTACCCTTTAAAGCAGGGGTCTAATATGAAAATGTTCATGTGATTTATTTACAATACAGGTTGTAAAGTCTTTTTTGCTGTCTACACTCACACTCATACACTATGGACAATTTAGCCTACCCAATTCACCTGTACTGCATGTCTTTGGACCGTGGGGGAAACCGGAGCACCCGGAGGAAACCCACGCGAACGCAGGGAGAACATGCAAACTCCACACAGAAATGCCAACTGACCCAGCCGAGGCTCAAACCAGCGAACTTCTTGCTGTGAGGCGACAACACTACCTACAGCGCCACCAGAGTCCCAAAATCATTCTGCATAAATTCCCAGCATTAGGAAAAGAGTGGATAAACTTTATTTCTTTTGGTCTTCATCACTTAATTTTGATCGCAGTTTTATTTTCAAACGAGGCAAAATTATAATTTTCAGAAAGATTTAATCTTGTCATTTATTCATTTTCTTACGGCTTAGTTCCTTTATTTATCAGGAGTCACAAAAGCGGAATGAGCCGGCAACTATTCCAGCATATGTTTTACACAGCGGATGCTCTTCCAGCTGCAACCCAGTACTGGGAAACACCCATACGCACTCATTCTCTCACACACACACACTACGGCCAATTTAGTTTATCCAATTTACCTATAGCACATGTGTTTGGACTGTGGGCGAAACCGGAGCACCCGGAGGAAACCCACACCAACACGGGGAGAACATGCAAACTCCACACAGAAATGCCAACTGGCCCAGCCGGGACTTGAATCAGCGACCTTCTTGCTGTGAGGCGACAGTGCTAACCACTGAGCCACCGTGCCACCCTTTGTCATATTATTTTAGTTGTTTATTTTAACTATTACTGTTTCGGTAGCCCTTTGCTGTCATTGTATAAATCTACAAGAGCTACGGTTTCAGCTACAACTCTTTAATCTTTAATGCACTACAAAAAAAAAAGGATGGATAACCTGAGATTGAGTACTCTAATTTAGCATTTTCTTGGTGTGAGTTTCCGTTTAATTCAGTACAATGTTTTGTTTTGCAGTAATTATTGAAGTATTTAATAATTTTCTCAAACAATCTATATTTTGTCGTAGGGAACACAGTTGTGACCGCAGCAGTAGTGGAGGGCCAGAAATCAGGCAAACTGAAGAACACCCTGAAACTGGACTTCAAGTTTGATTCCATGACGCTGGTCCTTTACAGCCCAAACAACGAGGTAATGAAAAGCACTCAAAACAGCAGTAAAACATAGTTCAATCTGAATTATTAGCCCCCCTGTTTATTTTTTTCCCCAATTTTTGTTTACGGAGAGAAGATTTTTTTTCAACACATTTCTAAACATAATAGTTTTAATAACTGATTTATTTTCTCTTTGCCATGATGACAGTACATAATATTAGACTAGATATTCTTCAGGACACTAGTATTCATTTTAAAGTGACATTTAAAGGCTTAACTTGGGTAATTAGGGTAAAGTTAAGCCCCGGTCAGATCACACGATTTTGGCACAATTTCCTTGACGTAGGGTGTCGTGGGGACAAATGGGCGTCGTGACACAAGATTCAATCGTTTCTTCTCATGTAATGTGACCTGATTCCAACCGATTCCATGCCTGCGACGCCTCACGACACCATCACAGAAAGTATAGCATGTTTAATTTTTTTCTCGTTCTTCACGTCGAGTTCCATCATGTGCGTATCACTTATCTCAGTGGGTGCTGCCGTTAATGCGCTGGTCAGGTAATCAAAAAATAGGCTGCATATTTACTTATGGGTGGGTCGCGGGTGAATATAATCAATCATTGGCTTTGCCAACTTGAACTGTTTTTCTAAATTAATAAGGAGTTTTAAGCAATTTTATTTGACACAAATATGCAGACATCTCCATTCTCACCACAAATTTCTGAGTTCTCTCATCCAAGGGCGCCTGCAGGATTTTATTCAAAGGTACGCACATATCCAGCACCACCCCGCCCCATCATCCCTTATTCCTAAAATTGTTTAAAATGCCTTGAATGGTAGCGGTTCCATGCGAGGAGGCTGCGCAGCTGGATTAGAATTGCCCCATGAATGAGACACAGGCTGGGCCTGGAGTTCCCCCGGCTCAGATGCTGATGAGACTGCGGTCTTCACCACGTGTGGGGAAGCAATATTTGTCTCATTAGTTTTAGGCCTTTTGGCAAATATCTCAATTAAGCTTAGCTGTTTTAAAGAGTTTTTTTTTTTTTAAATAATAATTTTTTGGGGGTTTTCACCTTTATTGGATAGGACAGTAGAGAGAATTGACAGGAAAGCATAGAGAGGGGAAGGATCGGCATAGGACTGCGAGGCGGGAATCGAACTCGGGTCGCCGTGAGCACCAGAGTGCAAGTGTCGACGCACTAACCACTACACCACTGGTGCTGACGCATTTACTCATTTTGAACCTTCTTTTAAACAATAGCTATCTGAATTGTAATTTTTAGTGTGTGGAAAAACCACCAGCAAAACTAAAGCTAATAGATTTCTTTACCCATCTCCCACCATGCAAGTACACTTTAAAACACACACCTTTACTTATTCTCATTCTTTCTTGCTTTGTCAATATATCGTAGTATATACTGTTTGATAATCAATTTAAATTATGTAAAAAATAAATAAATAATTAAATTAAAAAGCGGCATTAATTCGCACCCTCTCATGTTAGGTATGCACAATGCGTACAACTCATCCTTCCAACAGAGTTTGTTCTAATACATTGTAAAAGCCTGTCCTGCTTATTAAAATTTGTAATTAACAGTAAAAAAAGTTAATGTAGGCTTCTCTGAAACTCTGAATATTTAACTTTTATTTAAGCTAGATTATTATTTTATTTAACAAACCAACAAAATCTCATGCCAACTCGTGTTTTGGCGCTGAAGCATATAGCGGACTTGTTTAAGCACTTCACCTCAAAGGTTATTCGCTATTCTTTTTTGTTTAGTAGTTAACTAACCAACGAAAATACATTAGAATTAAGATACAAATTACAGCAAACGAAATCCGTTTTAAAAAGATATTTTTTTTCAAGAAAAATATACGAATTATATTTTTGTTTGTGCCCGTCAAACTGTGCGATGATGATGATTTGTTCCGCTGTGTGGAAAATAAGGATTTAATTAATGCTTCACTGCTTCACAGCTGCTGATTTGCTTTTATTTCTCACTTGTGGCATGTTCAGGCAGGGGAGTGTTTAATAAGCAACATTGGCAGGAAAATATACATTTTGACATCAAAGAAAATATCTTAATATTAAAAAGGAAACAAAAGTTTGATCCTAACAATGTCATAACGAATGCCTTTAAGTAATGTAGCCTAGTTGTCAGCAAGCATCAGTGTTTACTGAGATTAAAATAAGACTGAAATTGAGATCGCTCGTCGTAGACGTCACGGGATGACTGATCGTGAACGATTATGTAGTCTGGCACATTTGTTACCCATGACAAGTCGAGATTTTGTCAAGAAAAAATCACATAATCTGACATAGTGACTTTCGTAACCGACAATAAAAATCGTGTCGTCTGACCGGGGCTTTAGGGTAATTAGGCAAGTCATTGTAAAACAGAGGTTTGTTCTGTAGACAATCCAAAACAAATATTGCTTAAGAGGGCTAATAATATTGACCTTAAAATGTTTTAAAAAAAATTTTAAACTGCTTTTATTCTAGCCGAAATAAAACAAATAAGACTTTCTCCAGAAGAAAAAATATTATAGGAAATACTGTGAAAACTAAATCTGTTAAACATCATTTGGGAAATATATGATAAAGAAGAAAAATTCACAGGAAGGCGAATCATTTTGTCTTCAACTGTAGGTGTTTAGATGTGAAGCTAATGTTTGTTGTTCTGGGATGTGTTTATGTGTCAATGCAGTTATCCGAATCGCGCGATGAGAGTTTGAAGTTGGCTGAGTTCACACTGGGCACCATCTCCACCAGTATGCACATGTTTTCCGACAGCTCCATGAAAGCCTCGCTCAAACTCACCAACTGTCTGCTGGATGACAAGAGACAGGGAGTGAAGATGATCACATCCAGGTAGAGCACACAAACATGATACTACTAATAATATTATTTGAATTCATACTAATAATAATATTTGTTATTATAAAATTGGAGAGGGCCTAGAACCGAGCCTTGGGGTGCACCCTACAGATCCTTCTTAATAGAAACAAATTGCTTTCTTTGTGTGTGTGTGTGTGTTTATTTTTATTTTAGTTTTCAGCTGTATGTCTTGTGATTGTGTTATGTGTACTGTATGTTTTGTTGCACTAAGTGAGACAAAGATCAGTTTTCACCCTTGGCTGAACAGTAAAGTAATCTTGACAATAATGTTGCGTTGTTTTAGGATGATGGCGATGCGTCAGGGCCGAGAGGACAGTGTGATGGTGGACGTGAGTTACCGTCAGAGTCGGGACGGGACTCGTTTGGACACCCTCGTGCAGGACCTCTATCTGTGTGCCAGTATGGAGTTCCTGCTCACTGTAGCTGATGTGTTTCTTAAAGCTCTGTCTGACGGCTTCTCCAGTCCTCCAAAGACTAACAAACAACCCGCCAGCACCTCCAAAGACCCAGGTTAGTGACTTCTCTATGACCTTTTAGAAAGCAGGTCTTCTTCAACTGCTATACATTTTTAACGAAACACCAAAACACATGTTTTGAGCTGTTGACAGTCATATGTGTGTCCCACGCTGCTATAAACACTATTAGGACACATATATTGCACTAAAAAGTGAAAATCGGTTGTTTTTGCGTTATTTTGAGCAAATCCGTTCTTCCGGTTTAAACGAATTTTTGAAGCTGCGTCACGGCGGTTAGATCCTTGCTTGTAATCCAGCATGGAGAGTGGATGTCTGTACCTGCGAGTGCATCGTGATGACTCTGAGTGTGCGGCATTAATTCATCAGAAAGACTTGGTTCAAACCAATCAGCGCACTCTATTGTGAATGAGGTGCAACTTCATTAATATGCATGATAGCTTGAAGACCTGTTACAGTGTTCAGACGGCAGAGAGACGTTGTGTTGCCAAAACAAGTGAAAGAACAAGAATTGTTTGGAGACATGGGTCGTCAGTGTTGCGTTTATAAATGTGCTGCAACGAAGGTTTTGTTTTCATTTCCTGCTATGAGAGCGCAGCTGGACTCACATGTGGACTACAGTGCACGCGACAGAAATGCGTTTGTAAGGAACAATTTTTTTTACCCAAGAGCTTTTCACATCTGTAAATGGAGAAATCCTGATTTGCCGCTCGTCTCCTTTTAAAAAAGATGCGGTTCCAGTTGGTGTTGATTGTCCTGTCTTACAGATTTGGTAAGTGTGTGATCAGTGGTCTTTGTTTATTCAGATGGTAAAGTTAGTTCGTATCGTCAGCAGTGCTCTTTCAGTGTTTAAAGACATACCTTATCAAAATGATTTAGTTACTGAGTTTACGGTATGTTAATATCACTACAATATTCATTCATTCATTTTCTTGTCGGCTTTGTCCCTTGCGGGGTCGCCACAGTGGAATGAACCACCAACTTATCCAACACAATTTTACGCAGCGGATGCCCTTCCAGCCGCAACCCATCTCTGGGAATTTCCACACACACACACATTCACACTCATACACTACGGACAATTTAGCTTACCCAATTCACCTGTACTGCATGTCTTTGGACTGTGGGGGAAACCGGAGCACCCGGAGGAAACCCACGCGAACCCAGGGAGAACATGCAAACTCCACACAGAAACGCCAACTGACCCAGCCCAGCCGAGGTTCGAACCTGCGACCCAGCGACGTTCTTGCTGTGAGGCAACAGCACTACCTACTGCGCCTCTGCGTTGCCTCACTACAATATTATAGTACAATATTATAGACTGAAAGATCCGCTGTAAATGCTTACATGTTCTCTTGTAGGGGCGTGATTATGACGTAGCGCCTGTTGTTGGTGTCCCGAGGGGAAATCCTGCTGCCGACACCAGACAACAGCTCATCAAACTTGGCTCGGCTCAATCGGAAGCAACGCTGAAAGCTTCCATCATCCTAATATAGTTCGTGCAGGAGTTGATGAACTCACAGAGCTGGGTGCACCTCTGAAAGGATCTAGCTCACTCAGACACAACGGCGAACGAATATACACTGTTTTTCAGTCTTCGTAAATTACATAAAGCACAGCTAATCTCTCAATTAAAAACCATTTTAGCCATTTAGCAATGAAACTAGAGTCACCAGGCAGACAGAAGCCCTGCCCTTGATGCGAGTCCACGTCTATTGTGAAGTGAATTTCACGCGCGAGTGAAGTGAGTAAACTCAAAATGTTTACACGTCTGCTGTGAACACAACATAAGCCATTATTATAGCTTATACTACTAATTATTATTATTATGCTGATGTAAGTGATTGAAATGAGTTACAATTAATTAACTAAAAAATAAAATAAAATAAATGATGAATTATAATACCTTACTATTATAATAGTCATGTTATTGAATTCATAGTAATGTTTTAATAAAGTTAATAGCAGTAATGAAAAAAAAGATCTCAACAATAACTGTATGATTTGTCTTTCTTCCACTAGCGGCTCCTGCTCCACCAGTGGTTGCTAAAACCGAGATGAATGTGGTGGTGAAGAACCCAGAGATCGTGTTTGTGGCGGATCTGACGCGTGCTGAAGCTCCGGCTCTGGTCATGACCACTCAGTGTGAGCTCGTGATGAAGAGCGAACCCAGCGGTCAGTGCATGACGGCCGCCATTTCAGATCTGAAGGTGGTGGCCTGTCCGTTCCTGCGTGAGAAGAGGGAGAACAACGTGACGACGGTGCTGCAGCCCTGTGAGGTTTTCTTCCAGAGCCGACAGTCAAACACTGAGCCGCAGTGCATCGAGCTGTCCATCAGCGCACTCACGCTCAAGGTGAACTCACCAGTAACACACCTGTACATTCAACTCAGGTTTATTTGTATAGCGCCTTTCACAATGATTATTGTTTCAAAGCAGCTTCACAAAAGGTGCATTACAATCAAATTCAGAAGAGTTCAGGTTATTAGTTACCATAACTTTATTAGTTACTAATAACTTAAACTAATTAACTAGTAAGTAATAGCTTTTAACAGTTAAAGTTATCATAAATAAACATACGTAGTTAACCTGCAGTTATATAGTATATAGGTGATGTCTATGTGTACATGTTCAATCAAGTGTATTAAGTTTCTGTGGTACTGCTGTCAAATTTAACAAACAAATAAGGTCAATTTAGTTTGTTCAGGTCTTAACCCTTGTGTATTGTTCAAATTGACTCCCCTTTCATTATGTTGGGGGCTGTTTTTGCCCCATTGACTTTCATTATAATGACGTTTTTGATTTCAAAGCTTTGACACCATATAATATTATGCATTCTTGAATGTTGCTGGTTTCCCCTCTTGGGAAGAGGTATAATTTGTCATTTTCACTGTTGAACGTCAGATGACACCATTAACCCTTTAGGGCAGAAATGTTTCTGGCTTTTATATGGAGTTCTGTGGAGTAAAGCAGCAGATTATAGTGTGTGTGCTGAAATACACTTACTATGTTTACTATTTTCTGAGAGCTGAGCTGCTCATTTTGATTTTCTCAGACATATCAAGGTAAGTGCACTCTCTCACACACTATACTGCTTATAAAAGCCAGAAACGAAGCTTTTTTTGCACCGCAACTGATGATCAACAGTAAAAATCACAAATGTTACCTCTTCCCAAAAGGGAAAACCAGCAACAATCAAGAATGCATGCTTATTTGCTGTCATGGCTTTGCAATCTAAAAATGTCCTTATAATGGAAGCCAATGGGGCAAAAACAGACCCCAACATACCCAAAAGGTAGTCAATTTGCCAAGAGTGTATTGTCAAGTTTTTTTTTTAAATTTCAAAGCATTTTTCCTTTGATATCCTGGAGGGTCTGAATAATTATACTCCAAATTCGAGCCCTGTCCATACAAACACTGGTATTTTCAAAACAGCACTTTTTTCTACTCTGTTTTGCTGTTTGTCCACACGAAAACTGAGTATCGGGTGGCTGAAGCCGAAACTTTCTGAAAACTCCGACCATAGTGAAGATTTTCCAAGTTTCTGTGGTACTGCTGTCAAATTTAACAAACAAATAAGGTCATTTTAATTTGTTCAGGTCTTAACCCTTGTGTATTGTTCAAATTGACTCCCCTTTCATTATGTTGGGGGCTGTTTTTGCCCCATTGACTTTCATTTTAATGACGTTTTTGATTTCAAAGCCTTGACACCATATAATATCATGCATTCTTGAATGTTGCTGGTTTTCCCTCTTGGGAAGAGATATAATTTGTCATTTTCACTGTTGATCGTCAGATGACACCATTAACCCTTTAGGGCAGAAAAGTTTCTGGCTTGTATATGGAGTTCTGTGGAGTAAAACAGCAGATTATAGTGTGTGTGCTGAAATACACTTACTATGTTTACTATTTTCTGAGAGCTGAGCTGCTCATTTTGATTTTCTCAGACATATCAAGGTAAGTGCACTCTCTCACACACACTATACTGCTTATAAAAGCCAGAAACGAAGCTTTTTTCGCACTGCAACTGATGATCAACAGTAAAAATCACAAATGTTACCTCTTCCCAACAGGGAAAACCAGCAACAATCAAGAATGCATGATTATTTGCTGTCATGGCTTTGCAATCTAAAAATGTCCTTATAATGGAAGCCAATGGGGCAAAAACAGCCCCCAACATAACCAAAAGGTAGTCAATTTGCCAAAAGTGTATTGTTGAGTTTTTTTTTTTTAATTTCAAAGCATTTTTCCTTTGATATCCTGGAGGGTCTGAATAATTATCCTCCAAATTTGAGCCCTGTCCATACAAACACTGGTATTTTCAAAACAGCACTTTTTTCTACTCTGTTTGCTGTTTGTCCACATGAAAACTGAGTATCAGGTAACTGAAGCTGAAACTTTCTGAAAACTCCGACCATAGTGAAGATTTTCCAAAACTCTAGGTACAGTGTGTGCGTGTGAACACTACAAGCGGAGTTTTTGCCTCATGACATTGGTGTGTGTGTGTTTTCTCCTTTCTGATTGGCCAACACGGCTGGGTTCACATCATAGACTGTAAAAGATATGGACGTAGTATCCGTTACGTCATCCATAGCTTTATGAAGAACCCAAAAGAAGCTACCAGTAGGCGTGGCCAACCGTCGCTATTTTGTTCCCGTGTCATCGCACCAACCGGGGCATACCATACAAGGGCAAAGAGGCAGAGCGTGAGCTCTGACGCATGAGAAACACTTAATACTTCATTACCTGCGACTCGTTTGTGTTCTGACCACATGTGCTTGGTTGTATACTATATCAATAAAGTGTTTAGACTTTTAAAAACACTGTTTCATAAGCAACGTCATAAGCACAATGCTTAGTGGCTCAATGTATTACACAAAGTATTAGTGCGAATTACTTCCAAACACTTCAGATATAGTCTGTGTTAGTAAATGCAAGGCTATTGATGAAATCCAGAATAACAGTGTATGACAACGCTTCAGACGACTGTTCTAGAGCCTACAGCTAATCAATCTGTCAGATTCTGGAGTGCATTACAGGTCTAAAGAACATTATAAATGATAAATGATCTTAAATAAAACAAATACACTTATAGAGATGGTATATAAGTATATAATTTCACCTGGGAAACGGAGGCCATGTGAATGGTTTGTGAGCACAATTAAGTGCACACAGCATGCTATAGTATCTGATAATTGCAGGAAATAATTCCAAAAGGCAGCTGACTATGTAAAGAAACATTAACCAAAACAAAAATACAATGTATATGCCGAGCTCAGCGGCTAATCAGCCGGAATCAGCTGAGGTGACAAGACAGCGAACAACTAGACCTAGCTGTCACTCAAGTGGCCACGCCCTTAATTATGCAGACTTAATATAACTTAATAAAAACGAAACTGATGCGTTATAAAAAAATTCACCCCCCTCAGAGTTGTCATGAAGGGTAATCATAGCTATATGCACCAAAGCCATCTTTTGTACCAGGCTGTAAACATGTTTTTATCAGCTGTAAAAATGGCCAATTTACCAAAGCAGTCAGAAAGCACTTGGATTTCCTGGAGCCAGCCCCCCTAGGCGAGTCGATAATTTGCAGTTTTAGTTACTTCCGTATTGGCTTCCCGAGGGAGAACGCTGCCGCTTGGTGTGAACCCAGCCTAAAAATGTTGTTATCTCACCCTGTTGGTTCGGCATGCACTTAACATTCATCACAGTGCGTTTTTGTGTTGTCATGTGGACTGAGCTTTTCTTTAAAATGAAAGCAGGGAAACCTCCATTTATAAAATACCCATGGACGTGGACATGGCCTTAGGTAACAATGCTATACCCACAAACCACCATTTTGTTCCCCAAAGGTGTCTCCGATCATCATAAACACGGTCATCACCATCCAGACGGCTCTGAGTCCCGCCGCTGAGACGCCGGAGGAGCTGGAGAGCCCTGTCCCACAGGACCTATGGGAGCACCGCAGCCTTCGGGACCTGAAGCTCTGGTTCCTGGAGGAGGAGGGCGAGGAGGTCAGCACATCCGTCACGCGCCTCGTTCCTCAGGGAGAGTCTCTGAAGATGAGCATCGCTTCCATCTGCCTGACGCTGGAGGCTGGAGTGGGACACCGCACCGTCCCCATGCTGCTGGCCAAAGCCTCCTTCCAGGGGGACGTCAAGAACTGGAGCACTCTCATCAACCTGCACTGCCACCTCAACCTGGAGGTACAGCTACATTATATTGGACAAATCTGACATTGTGCGATGTTTTGTTTTCAAAATGTTGAGTTAAAATTATTAACCCTCGATTTCTTTTTCAAATGATGGTGGCTCAGTGGTTAGCACTGTCACCTCACAGCAAGAAGGTCGCTGGTTCGAGTCCCGGCTGAGCCAGTTGGCATTTCTGTATGGAATTTGCATGTTCTCTCCGAGTTGGTGTGGATTTCCTCCAGGTGCTTCGGTTTCCCCCACAGTCCAAACACATGCGCTATAAGTGAACTGAATAAACAAAATTAGCTGTAGTGTATAAGTGTGTGTGAATGAGCATGTAGGGTGTTTTCCAGTACTGGGTTGCGGCTGGAAGGGCATCCGCTGCGTAAAACATATGCCGGAATAGTTGGCGGTTCATTCCGCTGTGGTGACCTCTGAAATAGAGACTAAGCTGAAGGAAAATAATTAAATAAATGAATGATATAGACCAATTCGATGTGGCAATGTGTTTGGCTCATGAACATTTCCTGCTTGTTGTCAAACTATTTCATAACTGTAACAATTCAATCATAACTTAAGGTTTAAACCTCTGTCAAAGCCTTATTTATCAATATGTGGATTCTCGGAAGCTGTGATAATTAAAAATGTAAAACAGGAAATACATTAGGACCATTGTTATGGTTTACATCCCTCAAAATGGTCTATACATTTGATTTATTGTCTAATAATAGGCTGTATGTTTGCTGTAGGTGAACTACTATAATGAGATGATGGGTTTATGGGAGCCGCTATTGGAGCCGCTGGACGATGAGGATAAAGACGGTTTTAGACCCTGGACTCTCGCACTGAAGGTTAGCTTTCATTCATGCATAATCTCATACTGACTGATTGTCGCGATACTGGAATTCGTTACCAATCAGTACTGAAATTTTAAAAACGTCCCTTTCCCGCTAACATTTGAGCGCGGTTGAGCGCATTCTTAAACAGCGCTGATTTGCCATAGTGTTCACATGCTCAACAGAAATAACTGTGATTGGCCATAAAGGTCATCAGTTCACCGAACTCACCTCTGTTTCCTGAGTGTAACCACAGATACAGGGACACTGGAGAGTTTTAAAGCTGCGAATCATCAACGGATTGCTCGTATGCCAGCTTATAGACAAACTAGCTGATCGAAGTGACTTTGAAACGCTCCAGTGTCCCTGTACCTGTGTTTACACTCAGTAAACAGCGGTGAGTTTGGTGAACTGATGACCTTCACGGCCAATCACACTTCCCCATTCTGATGCTCAGTTTAAACTGCAGCAGATCGTCTTGATCATGTCTACATGCCTAAATGCATTGAGTTGCTGCCATGTGATTGGCTGATTAGAAAATTTCATTAATGAACAGGTACATTTCATTAATGTACCTAATAAAGTGGCCGGGGAGTGTATATACCACTTTAAATACAAGTTCTGGTAACATGGCCTACTCATAATCCTTTTAGTTTAACCTTATCAGTCAAAGAGATGCAGTATCAGTATCACTGCAGTATCACTAAAACACCAGATGTTCCAATCTATCTGCAAAAACATCTAAATTAGTTCACAGTCTTTTAATCAAACACAATTATAAATTCTAGCCTCAAAAATAATTGCAGTAAACATGATTGCTATATTGACCAAAATAACTGCGATTAATTTTCCATAATCAAGCAGCACTACTTTTATGTAATAAATGACGTTATCTCCACAGATGAAGAAGAAGCCGGTGTTCAGTTCTGGGGTGTCTGATGAGGTGGACGGTGCTGTGCCTGATTATAAAACGGTCATCAGCCTCACCAGTAAAGACCAGCTTAACGTCACCCTGTCCAAGTGTGGTCTGCACATGCTCAGTAATCTGGGAACGGTAGGACACTCAGATCAATAAAGATGAATGTCGTGATAGTTTTACAAATCCGTCACTGAATAATAGACAATCAGTTATATTTAAAGAGGATTTTGAAGTCACGGTGCTTGGTGTTTCATATAATGACATGATTTTTTAGATTAACAGTCAAGCATATACTTTTGCAATGCCCTTAGGATGGATGCAACAATGGATGTCTTTCTGTTTAAGAATGAATGGAGACGACTTTATTTATTTTTTTGCTTTGCAGGCTTTTGCAGAGGCTGCTAAACAGACGGCCGAGTGCTTTCAGACAGACCAGACGCCGTTCGTGGTGAAGAATCGTCTGGGTTTGACTGTGTCTGTGCTGCACAGCGAAGTGTTTCGACCGATCGGGAAGGAGTCTAAGGATCGTGTGGTGGAGCTCCCGGATGGAGAGAGTCTGAATATGGACTACACCCTCACCGACGAGTCCAGCGACCAGTTCTCCGCCATGACCAGCCTCAGCGCCAAAAACTACATACAGCCCAGTAAGACTGCAGCTCACAGATACTCATGCACTTTTAAAAACAAAGAGAAATAAGAGTATTCAAAGTTATATATTTTCATAGCTGTCTTTCACATGAGACGTTAAACCGAGGTCCCGACTCTCTGTGGTCGTTAAAAATCCCAGGATGTCCTTCGAAAAAGAGTAGGAGTTTAATCCCGCCATCCTGGCCAAATTTGCCCACTGGCCTCTGTCCATCATGGCCTCCTAACCATCCTTATATCATAACTGGCTTCATCACTCTGTCTCCTCTCCACCAATCAGCTGGTGTGTGGTGTGCGGTCTGGTGCAATATGGATGCTGTTGCTTCATCCAGGTGGATGCTGCACACTGGTGGTGGATGAGGAGATTCCCCCCAATGTGTAAAACGCTTTGAGCGTCTAGAAAAGCGCTGTATAAATGTAAGGAATTATTATTATTATTATATAAAAGATTATCATCTTCATCATATCATAAAGGATTCTTTATTAGTTCCTCTTTCAGTAAAGAAATCTTAATTTTAAGAACAGGTTTAAGGGATAGTTTATCAATAATAAATGAAATGTACAGTTTATTAATACACCCTCAGGACATTGACGATTTTTTTTTTCTTCGTTAGTACATTAAAGAAGGTTTTGAGCTAAAATCGTGCTCTTTGGTGACTCATACAGTGGCATTCAATGGTTACCCGTTTTTTAGATTAAAAATAAACACATACAAATGAGTCCAAATCAATAGTTCCTGACTCTTTGTGGTCATTAAAAATCCCTTGGCACTTCTCGTAAAGAGTAGGGGTGTAACCCCGGTGTCCTGGCCAAAGTCCCTCAATCGGCACTTACCCATCATGCCCTCCTAATCATCCCCATCCACTGAATTGGCTCTATCACTGTCTCTTCACTCCACCGATAGCTGGTGTGTGGTGAGCGCACTGGCGCCGTTGTCCTGTGGCTGCCGTCGCATCATCCAAGTGGATGCTACACACTGGTGGTGGTGTGGAGAGACCCCCCTCATGATTGTGAAGCGCTTTGGGTGTATGGCCATACATGATAAATGCGCTATATAAATACACATTACATTACATAGTCATGGCTCCACTGAGGTCTTGTGAAGCGAAACGATTAGTCTGTGCAAGAAACCGAACATTACTTACAATTTTATTCGCTTAAGTTTTAAATTAAAATAAATATATTCATTCATTTTCTACCTCTTTTCCGGGGCCGGATCACAGGGGCAGCAGTCTTAGGAGAGAACCCCAGACTTCCCTCTCCCCAGACACTTCCTCTGGGGGGATCCCGAGGCGTTCCCAGGCCAGCCGAGAGACATAGTTTAGACATAGCGTGTCCTGGGTCTTCCCCGAGGCCTCCTCCTGGTGGGACATGCCTGGAACACCTCCCTAGGTGTTGAGGAGGCATCTGAAACAGATGCCAGAGCCACCTCAGCTGACGTCTCTGGATGTGGAGGAGCAGCGGCTCTACTCTGAGCTCCTCCCGGGTGACAGAGCTCCTCACCCTATCCTTAAGTGTGCGCCCTGCAAAGGAAACTAATTTCAGCCGCTTGTATCCGAGATCTTGTCCTTTCATTCATGACTCAAAGCTCATGACCATAGGTGAGAGTAGGAACGTAGATTGACCGGTAAATCGAGAGCTTTGCCTTTCAGCTCACCTCCTTCTTTACCATAATAGACCGGTACCTCAACCGCATTACTGTTGCCGCTGCCCCAATCCGCCTGTCAATCTCACGTTCCATCCCTCCCTCGCTCGTGAACAAAACCCCAAGATACTTGAACTCCTCCACTTAGGGTAAGGACTTTCCTCCAACCTGGAGATGGCAAGGTGAAGCACCATGGTCTCAGACTTGGAGGTGCTGATTCTCATCCCAGCCGCGTCACACTCGGCAGCAAACCGCCGATATAAAAAATAAATGCAAATTATTTTAATTGACTTTCATTATAGGAATTGTAAGTGTTCGCAAATAAAGTAAATAGTGCTGTCAAATATTTAATAGCAAAATAAAAGTTTGTATTTACATAATGTGTGTGTGTATATAAATAAAAAAAAAAATGTAAAATACAAACAAAATACGATACCAAAATATTTATATTTATATAAAAATTGTATTTGATGTAAATATTTATTTCATAAATATAATTGCACAGTACACGTACAGTGTATATCATGTATATACAAGCTTTAATTTTGGATGCAATTAATCGCAGTTAATTTTTCGACACTACTTATAAACTTTATGTATTATTTATTGCTGTTGATGTCTTTTTTTTGTTATAAATCTTTTATTAAAGAATATTTATCTGTTTTTGCCATGAAATAAGGTGGCACGGTGGCTCAGTGGTTAGCACTGTCACCTCACAGCAAGAAGGTCACTGGTTCGAGTCCCGACTGGGCCAGTTGGCATTTCTGACAGACGAGACAGCTGACAGACATGAAAACAGCTCATGGAGTATACACTAACCTGCGCGTTATTCAGACACAAGATGGCGCCAAACAGTCAAAAACACAAAGCTGACAGAAATGAAAACAGCTGATGGAGTATACACTAACCTGCGCATTATTCTGTCACAAGATGGCGCCAAACAGACAAAAACACAAAGCTGACAGAAATGAAAAGCTCACTGTCGCCTCACAGCAAGAAGGTCACTGGTTCGAGTCCCGACTGGGCCAGTTGGCATTTCTGTGTGGAGTTTGCATGTTCTCCCCGTGTTGGCGTGGGTTTCCTCCGGGTGCTCCGGTTTCCCCCACAGTCCAAACACATGCGCTATAGGGGAATTAGATAAACTATATTGGCCGTAGTGTATGAATGCGAGTGTGTATGGGTGTTTCCCAATACTGGGTTTTGGCTGGAAGGTGCATGAAAACTTGGAATAGTTGGTGGTTCATTCCACTGTGGCAACCCCTGATAAATCAGAGACTAAGCCGAAGAAAAAAGTATGAATGAATGCCATGAAATATCCAAGGAATTTGATTATTTGATATGTTTTCTTTTCCTCTTCCTCAGCTCCAGTTGGCCACACGACCGCAAGTGTGATCCCGCTTATCAAAACGGGCCGGGGCATGTACAGCGTCATGCACAATGAGTCACGCGTCACTCGCTTCTTCGTCTGTCAGATTTACACCGTCGAGGGCAGCAAATATGTCAAGATCCGCTCTCCCTTCCAGGTGAACATCATCTAAAACACACACACATTTGTTTTTGTGAATTGTGGGGACATTCAATATGTTTCCATTGTTTTTATGCTGTATTTTCTATTAGCCTATTTTCTATTACCCTTTTGAGAGGAAGTCCAGTGCCAAAATTTGCTGCAATATTTAATAAATGGCTGTTTTATTTTGTATAACTGACAGTGATTGTTTGTGCTGCTATTGTTTTTCTAGATTATCAACCACTTTTCGGTGCCGTTCCGTGTTTATGAAGGATCCGTGTTTCTGGGCGAGTCTCTGCCGACAGAGGAGTTCTGTGTGCCCCTTGGCTCCTACAGGTCTTACAAAACTCTCTGAATCTCAGTTCAGTTGCTAGTTTGTTTTCTACAGAAGGTAATGCTTGTGTGTTTGTTCAGAGCTGAGCTGAGTCTGCAGCCTGTGCCTGAGGGTGATGAAGAGTACGAGCACTCCGAGAGCTTCACCTACACTGAGGTTATCCAGAAACCCGGAAAGTGTCTGGAGAAAAACTGCCATCTGCGTGGTGACAGCGCCCAGATTCTGAAGGTCAACATGGTTCCTCTTGCGGACACAGTGATGTCCCACAGCAGCGAGGAGGAGTTTGATAAGCCCATTGTTCTGCATTTGTGGCCCACCGTCCTACTGCGCAACCTGCTGCCCTACCCAATCACCTTCAAGCTAAAGGTGTGTGTTCTGGCCAGTTAGGAGCTGATCACACCAAACATGCTTTTTCGTTCTGAAAACATGAGGCACACCTCACTGCCTTTTTTTTTTTTTTGACAAGATAAAAAGAAGTGCGCTGCTTCTTTCAGTTTTTTTAAGGTTGTTTGCAATCACGTGCTTCTGGTGACACGCGAAATTCAGATAGAGGGCCTGAAGTAAAAAACTAAGTGATGTTTTATAAACAAATTTCGGGAGGAGCACGGTCAGTCTTTGACGAGGCTAATTCATCACACATAATCATTCTATTATCCAATCAGCACATGACCAAACCTCTATAAATAATCAAACACGTCATACCTCCAATTTCTCTTGACTTCAGCATCCCTCCACCACCCCAACTCCACACTATTAACCTGTTAGGCTTCACTCAATTTTAAGGATTTACACCTACCTAACTTTAAACAGTAACAGTTCCTGACTCCAGTAAGCTACAAACACAAACTGGGTATCATTGGAAAGAAGACACTTTGAGCTTTACTGTGGTAAAAGGGGAAGTTATATGTTAAAAAATATAAAAAGTTATACATTATGAAGTTATGAGAAAAAAAAATTGTATTGTGTTCAATATTTGTTTTTCCATATACAAACACAGGAAAACATTAATGTAATGTCCTATAAAAAATATGACTTGAAAGCCAAGTGTCTCATGAGTTTATATTTCAAATTTGATGAAGATAGCATGCAAAATGAGATTTCTGTAAAATGTTTTCTGAGACTATATCGGTGTCCTCCTTTCCCTCACCGTCAGAGGCACTTTCTCAAAAACAATCATCCCAAACCGAAACCTTTACAGTTGCTGAATAATTTGGTCTACATTCACAGTTTATGTATCTTTGAAAAGAAGACACTCTGGGGTTTATTATCTATCATCTAGAGTTTATAATGCTAAAAATACAAAAAAGTTAGAGATGCTTAAGTAATGTAAAAAAAATTGCACCGTACTAAACACTTTATTATTTTATAAACAAATGTGTGAAATCAATCCTGGAGCAACACATAAAAGTAATAGGTCAAAAGCTACACATCTCCTGAGTATATGTTTTGAATTTGATGTCAAAATCATGCAAAATGAAATTTCTGGAATAATTTTTCTGAGACAATGTCTTGTGATTTTCTCCCTCTCCTTGTTGGTGGAGAAGCAGTCTGATGTACTGGGGTTTCTAACACAACTCTTTTAGTCTTTTCACATACCACAAATTTTTAATTGTAAAACAATAGACAGAAACGTACTGTATATTATGAATGATTTATTTGAGCCCAAGAAGTACATTGTGTGAAATATGTCCAGTGCATATGCAACAAAAAAGTCTTAGAAGAGTTGTTGTTATGCTCTCTCACTTTGCTCCCGTCTGCTGCTTGTAATCCACTCCAGCAGTTTCAGCTACGTGACAAAAAAAAAAAAAAAAAAAAACAGAATTAGGATTCTATTGTAAACAACTGTATTTCCCCCCTTGAGTAGCAAACACGATTTACTCTGATGCCCTTTTATTGATAGGATAATTATTACAGATAGCTTAGCTTACAGCAGCCATTCAGATAAATGGCAAACATATGATAATGCCAAACATTACTGAAAGATTATCACTTTACAGAGACATTCACACATACAAGCAGGCTACACAAAAGAACTGAGAGACGTAAACAAAGTAATAAAAACTCACCGTTAGAAAATGCCAGAGTACTCTTCATCCAGGTCATGTGAGTATCAGTTCTCCTCAGACATATTCTCCTCTTCGCTTCAAACTAACTCTCAAAACTCTCCTTAGCAGAACAAAACTTTGACGATGTATTTTCATTGTTTACCAGCAGCTCTGCCGTTAGCTCAAACTCTGCCTTTTTTACTACAGCAGCTGCATATATTCGCAAGAGGCAAGCTAATGTTCGAGCACTCGCTAATCGCTCGCGTATATCGTTCAACCAGCGTTTGTTGACTAACAATAACCAAATGCCGAGCGAGACACATGCTTCTTGTTTATACTTGAACCCGCATGCCCAGAGTGCGCGAATGGTCACGTGATATACGTTTTTGCTGGAGTAGTGTGGACGGAGATATGTTTAGAAACGCTAGTATGGACGCGGAACGTTTTTGATTAAAACACCGTTTCAAAACAAAAACGCATTAGTGTAAACGGGGCCTAAAATATATTTGCCTGTCATTGAGGCGGTAGATACTGTGTAAGCTATTACGGTACATGAAAAAATAAATACTATAGTGTTTGGAAGCATACTAGATTAATACTTGTCGTAATTATATTGTTGCAGTGGTAAAACACAACTGTAATAATAAATTATTCAATATGCTTCAGTTATTTACGCTATAACACCATCAGTTTACACTAACGTCACAGTATTTACTACAGTTTATCAGTCTACTATGCTACAGTATTCAGTAGCATTCATTAACAAAGAGTTGTACACATTATACGCTTTACTATGTGTTTCAAAAACATGTTTATGATAAATGACTATAGTTTTTCCCCCATGCGGATATCTTCCAGACATCATGAGATAACAGATGAAAGCATACAAAAGCGTGTACGCATATTCTACATTATTATGTATTTAATTTTGTAAATGGGAAAAGCGCTCCACCATAATAACCGTCTAGTTTTGTTGCAAGGGTTGCATTTATTTTTTGTTCTGTCGGTGAACTTACCATCAACAAACATTCACCGTTGTGGTGCGTTTTGAGTATACACTAGTATGGAGTATACACTAACCTGTGCATTATTCAAGATTATCAAGATGGCGCCAAACAGTCAAAAACGCAAAGCTCACAGAAATAAAAACAGCTGATGGAGTATACACTAACCTGCGCATTATTCAGACACAAGATGGCGACAAACAGTCAAAAACACAAAGCTGACAGAAATGAAAACAGCTGATGGAGTATACACTAACCTGCGCATTATTCAGACACAAGATGGCGCCAAACAGTCAAAAACACAAAGCTCACAGAAATGAAAACAGCTGATGGAGTATACACTAACCTGCACATTATTCAGACACAAGATGGGGCCAAACAGTCAAAAACACAAAGCTCACAGAAATGAAAACAGCTGATGGAGTATACACTAACCTGCGCATTATTCAGACACAAGATGGCGCCAAACAGTCAAAAACACAAAGCTCACAGAAATAAAAACAGCTGATGGAGTATACACTAACCTGCGCATTATTCAGACACAAGATGGCGCCAAACAGTCAAAAACGCAAAGCTCACAGAAATAAAAACAGCTGATGGAGTATACACTAACCTGCGCATTATTCAGACACAAGATGGCGCCAAACAGTCAAAAACACAAAAGCTGACAGAAATGAAAACAGCTGATGGAGTATACACTAACCTGCACATTATTCAGACACAAGATGGCGCCAAACAGTCAAAAACACAAAGCTCACAGAAATGAAAACAGCTGATGGAGTATACACTAACCTGCACATTATTCAGACACAAGATGGCGCCAAACAGTCAAAAACACAAAGCTCACAGAAATAAAAACAGCTGATGGAGTATACACTAACCTGCGCATTATTCAGACACAAGATGGCGCCAAACAGTCAAAAACGCAAAGCTCACAGAAATAAAAACAGCTGATGGAGTATACACTAACCTGCGCATTATTCAGACACAAGATGGCGCCAAACAGTCAAAAACGCAAAGCTGACAGAAATGAAAACAGCTGATGGAGTATACACTAACCTGCACATTATTCAGACACAAGATGGCGCCAAACAGTCAAAAACACAAAGCTGACAGAAATGAAAACAGCTGATGGAGTATACACTAACCTGCACATTATTCAGACACAAGATGGCGACAAACAGTCAAAAACACAAAGCTGACAGAAATGAAAACAGCTGATGGAGTATACACTAACCTGCACATTATTCAGACACAAGATGGCGCCAAACAGTCAAAAACACAAAGCTCACAGAAATGAAAACAGCTGATGGAGTATACACTAACCTGCACATTATTCAGACACAAGATGGCGCCAAACAGTCAAAAACACAAAGCTCACAGAAATGAAAACAGCTGATGGAGTATACACTAACCTGCCCATTATTCAGACACAAGATGGCGCCAAACAGTCACAAACACAAAGCTGACAGAAATGAAAACAGCTGATGGAGTATACACTAACCTGCGCATTATTCAGACACAAGATGGCGCCAAACAGTCACAAACACAAAGCTGACAGAAATGAAAACAGCTGATGGAGTATACACTAACCTGCGCGTTATTCAGACACAAGATGGCGCCAAACAGTCACAAACACAAAGCTGACAGAAATGAAAACAGCTGATGGAGTATACACTAACCTGCGCGTTATTCAGACACAAGATGGCGCCAAACAGACAAAAACACAAAGCTGACAGAAATGAAAACAGCTGATGGAGTATACACTAACCTGCGCATTATTTAGCCACAAGATGGCGCCAAACAGTCAAAAACGCAAAGCTGACAGAAACGAAACCAGTTGAATGGAGCATAAACTAACCTACATATTATTCATTCACAAGATGGCGCCAAACAGTCAAAAAGTGCAGCTTGACAGACAAGCATTGAATGTGGATGTATGTATATGGATGTGAATGTATTTACTGAGGGTCGAAGAACCCAGATGAGCCTCCGTTATTTAGAGGCTGTTATCTGGGAATAACATACTATGAATTGTCACCAGTCAGAATCGAGTATCTCAGACAGCTGTGTAATAATACAGCAACCTTCTGGATGTGCTTTATTTATCCCTTAAATATCATTTTTAATAATTGATTGTTATGAAGCATTGGCAACTCAGGCATGTAACAGTCATTAACCATATGTTGTTTTGTTGACAGGGCATTGGAGACTTCCCCTCCGTGTCGCTAAAGGAGGGCCACTCATCGCAGATCCACACCGCCATCATGGACTTCTCCGTGCTGGAGCTGAGGCTGCTGGGATACCTGCAGCAGGACTGGGAGTCTCAGTACAGCCTCAGCAGCGAACACGACGAGATCAGCTTCATTAAGTTTCGTTCGCTGGCACGCGAGGAGGAGACGGAGAGCCGGCCGGAGCTGGACATCGCTGTGCATGTGAAGAAGGAGGAGGGTCAGGTGGTGCTGGCTATACACTCGCCCTACTGGATGGTGAATAAAACAGGCCGACTGCTGCAGTACAAGGCGGATGATATTCATCGCAAACATCCCAAGGATTACGACATGCCGCTTCTCTTCTCATTCAAGCCACGCAACTTCCTGCAAAACAACAAGGTTTGGAAGAAAGTGTTTTTTTAATAAGAGATTCCTTGATTACTAATAAGAAACAGAATTAATAAGAAACGGGCATTATCATTATGCATTCTTAATGATATATCCAAGCAAAATATGTATTATAAACAAAGTAGTACATGAAATAATAATACATTTAAATAAATAAAACATAAAAAACAATCCAAGCAGAATATTACAAACAAAAAATAGTACAACAAACAAAAAAAAAACATTTGATATATTTTTTTCTTTATTAATTCTTCCAATAATAATAATAAATAAAATAAAAAAAATAAACATTTTTCCTGTCTTTATTAAACCTTCAAATTATAAACAGGCATTATCATCTTGCATTCTTAATGCTATATCCAAGCAAAATATGTATTATAAACAAAATAGTACATGAAATAATAATACATTTAAATAAATAATACATAAAAAAACAATCCAAGTAGAATATTACAAACAAAAAATAGTACAAAAAACAAAAAAAAACATTTTATATATATTTTTGCTGACATTACTGACGGTTTCCCTGATTACTACTTATTTTTCTTTATTAAACCTTCAAATAATAAACAGGCATTATCATCTTGCCTTGTTAAACATATACAACACTATCATTCATTCATTTTCTTTTCGGTTTAGTCCCTTTATTAATCAGGGGTCGCCACAGCGGAATGAACCGCCAACTTCTCCAGCACGTTTTACACAGCTGATGCCCTTCCAGCTGCAACCCATGACTGATAAACACCTATACACTCTCATTCACACACACACACACACTCATACGCTACGGACAATTTAGCTTACCCAATTCACCTGTAGCGCATGTGTTTGGACTGTGGGGGAAACCTACGCCAACACGGGGAGAACATGCAAACTCCACACAGAAATGCCAACTGGCCCAGCCGAGGCTCGAACCAGCGACCTTCTTGCTGTGGTGTAGAGATCTGCACGGAACTGGATTTTTAATCCCGCTCCCACCAGGTTTTATTCCGCACACGACCGCTTCCGCCATATATTCATTCTTTGTTTGCCCGCCCCGCCCCGTTTTCTACCCGACCCAACAGTTCCCGCTAAATTTAAATCTGGGCTGTTTTTCAATTCCAAGAACGCAGAGAACGGACTTGGGTTCCTGTGAAGACCAGTCTTGCTAGGTCACCTCGGAAGAATGAACTCGGGAGACCACGAGTAAGAGAGAACGCGTCCTGTGAGAAATGAGATGCTGCGTTCTTCCTGATGGTCACATGACCTTCACGCATTTTTAATGGATAATTATTTAAACATTACAGCATTCATACAAAGCTTTATTGTTTTCCCCTTTTCACAACATATACTCTGCATAAAGACTTTACAAATATACGTTGCACAATACAAATATAAAGATTTTAATAGGAATTTCAGCAAACAAACGCCCTTAATGTGTTTATTCCTTTATTAAGATTTTCATGGTGATGTTTATATTCACCGTTTCATTTAGAGAAACTCCTGAGGTAAATAAGTTATATCTCTGAACTTTAATAATAAACCTATATAAAATGCTGCGCTTCCCACCTCCAATCGCAATGACTTCTGGGACTTCTAGAGCGAGATCAGGTGCTCAAGTCTGCATCCACGCATCCTCGATATCAAGAACGCATCCTGGAAGTTACACTCGTCCTCGTTCTTGCGGTCTTGAGTATTGGAACTGAACTTTGGCAGCTGATGACGTTACTCGAGGACGCAAGACCACTGAAGAACGCATATTGAGAAACAGTATGGGACCCTGGTTTCTCACGTTAAAACTGGGTACCACCAAAAGAGAGAGATAACAGATAAAAGTGAAGGTTGTGCAAAGACTGTAGGCTAAATGTCAGTTTTGTTTGCCCCTTTGTGATGAGACACGAGTGCCGCGTGACGTGCGGTGAGGTTTGTGGCTGGTGAGGCACTGGCTCTTTCAAAGTCAGATTTACAAACATATCCACTCAATATATTTGCCAACTACCGATTGTGTTTCATATCTCATATCAGCATTATTTCTATACACATAGCAGGTACATATGGGACCAAGGAAGAATGTAAAATGTATAGGAATTAAATAGGCCTCCCAAAAAACACCCGGCTGGATGCTACAGAGTCCAGACAGCCTATAAAGCGACACACAGCACCACGGCGGATGTGCGCACTCTCTCTCATTTACACACACACAGCACCACGGCGGATGCGCGCACTCTCTCTCATTTACACACACACAGCACCACGGCGGATGCGCGCACTCTCTCTCATTTACACACACACAGCACCACGGCGGATGCGCGCACTCTCTCTCATTCACACACACATACAGCACCACGGCGGATGCACGCTCTCTCGCTCATTCACACACACACACACACACACACACACACACACACACACATACACACACATACAGCACCACAGTAGATGTGCTCTGTCTCTCTGTCTCTTATACTTAAATTTATTACGCCGCAAGAAATCTGGTCGGGTCCCGCAGGAATGCAGACCTCTACTGTGTGGCGACAGTGCAACCCACTGCACCACTGTGCTGGCCTTAACACTATATCCAAGCAGAATATGTTAAGCAAACAAAAAAATATTAAAATAAATAAAACATTAAACAATTTTTTTTTCCTGGCTGACATTACTGAGAGTTTTCCTCGTTACATTTTTTCAATGAAACCTTCTTATAATAAGAAATTTAAATAAATAAATAAAAAAACCTGGCTGACATTACTGAGGGTTTCCCTGATTACTACAATTGTTTTCTTTATTAAAACTTCAAATAATAATAATAACAAATTATGAAAATATATAGATTTTTTTCTTGCTGGCGTCACTTTTTTTATTTAACCTTCAAATAATAATATTAATAATAATCTAAAATAAATAAAATATTTTTACTAAGGGTTTCCCTGATTACTTTTTTTATTTTAATTAATTTTAATTTAATTTAATTAAGTAAATAAATTAAAGGAAACTATAGCATAAATTGCTTTGTTAGGGGGGTTAGTCTATACAAGTCGACAAGTTCAGAGTGCTGTAAGGCTCTTTTTTGTTTCTAAATATTTTATGGATTGACATACAATTCTGAAATCCTTTTTAAATGCTTTGAAGAAATGAGAAACTTAAACAAATCTACATTTGTGTATAGAAAGTTTTGCTACAATCAACATATTGTTGCTGAAGAATTCAATTCTTTGTTTTCAAAAAAAAAAACTAATAAATTTAACAATGGTGATACTTAAAGGTAGATGTTATATTTTTGGTCTTCAACCACTCTCACAATCGATCCCAAAAGGATTTGACGGTGTAGAAGAAGGTTGTCAAGCGTTTGTTGCTTCAAATAATTCTTGGTTTGTGGATCCAGTTTGTAACTTGTGATTGTGTCACTGCTCTGTTTTCAGATCCGCCTGATGATCTCAGAGAGTGAGCTGTCAGATGATTTCTCCATCGACACTGTCGGGAGTTACGGAGACGTCAAATGCAAAGGCAGACAAAAGGATTACTTGGTGACTGCTTTTTTTTCCCTTTATTTTTTCCCTTATTCCTTATCTCATTTTTTCCCCTTTATTTTTCCCTTTATTTTTCCCTTTATTTTTTCCCTAATTCCTTATCTCATTTTTTTTCTTGTCTTTTTTTTACTGTACGTAATGATAGATATGATTTGTTCTATATAACAATATTTTCCATTTATAATAATATTACTAAAATGTTTAGAGTGCAATAACAACTGAAAATGCTAAATTTCAAATGTAATAAATGCTTAACTTAAAATAACTCTGGATTAAAGACCACTTCGATCCGATCAATTCACAATAGATCAAATCTAGGCCGATGCTTCATTTGTTTCAGATTCAGATATTCACAATTAACATTTTTTTTATTTTAAGTTACAATCCAACTACATGCCAACAAATTCTCATTAGAGTATGTAAGATTAGCATTAGTGCAAGTTGACATGTATTTGCAAAGTTTCTTATAGTCAAGAAAATGTCTGCTGGTGGAGCAGTATCAGCAGATACTAAACAGATAGTTTGCTAATACTCTAATGAGAATTGGTTGGGATGTAGTTGCATTGGAACTTATCCCAAAGTTGCTTTAAAGCAAGTCTTTTCACTCAGCGGCCATCTTTGAAATGCCTCTTGGGCTGTATGCTCAGGCGCTCTGTTTAAATGGGGAAACATCAAATTCTCCAAAATTGCTTGCCAAGCTAACGATTAAAATTCATAGTAGGAATAAAATTAAAATGAAACAACAGCTGTCTCTTTAGTTTCAATTTAAACGTTCGAATCACACAACATCTGCAGAAACTCACGTCTGATCCGAGCCCCTTCCCCAGAGAATCCTCAGTATAAAGTGATCAGTGGCGGATTTAGGCATGGGCATTATGTGCGGCATCTTGCTGGGGGCGGCACGGGGAGACGGTGCAAAAAAAAATGTGCCTCAGTAAAAATCATCTGCTTCAGTAAGCTCTGAGAGATACAATTTACTTTAAGCAAATGCATTAATTTAGAGTGGTAATCCCAGAATAAAGACATTAGGGGTCATTCACATTTGGCATCTTTTGCGCACGCAAGTTTGTTATTCTCTATGTGCAACTGAAACAACGCTGGTGAAAACAAGCTGACACATGCGCACAGAAAACTATTCTCTAAATATGTGCCGCTCATGCATTGTGAAACCGGAGTAAAGGCCTTTTCTGTTAATTTTATGACACGAGGTGTTTACACGCAGCTAGTTTTGCAAGTTGACAAAACAGAATCTTATAATATGATGTTGGTCTTATTTTGACTAAGCATGGCTATGAGGCAGAAAGGAGGCATAAAGTCATGGAGGGAAGACTTAATAACATTAATTCTCGGCCTTGAGTCGGGTCTAAGATGAACAGATAATTCTATAAAACATATACAGGCAGTGCAGAATTATTAGGCAAATGAGTATTTTGAGCACATCATCCTCTTTATGCATGTTGTCTTACTCCAAGCTGTATAGGCTCGAAAGCCTACTACCAATTAAGCATATTAGGTGATGTGCATCTCTGTAATGAGAAGGGGTGTGGTCTAATGACATCAACACCCTATATCAGGTGTGCATAATTATTAGGCAACTTCCTTTCCTTTGGCAAAATGGGTCAAAAGAAGGACTTGACAGGCTCCGAAAAGTCAAAAATAGTGAGATATCTTGCAGAGGGATGCAGCTCTCTTAAAATTGCCAAGCTTCTGAAGCGTGATCATCCAACAATCAAGCGTTTCATTCAAAATAGTCAACAGGGTCGCAAGAAGCGTCTGGAAAAACCAAGGCGCAAAATAAACTGCCCATGAACTGAGAAAAGTCAAGCGTGCAGCTGCCAAGATGCCACCAGTTTTGCCATATTTCAGAGCTGCAACATCACTGGAGTGCCCAAAAGCACAAGGTGTGCAATACTCAGAGACATGGCCAAGGTAAGAAAGGCTGAAAAACCACCACCACTGAACAAGACACACAAGCTGAAACGTCAAGACTGGGCCAAGAAATATCTCAAGACTGATTTTTCTAAGGTTTTATGGACTGATGAAATGAGAGTGAGTCTTGATGGGCCCGTGGCTGGATCGGTAAAGGGCAGAGAGCTCCAGTCCGACTCAGACGCCAGCAAGGTGGAGGTGGAGTACTGGTTTGGGCTGGTATCATCAAAGATGAACTTGTGGGGCCTTTTCGGGTTGAGGATGGAGTCAAGCTCAACTCCCAGTCCTACTGCCAGTTTCTGGAAGACACCTTCAAGCAGTGGTACAGGAAGAAGTCTGCATCCTTAAAGAAAAACATGATTTTCATGCAGGACAATGCTCCATCACACGCGTCCAAGTACTCCACAGCGTGGCTGGCAAGAAAGGGTCTAAAAGAAGAAAAACTAATGACATGGCCTCCTTGTTCACCTGAGCTGAACCCCATAGAGAACCTGTGGTCCATCATCAAATGTGAGATTTACAAGGAGGGAAAACAGTACACCTCTCTGAACAGTGTCTGGGAGGCTGTGGTTGCTGCTGCACGCAATGTTGATGGTGAACAGATCAAAACACTGACAGAATCCATGGATGGCAGGCTTTTGAGTGTCCTTGCAAAGAAAGGTGGCTATATTGGTCACTGATTTGTTTTTGTTTTGTTTTTGAATGTCAGAAATGTATATTTGTGAATGTTGAGATGTTATATTGGTTTCACTGGTGAAAATAAATCATTGAAATGGGTATATATTTGTTTTTTGTTAAGTTGCCTAATAATTCTGCACAGTAATAGTCACCTGCACACACAGATATCCTCCTAAAATAGCTCAAACTAAAAACAAACTAAAAACTACTTCCAAAAATATTCAGCTTTGATATTAATGAGTTTTTTGGGTTCATTGAGAACATGGTTGTTGTTCAATAATAAAATGAATCCTCAAAAATACAACTTGCCTAATAATTCTGCACTCCCTGTACAGTATATATTTTTGTATTCTATACAATTGTCATAATTAATATTTATGCTAAATATTTCTTGTGATCCTAGCATATCACTCCAGTTTTGTCTTTGTATTGTTTTCCAGTTACATTTAGGATTGTTTTCTGTTATTTATTAAGAATAATAATGGTATAATAATAATATAAATAATAATTTTATTTATAATAAATATAAATATTTTTAATAATCCAAATTCTGGTTTTGTCCATATTTTTCCCGAAGTTAGGTAAAAACAACTATTTTTTTTTCTATAACTAGATGGTTTTGGGGGGTTGAGAGATGTGTATGGGGTGATTCGCCCAGGGTGCCATTTAAGCTAGAACCGCCACTGATAGTGATCAATGATTGGCTCCTGTACTAATAGACGAGGCTTCATTCGCTCTACTTTCCCCCATTCAAAACTATACGAGTGACATGTCTTGTGTATTCTATAGTCTTTGCTTATACTCAACAAAATGTGCAACCATCACAATAAAGTAATATCGTCTTTTTCATTTTGAATTATATCCAATTACAAAATCAAAATGGTTTTCAAATGCCACGTTGACTTCAACTGAATATGTGCTGTCTGGTTTAATGTTAGGTGGGAGTGAAGATCGATGCCACCAGTTTCAGCTTGACACGTTTGGTGACTTTTCTGCCTTTCTACATGCTGGTGAACAGAACCAAACATGTAATTCGGGTCTGTGAGGAGGGTCAGGAGCACTGGACAGAAGCCCGACCAGGACAGGTCTGGAGATACAGCTCACTTTAATAAATAAATACTTTTAATCTTTGAATTGTGACTTTACGTTCTTCTGTTCAGGCTGCCGTTCCATTCTGGCCAGAAAGAGACTCGAAGAAGCTGAGAGTGAAGGTGGAGGGCAGTCAGTCGTCACCACGCGCCTTTGACTTCCACCAGCCGGAGAACTGCCTCCTGCTGCATCTGGACAAAAGTGTGAGTTACACCCGCTGTCTAAATCTGGTTGTTTCAGAGTTTAGGAACCATATATGAAAACACTCGACCTCCTTTAGTGGACTTTGCTATTCTGTGTACTACCAGAAGCCCTGAGTTTTGAAGTCCGCATGAAGCTGCGAAAGTGTTTTTTTTTGTACTGTGACGCAGTTACTAAAGAAACATTAGATGAGAAAACAGTGGGTGTGGCTTGTTTTGTTTACTGTGAGCTGATTGAATGTGGTTAAGTGGGCATTTCATTCAGAAAGATCAGGAAAAGGGTTTGGGGAGAGTTATTACAACCTAACAGACTCCTCCTGCTCACCATTTCTGTTTGTTGTCAAATCTGACAGCTGGAGGGGCGTGGTGAAGTATGTTAACCATGCCTTCTGCTGCACCTGGACAAAAGCGCGAGTTACACCCACCAACTAAATGTGGTTATTTCAGAGTTTAGGAGCCATATATAAAAATGCTCGTCCTCCTTTAGTGGACTTTGCCTTTCTGCATACAACCAGAAGCCCTGAGTTTTGAGATCTTAGGGCAGGTTGGATTGTAGCGAGATAGAAGGTTGGTTAGATAAACAGGAGCGAGACTATTTAGAGCCTCATAGGTAGGAAGGAATATTTTATAATCAACATGGAACTTAATAGGCAGCCAGTGTAATGAAGATAAAATCGGGGCACTTAATTATAGCTCTTAAATTTCAGAAATGCATCATAGATTGTATTTTTTGTGTATTTAGTTTTGCTTTTCTTTGATTTAAATTCAAATAAAAGCCAAAACAAAAGTTCACAGGTAAAAGGGAAAGTAACAGCTTTGACTTCCACCAGCCGGAGAACTGCCTCCTGCTGCACCTGGACAAAAGCATGAGTTACGCTCACTGTCTAAAAGGCTATTCCAGATTTTAGGAGCCATATATGAAAACGCTCGACCTCCTTTAGTGAACTTTGCTATTCTGTATACAACCAGAAGCCCTGAGTTTTGAGATCTTAGAGCAGGTTGGATTGTAGCGAGATAGAAGGTTGGTTGGATAAACAGGAGCGAGACTAGAGCCTCATCGGTAAGAAGCAATATTTTACAACCAATACGGAACTTAACAGGCAGCCAGTGTAATGAAGACAAAAATGGGGCTCTTAATTAATTAATTTTTTGTGTATATAGTTTTGCTTTTCTTTCATTTAAATAAAAAAAAAAAGCCAAAACAAAAGTTCACAGGTAAAAGCAAAAGTAACAGTTTTGACTTCCACTAGCTGGAGAAACGCCTCTTGCTGCACCTGGACAAAAGCATGAGTTACATCCGCAATCTTAAAGGCTATTTCAAAGTTTAGGAGCCATACATGAAAACGCTCAACCTCCTTTAGTGGACTTTGCTATTCTGCATACTACCAGAATCCCTGATTTTTGAGATCTTAAAGAGCCATTTGGATTGTAGCAAGACAGAAGTGTACCTTCATGGCAATCCAAGTCACTTTGGATAAAAACATCTGCCAAATTCATAAATGTAAATATTTTTTCAGTTAGCATTTATTGCTCTTGCTTCCTCTGATTTATAGTTGGGTGGTATCATTGTGGATGTGAATCTGACAGAACATTCGGCTGTGATCCTCTTTTCTGATTATCATGATGGAGCCGCTCCGTTCCTCCTCATCAACCACACCAAAGACGAGACGCTACAGTACCACCAGAGGTGAGAATCACTGCCTGATATAAGAGCTTTCTTTACATTAAAAGGGTTAAAACATTAGAAGTTTCAGTATGTGAAAACGTGCTGTATACTTTTCTCTCAATGGCAAAATAAAGACCCAACAGAAGGTGCAAAGGTGACAAAACTGCAATCTCTGTAATGAGAAGGGGTGTGGTCTAATGACATCAACACCCTATATCAGGTGTGCATAATTATTAGGCAACTTCCTTTCCTTTGGCAAAATGGGTCAAAAGAAGGACTTGACAGGCTCTGAAAAGTCAAAAATAGTGAGATATCTTGCAGAGGGATGCAGCACTCTTAAAACTGCCAAGCTTCTGAAGCGTGATCATCGAACAATCAAGCGTTTCATTCAAAATAGTCAACAGGGTCGCAAGAAGCGTGTGGAAAAACCAAGGCGCAAAATAACTGCCCATGAACTGAGAAAAGTCAAGCGTGCAGCTGCCAAGATGTCAAGATGCCACTTGCCACCAGTTTTGCCATATTTCAGAGCTGCAACATCACTGAAGTGCCCAAAAGCACAAGGTGTGCAATACTCCGAGACATGGCCAAGGTAAGAAAGGCTGAAAAACAACCACCACTGAACAAGACACACAAGCTGAAACGTCAAGACTGGGCCAAGAAATATCTCAAGACTGATTTTTCTAAGGTTTTATGGACTGATGAAATGAGAGTGAGTCTTGATGGGCCCGTGGCTGGATCGGTAAAGGGCAGAGAGCTCCAGTCCGACTCAGACGCCAGCAAGGTGGAGGTGGAGTACTGGTTTGGGCTGGTATCATCAAAGATGAGCTTGTGGGGCCTTTTCGGGTTGAGGATGGAGTCAAGCTCAACTCCCAGTCCTACTGCCAGTTTCTGGAAGACACCTTCAAGCAGTGGTACAGGAAGAAGTCTGCATCCTTCAAGAAAAACATGATTTTCATGCAGGACAATGCTCCATCACACGCGGCCAAGTACTCCACAGCGTGGCTGGCAAGAAAGGGTCTAAAAGAAGAAAAACAATTGACATGGCCTCCTTGTTTACCTGACTGAACCCCATAGAGAACCTGTGGTCCATCATCAAATGTGAGATTTACAAGGAGGGAAAACAGTACACCTCTCTGAACAGTGTCTGGGAGGCTGTGGTTGCTGCTGCACGCAATGTTGATGGTGAACAGATCAAAACACTGACAGAATCCGTGGATGGCAGGCTTTTGAGTGTCCTTGCAAAGAAAGGTGGCTATATTGGTCACTGATTTGTTTTTGTTTTGTTTTTGAATGTCAGAAATGTATATTTGTGAATGTTGAGATGTTATATTGGTTTCACTGGTGAAAATAAATCATTGAAATGGGTATATATTTGTTTTTTGTTAAGTTGCCTAATAATTCTGCACAGTAATAGTCACCTGCACACACAGATATCCTCCTAAAATAGCTCAAACTAAAAACAAACTAAAAACTACTATCAAAAATATTCAGCTTTGATATTAATGAGTTTTTGGGTTCATTGAAAACATGGTTGTTGTTCAATAATAAAATTAATCCTCAAAAATACAACTTGCCTAATAATTCTGCACTCCCTGTATATATATATATATATAATGAGCTTAAACTTAGTAAGTAACTATTTCCAGAGCTTGAATTGTTTGATAATGTAGTGGAAATGGAAACGAAAGACTTACGTCTGTTAGCATTTTATTTAAATGCTTGTTTTTCATCTCTGTTGTAGAAAGTGTTATCTTGTTGCGTGTTTTTTTTCTTCATAGCAACAGGAAGCGGAAGGCTTCGACGTGGTTTCAGGATGAGATGCTGGATTTATCAATGGGGGATGAGACTGATTCCCTCTGGTACACAAACACACACACAGACACACACACACTTTCTCTCACAGATCAGCAGATGCTGGTTGAGGTGCATGAAACTGTGCTGCTTCTGCATCTCACTGTCTGGTGAAGGGAGAAAATCAGCAAAACAGTTTCCTTCTTTAACTCGTTTTCCTTCCACAGAGTACAGGCTGGAGTATGAGCTGAATTTCACACTCGCATATTTTCTCTTTGGATGATTTCTGTTGTTTTATGCCTTGTGGACAAACAAATAATCGAACCTACTTTCTTCCCGCTTCATTTTCATTCCCTAACAACTGTATTGCGCTCATCTTCTGACGTTCAAAGCATGAATAATTCTCCTTTTTTTTTCCTCAGCTATTGTGACTTTGGGAGTTGAACAACCTGTGCAGTTAATTATTCTTATATATTGTCTTTTGTAATAATGGGCTATTATTTCTGCACCGCCTTCATCATTTCAACTTTGTCTCTCAAATACCAAAGTGTGGCTTGTGAAAGTGTCTGACTTTCATATAGTCTCAACACTTTGAACGAACTCTGTTGCTTAAAATAGTCTTTCCTTTCCTTCATTTTTCTTTGTGATCATGCACAGTAGTGCTTACAAGTTTGGTGTCAGTAAGATGTTGTTTGGTGTTATTGTTTTTTGCTCACCAAGGCTGCATTTGAATAAAATACAGGGAAATATTCATTCATTCATTCGTTTTCCTTCGGCTTAGTCCCTTTATTTATCAGGGGTTGCCACAGCGGAATGAACCGCCAACTATTCCAGCATATGTTTTACGTAGCGGATGCCCTTTCAGCTGCAACCCAGTACTGGGAAACACCCATACACTCACATTCATACATTACGGCCAATTTAGTTCATTCAATTCACCTATAGTGCATGTGTTTGGACTGTGGCGAAAACCGAAGCACCCGGAGGAAACCCACGCCAACACAGACAAGGGAAATACTATTTATTAATAATAATAATAATCTGTTGTGTTGTTGTTTTGCTGTCCAATAAATATTCCTTAATATTATACGTGTTAAAATGTGTAGGATTCAGATTTTTTGTGCTTTTTTTCCACAGCAAAATGCAAATAATATCATGAGTTTTGCAAAAATCCATCATAAAAACAGTCATTATAAAATATAATACATGATATAATCGTAATAATATATAACATAAACTAATCCCTGCAAAATCCAGAAGGGAAAGGGACAAAATATGTAAAATATACCCCCCCCCCCCCCCCCCCCCCCCCCCGCCCCTGCACAAATAAGCGAGTTACTCCCAGAAAGGACTCAAAGTTCCCGAGCCACATTAAGATGAACAAATTGATTAAGAGCGACCCATCGCTAATCTTTACACTAGTTATACTGTCACTTTTGACCAATGAATGCTTCCTTGGTGAGCAAAAACAGTGTGTTTTACTGTGATTCTCGCTCATGGTTTGTTACTGATGTTTGGTCTGACTGAATGTTTAATTCTGGCAGCTCTCAGGCCGAGATCGATGAACTGAGTCCAGGTCAGGCGGTTTACTACACATGGGCTGAACCCACCGGCTCCAGGATCCTCAGCTGGAAACTGGGCAAATACAAAGGAGAGCTCAAGAGTGAAGAGGTGCGACTGGAAAAACTACATTTGATCATCATTTTATATATATATATATATATATATATATATATATATATATATATATATATATATATATATATATATATATCATTTTTTTTTCTTTTTTTTCCTTTTTTAAATACAGAGCAAGGAAATTATCACAGTATGTCTGATAATTATTTTTTTTTTTTCTGGAGAAAGTCTTATTTGTTTTATTTTGACTAGAATAAAACCAGTTTTTAATTTTGAAAAAACTAATTTTATGGTCAAAATTATTAGCCCCTTTATGCTAGATTTTTTTCGATTGTCTACAGAACAAACCATCGTTATATAATAACTTGCCTAATTACTCTAACCAGGGGTGCGTTTCCCAAAACCATCGTTAGCCAACGAAGGTCGCAAGTATCGTCGTTACAAACATAGTTAGTTGATTTCCCGTTTCCCAAATCCATCGTTCTAACGAACATTCGCAAACTGCATTTCAAACTTGAGCACTTGAAACTACACCTCTGGAGCCGTAGTTAGAAACATACAGTAGTTCATGGCTGTGTTCTATTCCCACTTATCCCCCCCTATGCCCTATTCATTTAGAACATTCTAACATTCAAAGCTGGAATTATTAAAAATAAAAAGCATTAAGGTCATCTCTCTTAGGTGTAATTTGCTTTCAAAGTATTTTTACAGTTCAGTTTTAGCGATCTTCATGTTTACAATTGTGCTTCCTTCGCAGTGCACTTTAAAAACATTGATATCATTTTGAACACAGCCTCATGGCGAAAGCTATAGGTGACCTATTATTTAAAAGCGGAATTTATGTTATGTCTCCAAAGCTTGTGAAAATAAAAAACAGAGCATACGTTAATGCTTTTAATTTATAGTGGGTTATTTATTAAGTATCTCTACTGTATATGACATGGGCCTGCTGGTTAGAACTTTCTGCTGTGGTTTGTATGTGTCAAATTGTAAAAGTAGACTTTAAAATTTTTTTAAATAAATAAACAATATCCTACTTAATAATAATAATAATAATAATAATCATCATCATCATTAATATTATTATTAAAGTAAATATATTTATAATAAATCGCCTCATTGGCAACCCAGTGGCGCAGTAGGTAGTGCTGTTGCCTCACAGCAAGAACGTCGCTGGGTCGCAGGTTCGAACCTCGGCTGGGCTGGGTCAGTTGGCGTTTCTGTGTGGAGTTTGCATGTTCTCCCTGGGTTCGCGTGGGTTTCCTCCGGGTGCTCCGGTTTCCCCCACATTCCAAAGACATGCAGTACAGGTGAATTGGGTAAGCTAAATTGTCCATAGTGTATGAGTGTGATTGTGTGTGTGGAAGTTCCCAGAGATGGGTTGCGGCTGGAAGGGCATCCGCTGCGTAAAATCGTGCTGGATAAGTTGGCGGTTCATTCCGCTGTGGCGACCCCGCAAGGGACAAAGCCGACAAGAAAATGAATGAATGAATGAATGAATAAATCGCCTCATTATTTATTTATTTATATGATTTATATATATTAGAATAGTGTTAGCTTTTGTACGTGATTTTATGCTTTAGAATAGAATATGTAGTGTTCAACTTCTCAATAATATTAGTAAAGCAAACACAGACCCAATATGTTCCATTTACATATATTTCAATTAATATGGAAAGCGAGTGCATGTTTTTACCAAAACTAATATTGGATTTTATTTCAAATGCATGTTTGTGTAAAACAATATAATTTGCACAAAGAAATGATGGGGTTGTAAGTAGTTACTCCACCCCGTTTAGAGCATCGTTATGGGCGTTTTAAGCTATAACTAACATGGTTCAAGCGATGGATCAGCGACAGAGAAACTACGGGAAACACTCGTCACTACATCGTTCTTTTCCCAAACGATGCATCACACTATGATAGTTCAGCCGCGAGTTACGTCGTTGTTTGGGAAACGCACCCCTGCCTAGTTAACCTAGTTAAGCCTTTAAATGTCACTTTAATCTGTGTAGAAGTGTCTTGAAAAATATCTAGTCAAATATTATTTACAGTCATCATAACAAAGATAAAATAAATCAGTTATTAGAAATGAGTTATTAAAACTATTATGTTTAGAAATGTGTGGAAATGTTTTTGCTCCATTAAAAAGAAATTGGGGGAAAAAAATAAACATTAATAATTCAGGGGGGCTAATAATTCTGACTTCAACTGTATATATATATATATAGCCAATGGTTAAAACTGCAGTAGTATAGTATACTGGGAACATAATAATAATAATAATAATTCCTTACATTTATATAGCGCTTTTCTAGACACTCAAAGCGCTTTACATATTGGGGGGAATCTCCTTATCCACCAGTGTGCAGCATCCACCTGGATGACGCGACGGCAGCCATTTTGCGCCAGACCGCACACCACACACCAGCTGATTGGTGGAGAGGAGACAGAGTGATGAAGCCAATTATGATATGGGGAGGGTTCGAAGGCCATGATGGACAGATTTGGCCAGGATGCCGGGGTTAAACCCCTACTCTTTTTCGAAGGACATCCTGGGATTTTTAATGACCACAGAGAGTCAGGACCTCGGTTTAACGTCTCATCCGAAAGACGGCGCTCACTGAGCAGTATAGAGTCCCCGTCACTATACTAGGGCATTAGGACCCACACAGACCACAGGTTGGGCGCCCCCTGCTGGCCTCACTATCACCACTTCCGGCAGGAACCTAGCTTTCCCATGTGGTCTCCCATCCAGGTACTGACCGGGCGCAGCCCTGCTTAGCTTCAGTGGGCGACCATGTGAGAGTTGCAGAGAGCTAGCTGCCGGCTTGAACTACATGAACTACAAGATGTCGTCATTAGCAGACTTCCTGCATCATAGAGTAGTAATCAAGGTTATTTTAATAAACGATAAAGTAAGAAACTGAAACTATCAGTCAAAAAACTTACAATAGAATTAGGATTGGGCCTTAAAGTCTGCTTGAAATCAAAATTGACAATATTAATTTTGCTAGCTCCCATTGTTGTTTTTAAGGTGAATAATTAATCGGTGTAAGTTACTCTGGAAAAAATGAGTTTGTTTTGGTAATCTACAATCAAAGTCTGCGTTTGGAGGGCTGGTCCTTTCGTTTATGTCAATCTGAGCGTTTCAATAGCAACAGCATATTAATACCGTTAGTTTGCTATTAGGGAATCATGTGCAAAAAAGAAAGTCCCGCCCACTACTCAGTATTCAGGTTCAGCTGGAAGTACATGTAATTGAAATAAAAGTCTCCAGTTCACGCGGACTTTTAACATCGCTCTCTGCTTTGGTTTGTTCTGTAGGATCAGTTGCTGGACGTAAACAAGGAGGGCAAGTTGTTTTTGGTGTCGTTTTATGAAGGCCTCCAGCGTGTGGCGCTCTTCACCAGCGAGCAGCGCGTCTTCAAGAAGATCTGCGACAGTGAGAAGATGGAGCTGGCTCAGCAAGAAATCAGCATCTTGCTGCAGAACATGGGCATTTCGCTGGTCAACAACAACTCCAGCCAGGAGGTGGCCTTCATTGGCATCACCAGGTACTGCAGGGCGCCGTGATCACTTACAGTAAAGTCCCTTTAATGCAGGTCATTTTACTAGGTGGCCGTCTTTGAAATGCCTCTTATCAGTATGCTCGAGCATTCTGTTTGAATGAGAAAACATCAAATTCTCCAGAATTGCTTGCCAAACTTACAATTAAATGTCATATTAGGAATCACCAATAAAATTAAACAGCAGCTGTCTCTTTAGTTTCATTTCTAAACATCCGAATCACACAAAATCTGCAAAAACTCCCCCGGAGAATGCTCAGTCTATAGCGATCACTGATTGACTCCTGTACTAGAAGGCGCCGAATTGACCATTACACTTTTCCCCATTCAAAACTATATGAGTGACACGTCTTGTGTATTCTAGATTCTTTGTTACAGTTGAAGATAACTTTATTATGTCTTCCTGTGCAATTTGTATTGTTTTTCAAATATTTTCCAAGTGCTGTTTAAAGGAACACTCCACTTTTTGGGGGATATGGGCTTATTTTACAGCTCCCCAGAATTAAACTGTTGAGTTTTACCATTTTTCAGTCCATTTAGCTGATCACCAGCTGTGGCACTTTTAGTTTAGCTTAGCTTAGCATAGATCATGGGATCGGATTAGACCATTAGCATCTCGCTTAAAAATGACCTTGATCATTTTTATGGTGGCTTGAGAAAGCCAACATACTGTTATACTACATAAACTTATTATTTTTCCGTCTACTTCATCTTCTGAGACTAATTTCTATATGCATCTCCTCCTAGACCTTTCCAAACTACCACCAAACTAACACCAAACCTCCAAACTTCTCTAACTCGGGTTGCTGTATCTTTTCCAACTGATCTGACTTGCGGTTTTCCGAAAACTGTCCCAGAAAATTCAGAAAAGTCCCATTGACTTAACATTGGATCACACTTTCTGACCTCATAACTTTCCAACCGACAGTCATAGAGACTTTTGTTAGGGCTCATTTAACTCAGACTACCAATCTGCCAATCACTGACGACCTTTCAACTTACTAGCCACACCCTAGCAACCACTTACGGCACCTTAGCAACTGTCCCATAGACTTCCGTTGTAAAAAAACTGCCATTGACTTTACATTGGACCTACTAACAACATACCAATACATGCTAGAAACATACTAACGACATACTAATCATATTAGCAACATGCTAATTTATACTATGAACATACTGGCAACAATCTAATTCATACTAAATTCATGCTAACAGCATGCTAAGTTATACTAGAAACATGTTAGCGTCATGCTTATTCTTACTAGAACCATGCTAATTTATGCTAGAAACATGCTAGCAACATGCTAATTCATACTTGAACCATGGTAATTTATGTTAGCAACTGCCTAGCAACCACTCAGAACACCTTAGCAACCGCCTAGCAACACTTTAGCAACCACTCTGAACTCCTTGGCAACTGCCAAGCAACACCTTAGTAACCACCTATAACACCCTAGCAACGCCTTAGCAACCACTCTGAGCACCATAGCTATCACCTAGCAACCACTTAAAACAAAGAAACACCTTGACAACTACCTGGAACACTCTAGCAATGCCTGAGCAACTGCTGAACAACACCTTAGCAACCACCTATCAACCAATTCGAACACTTTAGCAACCGCCTAGCAGTGCTTTTGCAACCACTCAAAACATCTTAGCAACCACCTAGCAACACCTTAGTAACCATCTAGAACACACTAGCAATGCCTTAGCAATCACTCAGAACACCTTAGCAACTGCCTAGCAACACCTTAAACAGTCAAAACACCCTAGCAACCACTCAGAACACCATAGCAACCGCCTAGCAACACCTTAGCAACGACTCAGCAACCACCTAGCAGAAACATGCCAATCCATACTAGAAACCTGCTAACCTATATGTAGTTATCCATCTATCTAGACTAGACTTTCTCAAGCCACCGTAAAGTTTGTCTACAAACTTTACTTTTCTAGTCCTATTTAAAGCTCAACTTTTCTGTAATTACACCGAGTAAAATCTGAGAAAATGACAATGTTTACTGAGCTTAGGTGGATTTAAGCATGCTCTATTGGGACACTTCAAAGTAGCATGTGAGTTGATCTTTAAAGTGAATGGCCCTAGTGTGAGGTTGGTAAGAGTAGCTGATATTTAGCTTCTAGAAGATGAACTGTGTTTCTGTGTGTTCTGTCAGTTCTGATGTTGTGTGGGAAACCAAGCCGAAGAAGCGCAGCCGCTGGAAGGTTCTGAGTGTTAAAGAAGCAGCAGTTCTGGAGCAGCACTACAGAGATTACATGGACAGCAGCCCAGTAGACAGCACCATCATAGACCTGGACAACGACTACCAGGTGAGAGCTTATATATAGTTGTAGTCAGAAGTAGTCGCCCTCCTGTGATTTTTATTTATTTTTTTGTTATTTTTTTTTTTATTATTCTTTTATATTTTTTTCTCAAATGATGAACAGATTCAGGAATTTTTCACAGTATTTCCTATAATATTTTTTCTTCTGGAGAAAGTCTTATTGGTTTTATTTTGGCTAGAATAAAAGCAGTTCTTAAAATTTTAAAGCCATTTTAAGGTCAATATTATTAGCCCTCTTAAGCAATATTAGTTTTGGATTGTCTCCAGAACAAACCACTGTTATACAATGACTTGCCTAATTACCCTAACTTTACCCTAATTAACCTAGTTAAGCCTTTAAATGTCACTTTAAGCTGAATACTAGTGTCTTGAAGAATATCTAGTCTAAAATTATTTACTGTCATCATGGCATAGATAAAAGAAATCAGTTATTAGAAATGAGTTATTAAAACTATTATGATTAGAAATGTGTTGAAAAATCTTTTCATTAAACAGTGTGTGTGTGTGTGTGTGTGTGTGTGTGTGTGTGTGTGTGTGTGTGTGTGTGTGTGTGTGTGTGTGTGTGTGTGTGTGTGTATATATATATACTGTATATATATTATAGATGGGCATAGATAAACTTTTTTTAATCTAGATTAATCTCAGTGTAATATCAGAATTAATCTAGATTAATCTGGCTCATTTGAATTCTGCCGAAGGCATTCAGAATTTGTGTGCTACCCAAATAATAAGTCTTTGAGGACGGGTTTCTCAAGCCAGGTGACGCATTAGACCAGGGGCTCATCTCCTGTTTCCAAAATGCATCACAAACTGCTTGAGAAACTGTTCTACTATGATAATTGGTGATGAAAATAAATGATGTTCAGTAAGTTGTACTTGTGTTTACTAACTGTTTACTACGTTAAACATGGATTTTGAACTGTAGGCCTACATAAGCTCCAAACAGCGATTTTTGATGACCTTAAACCGACTAAAGTGATAACTGAACTAAACAGAAATGGAATTAAGACGTGGAGTATGCAGATATTAGTGGCATTATTGAAGTAAAGACCGCAATCCAACTAATACCGTCATGTAGGACTTTTCGCCATATTTGACGACAAGATCCACACACACGGCTGTCAGTAAAAGACCGTACACACACACACACACAAAGACACACACACACACATCGCGAAATGCTGAAGTTTTCTTGCTTTCCATTTGGCGTGCGTTATTAAATTCCATAACACTCTCACCAGTTCTTACTTCTTATTTGTGTTCAATACCCTAGTTTGTCATGGGGGCATGAATGAAATGTTCATGAGTTAAAAGTGAAACTGCCGAACTGCAGTTAAAGTAAGGCTTCCTGCTGATTTGATTCAGAAGGGCACTATTTTGTCAGATGGCTCACCGGTCAGGTATACATCCGCTAAAATTTCAAGGTGAAAGTCATCATAGCTTGCGTAGAATAGACCCAGCTCCCACCCAACTTTGAGAATAGATTAACGGCGATATTTTTTTTTATCACGCGATAAGAGTCTCGCGTTAACGCAGCACGTTAGCGCTGATAACAGCCCACCACTAATATATATATATATACAAATATTTGTCATTTGTTACATTGTAACATATAAAATCGACATATTAAATATTCCTTCATCAGCAAAATACTGCCAGCTGCAACATGAACAGAATACTTTTCATTAATCCCAGTGTATGTGTTGTGTGTCTGTTGTGTTCATCAGGTGTTGTTTGCTGCTAATGGTGTGGACATGAGGATAATGCAGCCCTATGACGCTCCGCTCAGGAGGAACTTCCTGCCGGCTCTGAAGGTGGAGTACAGCGTTTCAGCCCGCCAGAAAACATACAGGGTCCAGATCAACAGGATCCAGGTCTGCTTGTAACCACTGTAACACACGTTTATATTCATTATGATCAATGCTTAAATTACTGAAAGACAAACTCTTCTGTTCACTGATCAGATCCAAAACCAGCTGCAAGGAGCCATTTTCCCATTTGTGTTTTACCCCATCAAACCACCAAAGTCTGTCAGCATGGACTCCGGTCAGTCTAGCTTTCATTCAGGCCAAACTGTGTCCTAAACAGACGTAACGTGACAACAATTAAACGTATACTGTATTACACTTTTTGTCTGCTCAGCGCTCATAGGTCAAGGGAATTCAGCTTTTTAGCTGGAATTTGACATTTGGCTAAAAGTGGGAACTCTCTTAATTACTTGCTGTCATCTCATCTGTCATTTGTCACATTAGACTAAATGTTTTCTCCTTTGGTTGAATTAAAGAGCCGAAACCACTGGCTGACGTGAGCATCATCACCAGAGCAGCAGGACACTCCGACATTCTGCGCATCAAGTGCGTCTCTTCCTTCTTCAGTATCCTCTCTCTCTTATCCACCATAGTATTCTCTCTAAGCTGAGTGTGTATGTCTGTGCACTTCTAAGACAATGAAATCAGAGACCAGGTAGCTTAAAGAACACAAGACATGACGTTGCTCCTAAGTTAATGATAATAATTGTAAAAAGCATCAAATGCTTAAAACATTAGAATCAGAATACCTCAATTATTTCTAATCGTTCGTTGGTTGCTGTTTTATCTCTTTTGTTTGCAAATAAATCACAGCTTTGAAACTACAGCCAGGGCCGGCGCGTCCATTGAGGCGACCTAGGCGGCCGCCTAGAGCGGCATAATAATGAGGGCGGCAAACGCGCCCCGCCGCCCAACCCAACATACTGACTTTCATCCGCAACATCAACACAACACTGGCATAATAGGGGTCTGTCATAATAGTGAGGGCGGCAAACGCGCCCCGCCGCCCTATCTAACGTAGAGGTGTAATCGGGCCATAAAAATTAGGCCCGATGGGGTCCGAGCCCGACAGAATTCAACCCGAGCCCGACCTTTTGATTGACAGCTTTATAAAGCCCGAACCCGTTAATAACCCGACATTATTCAAATGTGCACATGCACACAGCTCTTTTGCCTTTTTCAAGAATGAGTCATTTATATGTTTTAACATAATTTATTCATAACAAACATAGGGTATAGGTCACTTGGAAGTCGGAACAAAGAAATAAAATAAGTCCTCTGTAACATCGTAACATCTCAGCACTCTAAATAGACCTAGGTACATACCTAGCCTTTAAATTGGCCAACACACCAACGGAAAGAAGTCTTTCTTAACAAATTAAATTAAAATAAATTCTAAATTATGATGGGTATTTGGCAATAACGAAATTAAGATAAAGGCTCTGCGGCATTTCTTTTGCCACTTCTCTTCACAATCTGGCATTAAGGCGACGGTGAAGCTGAATAACGAACGAATAATGGCAACATTAGCCTGTATACTCTGTCTACATTATGATTTTATGGTTTAATAATATTTATTTACAATTTAAAAACCCTTTACTCACCAAGAATAGGTTATGTGCTTTTGTGCAGGTATTGAATTCACTGTAAATGGCTTTAGCGCAGTCCTGCGCTCAGGATGCTGCGTACCGAATACCTTTTACTGCAGCTGCTAGGCCGAGATGCAGGGTTCTGATCTGGCTAATTTTGCAAGTTTTGGGTAGGATTGTTTGCATCTTCTACCTGCAAAGAACATCCGTTTAATTTTCCATGACAGCAGTTTCAATGTAGCAATGACCTCGTCCTCTTCCCTAACAGCTTGCTGTACATACATTGCTGTTTAGCGCTCTACCGTAATATGCAGTGTATGAGTGACCGCCAAAATACCTTGGCGGCTAGAATAACCTTTCCTTCTGGACTGGCGGCTGACCTGACCACAGTAAAAAACTCGCTCTTTTTCACTTCTCTGTCATCTTTTGTTTCACCTTTGCAGGGATGGATTCTAATGTTGTAACAAATGATTTGATTACTTTCTCGTGCTAATCGAAATGCATCACATGACTATTAATTTACTGCGCCAGCTAAGCCAAGCCCGGCCCGACCCGAGCCCGTCTAAAATGATAGAAATTAAACCCGAACCCACCCGAAAGACCCCCCCCAACCCCCCCCCCCCCCCCCCCCCCCCCCGGTTTCACTTTCGTTTGAGGGGCGGCGTGATAGTCCTTTGGCTAGAGCGGCAGTTCGGCTTGCTCCGGCCCTGACTACAGCAAATCGTATCTTTGAATAAACCATATCAGGCATTTTGTACTTTAGACCAGTGGTCCCCAATCCCGGGCCGCAGACTTGTACCGTGGGTCCGTGGATCAGCTTGGTGTGTCCTGGTCTTTTGAGTTAGGCCCGTTCACATTATACTTTGTACATACACTCACCGGCCACTTTATTAGGTACACCTTTTCAACTGCTCGTTAGCACAAATTTCTAATCAGCCAATCACATGGCAGCAACTCAATGCATTTAGGCATGTAGACATCATCAAGATGATCTGCTGCAGAAAAGCATCTCTGAACACACAACACGTCCAACCTTGAGGCAGATGGGCTACAACAGCAGAAGACCACACCGGGTGCCACTCCTGTCAGCTAAGAACAGGAAACTGAGGCTACAATTCACACAGACTCACCAAAACTGGACAATAGAAGATTGGAGTAACGTTGCCTGGTCTGATGAGTCTCCATTTCTGCTGCCACATTCAGATGGTCGGGTCAGAATTTGGCGTCAACAACATGAAAGCATGGATCCATCCTGCCTTGTATCAACGGTTCAGGCTGGTGGTGGTGGTGTAATGGTGTGGGGGAGATTTTCTTGGCACACTTTGGGCTCATTAGTACCAATTGAGCATCGTGTCAATGCCACAGCCTACCTGAGTATTGTTGCTGATCATGTCCATCCCTTTATGACCACAGTGTACCCATCTTCTGATGGCTACTTCCAGCAGGATAACGCACCATGTCATAAATCACGAATCATCTCAGACTGGTTTCTTGAACATGACAATGACTACGTTTACATGGACACCAATAATTCGATTTTAATGCGATTAAGACAATACTCTGATTAAGAGTCGACCATGTAAACAGCGATTTTTGGTTAATTTAATCAGATTAAGGTCATAATCGAACTAAAGAGAAATCGAATTAAGACATGTGGAGTATGCCGATTTTAGTCGCATTATTAAAGTGCAGTGCATGCATGTAAACGCCTTAATCGAACTATTACCCTCATGTAGGACTTTAAGCCGCTTTTTGCAACAGGGTTGTCCACACACACACCCAGACACTCACACACACGCACACTCTTTGCACCTACCAAATCAGTGTAGACAGACACCTGCATCATGAAATGCGGAGGTTTTTTTTTTCTTCCATTCAGCATGCGGTATGAACTTCCATTAAAACAACACTTCCAGCAGTTCATAGTTGCATCCAATATTTCATTTATCACGATGGGCTTGCATGAAATCTTCGTCAATGAAAGTGAAAGTGGCAAACTGCAGGTAAAGTCGACAAATTAAAAATGAAACACCCGAAATTACATGAAACTCCGGAAGAAATGCGGATAGCGCGGTGACGCAATGACGTTAATCGAATTATGTGCTGTAACATGTAAAACGCGATCATGAAAGTAACACTCAAAAAGCAACTCATGTAAACACCTTAGTCTTATTATTTTCTTAATTAGATTAAAGCAAATAATTCGATTACTGATGTCCATGTAAACGTAGTCACTGAGTTCACTGTACTTAAATGGCCTCCACAGTCACCAGAGCTCAATCCAATAGAGCACCTTTGGGATGTGGTGGAACGGGAGATTCACATCTTGGATGTGCAGCCGACAAATCTGCAGCCACTGCGTGATGCTATCATGTCAATATGGAGCAAAATCTCTTGAGTATTTCCAGTACCTTGTTAAATCTATGCCACGAAGGATTAAGGCAGTTCTAAAGGCAAAAGGGGGTTTTAACCCAGTACTAGTAAGGTGTACCTAGTAAAGTGTCTGGTGAGTGTGTAAATGGTCATGCGTTTTAAAAAATATATAAATAATAAAATATTCTAGTAGAATTTTCGAGTTCTGTCATCGAACTACCGTTATTGCAATTGCAGGCTTCATTAAAAGAGAATGACACTGAGCCACCGTGACGCCCTGAATTAACAATTCATGTTCATTAATTAATCTTAACAAAGATGCTTTAGATCACAGGTGTCAAACTCAGTTCCTGGAGGGCCGGAGCTCTGCACAGTTTAGTTCCAACCCTAATTAATCACACCTGATCAAACTAATTGAGTCCTTCAGGCTTGTTTGAAACCTGCAGGTAAGTGTGTTGAAGCAGGGTTGGAACTAAACTGTGCAGGGCTGCGGCCCTCCAGGATCTGAGTTTGACACCCCTGCTTTAAATGAATGGATTGTTTCTCGTGTTTTTAAATACAAGAAATGCTTTTGTTTGGTCTCCGCTCAATAGAGAGAATGGAGGCTAGAATAAAAATAAAAGGGAACATTGCTCCTCTGTTTCATCTCACGCTGCACATCTGTAAAACACCTCTGATGTTTATTTATTTATTCTTTGGCTCCTGCAGGTATTTTAAGGTGTTGATCCAGGAGATGGACCTGCGACTGGATCTGGGCTTTCTGTATGCCATACTTGAGCTCTTCACTGCCGAACACACCAGTGCTGTGACGTCTGAACAGGAGGTGAGGATCCTGACTGCATCAACATCTGTACTGCATCAGCATCTGTACTATCAGTGAGAAAAAGCTGCAAAATGTCAATTCACCCTTCGCTAAGCCCCGCCTTCCTTAGTTACTGTTGTTACGCCTGTCAAACTTTTGTGCCTGGCACGTCTATTACAATATGTATGTTGGCGAACAGGTGAGATATCTGAGAAAGCCAGAGAGAAAAGGACTGCAGTGTGCATTACAGGGGTATATTCACCACTTAATACGCAACCGATTAGAAAATAACTTATTCAAAATTGAAGCTAAAGCCTAGCCGCCTCATACGCTGACAATTCAGCAGCTTAGTTCATGCACAGCAGGATAGGTGACATTTAAAAATAATCTAATCATAACTAATTAAACCGCGATTTCTGTTTTTTTTAGCCAAAAAACCTGATTGATTAATTGTTGTGCAATGAAATCTAGCGTTACTAACCGATGAGGGAACACGCATGGACAGTGCTTCTACATAATTCATTCAGAGAAAAGGCCAGAAAGGGGAAAGTGATGGATTTGTCTTGGTTTGGTCTTCCTCGACGACTCTCCTGTTATCTCCTGTGCTCTTTCGTGGATGTCCCCTTCTCTCCTGTGGATGCAAAACAACCTGCTCAAGGGCATACCTGCCAACACTCCTGGTTTTCCCGGGAGTCTCCCGTATTTCAGACCCACCTCCCGGTTTGTCATTTCTCCTGGAAAACTCCCGGAATTTCAACCCCTTCCCCCGGTCCTCAGATGATTGGTACAATCTGCAACACCCCATTCACACGGGGCTTCAGCGTCAACGCTTGACAGAGGGCGTGTCTGAAGTTGGGGCTAACGCGATCGTCATAGCAGCGTCAGCCAATGAAATTAGTCAGCAATCAGCTACTGTCTGAGCTGGTGTATTTGCATACAGCGATCTGAACTTCTGCAGCGATCAATGCCACTAAAGCGGATCCACAATGCAGTTTAAAGTGAATGGGAAGCGTTGAAGCTGACGCCCCTGCCCTGTAAATGGGGCGTAACACCCCCGGATCGCCGACAGACCAGACATCCCTTCTGGTTGCTCTGCTCACCCCCCTCCCCCTCTCCCGGATTTTCAGAGGCAAATGTTGGCAGGTATGCTCAAGGGAAGTGTCTATAGCAGGGTTATTCAATTAGTTTGTCATGGGGGCCAGTTCATGAAAAGCATCCCAAACGGGGGGCCGGAGAGATATGACTTGCAATATAAGTGATGACACAACTGCAATATAAGAGCTCTTATGCTGTATTTTTGCTCTTTAAGACACCCACGTTGACTTTTTCTACATTAAAACGTTAATATGTTGTATTTTGAAATAACATGACATCACTGAATTGTACAATGTGGCTTTTTTACAAGCATATCCAAATGTATTTCGAGGCACAAAATCAGTGTATTGCTGAAGTAGGCTTCTTCTACATTCAGACACATTCATATGTTGTGTTTTAAACTGCTTAACAATTAGGGATGCAACAAATATAGATTTTGATTGTACGATTATATAGTATGAAGAATAATCAAGGTTTCACAGTTATCACCATTATTATGCATTTATTGCATTTAAAACACGACTAGTTTAGAAAATTACAAGAAAACTGTTGTTTATGCTCAGTAACCAAATACAGCACAAAATATTAATAAAAAAACAAACAATAGTCCACTTCTCTCTTTGGACTTAAAAATAAATAAAAAAGTTTTTGATTTAAACATGAGTGATAATTTTACAATGAAAATAAATGACAGAACAAGGAATAAATACATAAAAATAACATTAAATAAAAATAGTATTTGTCTAATGTTAATTTAAGCTATATATTATATAGCATATATAACATATCTTTAGTTTACATTGCACTGAAAGCCAGGCACAACTCTCGCCACTACAGCCTGATGAGATCATTTCTACTGTGTGCCGGTCCGCTTGTGAGCCGTGCGTGCACCGCTTCAATATGCGCACCGCTTCAATATTCAATACCGTCTCCATTGGAAATAATGTACTTGCCCGCGGAAAAGACGCAATATGCTGTAGTTAATGCTGTAGTTAATCCAGTGTGCGTGGGTATTGGCATAACTAGTTGCAGCAGCTTTTTTCCGTGCAACAGAAATGCTGCGTTGAGAAGCCTTTGATGAATAAAAGCGGGGTTAATAGTGAAATCGGCTAATCACTGCATCCCTATTAACGATATCAGTGCATTTTACAAAAGGCCTTTTCTACAAACATATCAAAATGTTTAGGCTGCTCGCGCCACTCTCTTAATGTCAGGTGACTCACGCTTTGTCTAATGTTAATTTAGCAGCTCATGCTGTATTGAACAGACGCGCGTCACTTCATAACTATAGCGGCCATTTTTTGACTGAACTAAATTTATTTTTGATGTCTTGGTCACACTATTTGGGGGGCCGGAACAAATTGCCTCGGGGGCCGGGTTAGGCCAGCGGGCCGCCAATTGAATAGCCCTGGTCTATAGTGTGTGTGGTGTTCTTAAAGAACTGGACTCACCATACTTAACTTTGCTTCACCTGCTTCACCATCAGTTGTTGTTGGTCCGCTTGAATAAACGCTTTAAAGATTTACCCTTCACTGTGTTCCTTGTGTGGCTGTGCAAGCGATGTAAGGGACAAAAAAAAAAAAACATTTGGAAGGAAAATTATGGGAAGAAAAAAGTCTAAATTCTGAGAAAAGCATCCGAATTATGAGGCGTAAACAAAATTTAATTTAAAATATTGAGGTAAAACTCAAACTCCCATTATTTTCGTCTAGTTTTCATGAGGGTTTTTTTTACTGTTGATCAGTGGTGTGTTTGAGCTCTGGTTGTTCTGTGTTGTCCTTCAGGTGGAGCTGTTTGAGAAGGACATCGAGTATCTAAAGACCGAGTTAAATCATGTTTCAGCTACTGACACGTCTCCCATCAGCCTCTACGAGTTCTTCCACATCTCTCCTATAAAGGTCAGTCAACTGAACATAAAAGCCAAAATCCCCAGGACAAAAGTCTGTCTTCACTGCTGAATATATATTGACTTCAGGTGTAGACCTAGATCATAAATATAGATGCATGTATGACATGAAATACGAATCAATAAATCAGTAAACCGACCAACAACCAAACTAAGAATCAATCAATGATTCATTGAATTAAGCATTGATTCAATGAATTGATCAATGATTAATGAATGAATCAGTCAATAGATTAATAAATTATTCATTGATTAATGAATAGATGAGTCAATCTTGTTGATCAACAAATGAATCAAGTCAGTGAATGAATAATACAATGAATGAATGAATAAACCAATCAATTAACTAATCAATAAATCAAACAGTTGATGAACGAATGAGTGAATCTATTTGATCAATGAATGAATCAGTCAATAAAGGAATCAATTAACTATTGAACCAATCAATTTGTTCAATGCGTCAATGACTCAGTGAATCGATCAATTAATGAATGAATCAATCAATAAAGGAATCAATGAATCGATTAACGATTGGACCACTCAATCAGTTAATCAATAAACCAATCAGTCAATGTATCAATCAATTATTCATTGATCAGTGAATGAATGAGTCAATCTAGTTGATCAACAAAATGAATCAGTCAGAGAATGAATAAAACAATGAATGAATGAATAAACCAATCAATGAACTAATCAATAAATCAAACAGTTGATAAATAAATGAATGAGTGAATCTATTTGATCAATGAATGAATCGGTCAACAAAGGAATCAATTAACGATTGAACCAATCAATTTGTTCAATGCATCAATGAATCAGTGAATCGATCAATTGATGAATGAATCAATCAACCAATTAAGAAATGAATCAATGAGTCAATCATTGGACCAATGAATCAATGATTCAATCTATGAACCAATCAATGATTCAATCACTGAAACAATCAATGAATTAATCAATCAGTCGATCAACGAATAAATAAATGAACAATTTGTTAAATGCATCACTTAATGAATCAGTGAATCAAGCAATTAACGAATCAATCCATCAACCAATCACTGAATCAATCATTGAACCAATCAATTCATCAGTACATCAATCAATCAATGGATTAATGAATCAGTTGATGAAAGAATGAATGAATGAATCAGTCAATGGATAAATGAATCAATGAATGAATCAGTGAGTGAAAGAATGAATGAATGACAGAATGTTGTCAAAAGCAGCCCAGTGTGTCTGCAGTCAGTGTTATGTTTAACTGTGTGTGTGTGTGTGTGTGTGTGTGTGTGTGTGCTTGTGTGTGTTATTTTTCAGCTTCACTTGAGCTTCTCTCTGAGTAGTGGTGGTGAAGACAGCAATAAGCAGGAGCGTGAGACGGAGCTGATCCCTGTTCAGTCTCTCCATCTGCTGCTCAAGAGCATCGGGGCGACGCTGACCGATGCGCAGGACGTCCTCTTCAAGTACTGCACTTCCTCATTCACTACACCATACACACCCTCACTTCACACTCTTGATTTCACTGCGGCTTTGAAACACACTCGAGGGTTTCTGCTGACCTCTAGTGGAGAGATCAAGACAGGCCAGATGGACATGAAGACTGTAGTAGAACAGGTGGCATGTTAATACTTGGAGGATTCGTTATCAGACACGAATCAGATCATATCAAGGTTATTATTGTTTACTAAAGCCAAAGTCAGACCTTACTGTCCTCATTAAACAATCAAGGCATGATCATATTTTATTGTGGTCAAATAAGTGTAATCTAAAGGCCTTTGCCTTTCATATAAGCCACTTCTGATACCAAATGATCAACTAGAAGTCAAGTTATTATTTGTTGTTCATAAACTTGGATAGGCGACAAGACTTTTGTCAGACTTGTTCAGAAATTTTATCAATATTAAAATGCCTCTAATGTGAGTCAAATGCCAGTGTGTGCATCCAGATTGTGATGTAATTGCAGTGTTTGTTTGTATGTGTGTGTTTGTGTGTGTTTTCCATCAGACTGGGCTTCTTCGATCTGAGGTATCAGTTCCGCACCACTCAGCAGCTGCAGTGGGAGGTCATTCGCCATTACTCCAAACAGGTCACTAGCACATTACTGACCACTGCTACACACTCACGCTTGTTTTTGTGAATTACGAGGACACACTAGCTTTTTTTTTTCCTCTTAGCCTAACGCTATGCTCAAACCCACCCTCACAGTGCACAGATTTTTACCTTCTGATTCATGTCTTTTGAAAAATGGGGACATGGGTAGGACCTGAACTAAATCTGTGGAGATTTTTTTGGGTGCATTTCAGCACAGAATTTTATAAAAAAAAAATTAAATAAAAAAAACATAAATTAGCAGCTATTTTTTTTGGGCGTGTGGGCCAATGTCCTCATAAGTCACCTTTTCCTTGTTATACCTGTGTCATATTTACAGTATGTCATTATACAACAGATTATAAGCACACACACACCACCATAAGCTGTGCTGTTCTGTGCTTCTGCTTACTGAATGTGTGGTTTATTACAGGCTATCAAGCAGATGTATGTCCTGGTTCTGGGTTTGGATGTTCTTGGGAATCCATTCGGGCTGATCCGAGGCCTGTCTGAGGGCGTTGAGGCTTTCTTTTATGAGCCCTACCAGGTAAAACTATAAGACACAACAATTCAGACTATCTTTTTTTTTATTCTACACAACTATTTTGTAGTTTCACACTCAAAAACAGACTGTATATAAAGTCCAGACTCTATATAAAGAGCAAGCTTACCGTAGTACACTTACTATAATTTTACTTCTATCTGATCATACCTATAACTGATCATTATTTCTTTTTTTATTAGCCTTAATTCTCTTTACACAACAGTCTGTGTTGTGTAAAAGCTAAAATATATATATAAATATAAATATAGCAATTAAGATGATTTGACTTGAACTAAAATCCTAAACTAATTTTATATATTAAGTAACATGTTAATTAAAATAAAATACTGGTTATGCTTTATTTTAATGTACAATTCACTGTATTAACCAACCATTGACTATGACTTTTAGCTTAATAAACTACTAATTATCTGCTTATTAATAGTTAATAAGGTATTAGTTGGGTTTCAGTATTTGGGTAGGATTAGGGATGCAATTTTGAAACTGCTAATAAAGTGTTCATATCTTAATAATAGGCAGGTAATAAGTGAACTAAAGTGTTACCAAAATACCTAATTTTATATTACTCATTTTTATTTTGTTTAGACCAGGGGTGTCCAAAGTCGATCCTGGAGGACTGGTGATCTGCAGATTTTAGCTCCAACTTGCCTCAACACACCTGCAAGGATGTTTCTAGAAAGTCTAGGAAGAGCTTGATTAGCTAGCCCAGGTGTGTCTGATTGGGTTGGAACTAAAATTTGCAGGACAGCGCCCCTCCAGGACCGAGTTTGGGCACCCCTGGTTTAGATTATAGATGTTGCTACATAGACTTATTTAATCTGAAACTAATCAAAATAACAAAAACACGAAGTTAAAACATTAACCATAATTAACAGAAATGAAAAATCTAGCTGACTATATTTAAAGCAACCTATACACACAGACACTTAAAGGGATAGTTCACCCCAAAAATGAAACCACCCTCTCCATTTACTCACAATCAAGGGATTCAATTCAGTTATGAATGTCTTCTGTTGAACATAAAACAAGATACTCTGAAGAATGTTGGAAATAAAGCAGCCATTGACATCCATAGTAGGACAACATAAAATAGAATAAAATGCAACAGAAGTCAATGGCTGTTTATTTTTTCTCCAGCATTCTTCAGAATATCTTCCTTTGTGTTCAACAGAAGAAACTCAAACAGGGCTGAAACAAGTATTTAGCCTAGCATAGCAGGCATTTACTGTGTGTAGTTCTGGCTGTGATTGTGAGCGTGTTTTTTAGGGTGCAATTCAGGGTCCAGAGGAGTTCATGGAGGGCATGGCTCTCGGTGTGAAGGCTCTGGTCGGAGGCGCTGTGGGTTCGTTCTCTCTTTTTTTACAACATGCAAAAATACACTGATGTCTATGAATAGGCTCCTATTGGTAATAAATGTTCTTGCTGTAATTAATTCCTGAAGCTTATACACATTATTATCACAAAATTGCTGCAAAAATGTTTACTTGAACAGGTACAATATGATGACCAGAAATACTTGGTGCATTGCTTTATTGTGTATACAGTTGAATTATTCGCCCTCCTGTGAATTTCTATTTCTTTTTTTAAATATTTCCCAAATTATGTTTTAAAGAGCAAGGAATTTTTCACAGTATTTCCTATAATATTTTTTCTTCTGGAGAAAGTCTTATTTGTTTTATTTCGGCTAGAATAAAAGCAGTATTTAATTTTTTTAAAGCCGTTTTAAGGTCAATATTATTAGCCCCTTAAGCAATATTTGTTTTGGATTGTCTCCAGAACAAACCACTGTTATACAATCACTTGCCTAATTACCCTAACTTTACCCTAATTAACCTAGTTAAGCCTTTAAATGTCACTTTAAGCTGAACACTAGTGTCTTGAAGAATATCTAGTCAAATATTATGTGCTGTCATCATGGCAAAGATAAAATATATCAGTTATTAGAGATGAGTTATTAAAACTATTATGTTCAGAAATGTGTTGAAAAAAATCCTCTTTCCTTTAAACACAAATTGGGCACAAAAATGTACAGGAGGGCGAATAATTCTGACTTCAGCTGTATATTGAGTAATAGGAAATCAGCATATGGCTATTTGTGAATGAACTGTGCACTTATGAATTTAGAGTAATCCAGTCATAAGTGTTCAGATGATGGTTGATATAAAAAGATGTGGTGTGATCAGGTGGTCTGGCCGGAGCAGCGTCTCGCATTACTGGAGCGATGGCTAAAGGCGTGGCGGCGATGACGATGGATGAAGAGTATCAGCAGAAGAGACGAGAGGCCATGAACAAGCAGCCCAGCGGACTGAGAGAAGGACTGACACGAGGAGGAAAAGGACTGGTGTCTGTGAGTCAGCCTTATTACGTTAGGGATAAAGTACATCCAGGCGGTTGTTTTCGCAGAATAAAGCCTGACAGGTTTATCGGCAGCTTAATGCAAAGTGAAGCACAGTTGTTGTATAAGACTGAAGGGCTTTATTCTGCGAAAACAACTATTCTGGATGTACTTTATTTGGAATAATACATGGCTACTTGCCACAAAACATAAAAATTAGACAAAACATTGTTCTGAGCCGTAATAGTTTATTAAAGCTGACAGAAATGAAAACAGCTGATGGAGTATACACTAACCTGCACATTATTCAGACACAAGATGGCGCCAAACAGTCAAAAACACAAAGCTGACCAAAACGAAAACAGCTGATGGAGTATACACTAACCTGCGCATTATTCAGACACAAGATGGCGCCAAACAGACAAAAACACAAAGCTAACCAAAACGAAAACAGCTGATGGAGTATACACTAACCTGCGCATTATTCAGACACAAGATGGCGCCAAACAGATTAAAACACAAAGCTGACAGAAACTAAAACAGCTGATGCAGTATACACTAACCTGCGCATTATTCAGACACAAGATGGCGCCTAACAGACAAAAACATAAAGTTGACAGAAATGAAAACAGCTGATGTAGTATACACTAACCTGCGCATTATTCAGACACAAGATGGCGCCTAACAGACAAAAACACAAAGTTGACAGAAATGAAAACAGCTGATGCAGTATACACTAACCTGCGCATTATTCAGACACAAGATGGCGCCAAACAGTCAAAAACACAAAGCTGACAGAAATGAAAACAGCTGATGGAGTATACACTAACCTGCGCATTATTCAGACACAAGATGGCGCCAAACAGACAAAACACAAAGCTAACCAAAACGAAAACAGCTGATGGAGTATACACTAACCTGCGCATTATTCAGACACAAGATGGCGCCAAACAGATTAAAACACAAAGCTGACAGAAACTAAAACAGCTGATGCAGTATACACTAACCTGCGCATTATTCAGACACAAGATGGCGCCTAACAGACAAAAACACAAAGCTGACAGAAACTAAAACAGCTGATGCAGTATACACTAACCTGCGCATTATTCAGACACAAGATGGCGCCTAACAGACAAAAACACAAAGCTGACAGAAACTAAAACAGCTGATGGAGTATACATTAACCTGCGCATTATTCAGACACAAGATGGCGCCAAACAGTCAAAAACACAAAGCTGACAGAAATGAAAACAGCTGATGGAGTATACACTAACCTGCGCATTATTCAGACACAAGATGGCGCCAAACAGTCAAAAACACAAAGCTGACAGAAATGAAAACAGCTGATGGAGTATACACTAACCTGCGCATTATTCAGACACAAGATGGCGCCAAACAGACTAAAACAATGGCATGACAGACAAGCAGATACATATAAATGTGGCTGTAAATATAAGGATGTGAATGTATTCACTGACGGTCAAGGTGATTCGAAGTTCCAGGATGAGCCAGCGTTATTTAGCGGTTGTTTTCTGGGAATAACTTGCCTTGGAATGTCGTCACTGACCAATCAGAAGAATTACTTATTTTTATGTTCATTTTGGAGTATTGCATAAAAAACGGCTTAATAAAATTGCCAAGATGAATCCACAATTGCTTCTCTTGATTATATTTCTTTTGTATTGTTTGTGTGTGTTAATATGATCTCCTCTCCTCATCACACAGGGCTTTGTGAGCGGCATCACAGGCATTGTGACTAAACCCATTAAAGGTAAATCTGCTGACCCGCTGTTGCTTATGTTTACACATTTAGCAAACGCTTTTATCCTGAGCGACACACGACAAAGGAACAAATGCAATTCTGTTCAGTTTTAGCAATCTTGCCATGAGTGGGTTGTGTGCGTGTGCATGTTTTTTGGTGTTAGTTTCTGTTTGTGTGTGTGCTTGCGCGCATGTTTGTGCAGGCTTGTATATGTTTGTAGGGATGCTCATTTCGGTTTATTTTACCAACCGACAACCGCAGCTCGTTAACCGAATATTAACCGTTAATATTCGGTTTCTATTTTGTGTCACATTAAATATTTTAAAATACTGATTTATTTTAACATGCGAACAGCAGCATACAGAACATAACAGAACATCTTCACGCACCTGCAGTGTTACAGCATAGAAAAAAAGAATAAACTAAATAAAAATAATAAAATAAACAGGCCTGCCCTAGATATTTTTCACCTAAATCACCAATTTAGATTACAAAACGAAAACACTGACTGAATCCTTTTTAAGAACCGGCATTTGCTGATTTTTCCAATCATGTTTTTGTAATCAGGTTATTAAATCGATCGCTCCACTGAAAATATGCATTTGATTAATTCTTTGTTGCTATTATGTCACAAAACCCCTTTTAACATTATAATAGAAGTCATTAGTTTAAAGATTATGTCATAATGACTTATTTCCTCCGTCTTACTCGCGATCAGCATCAGCGCTGGTTTGTGTCAACTATTCTGTCAAACTGTGACTAGAAATATTCTTCTTTTATTTTGCTTCTTTGACAAAATACGTCTATAGGCACGTGTGGTTGCACGTGTTACCATCCCGCAAGTTAACAAATATTAACAGATCACAGCGAACATGCTTTTCCGTTCCAAAAATGTAAGGCGCACCGCGCTGCCTTTTATGTTGACAAGAAAAAAGAAGCGCGGTGCTTTTTTTTTATGTCACTATAGGAAACGACTGAATCAGCTGTTCTATTGTGCGCGGGTGTTGTTGTCAATGTTGTTATAATTCATTCATTCATTCATTTTCTTGTCGGCTTAGTCCCTTTATTACTCCGGGGTCGCCACAGCGGAATGAACCGCCAACTTATCCAGCACGATTTTACGCAGCGGATCCCCTTCCAGCCGCAACCCATCTCTGGGAACATCCACACACTCATTCACACTAATACACCACGGACAATTTAGCCTACCCAATTCACCTGTACCGCATGTCTTTGGACTGTGGGGGAAACCCACGCGAATGCAGGGAGAACATGCAAACTCCAACTGACCCAGCCCAGCCGAGGTTCGAACCTGCGACCCAGCGACGTTCTTGCTGTGAGGCGACAGCACTACCTACTGCGCCACTGCATCGCCGTTGTTATAATTGTAATATACAGAATAACATTGTGATATCCATGATTTGTAAAGTAATATGCCTACAGCTCTGGCTAACTTGAAACTGCGACCACAAGTTTCTCCTCCATCATTAAAAAAATATCCGTCGTTCTCCTGACAACACAAATACTGCCAGTGTTGGGGAGTAACGGAATACATGTACCGGCGGTACGTATTTAGAACACTATTCATGAGTAACTGTATTCCGTTACAGTTACTATTTTTAAACAGGGTATTTAGAATACAGTTACTTTCCTAATACCATTGGAATACTTCGGGCGATGCGTGTCTGGCCCATAATAATATTACTGAATTGCTGCCGAAACCATAGAAACAGAAGCTACACTCCCGACTGCAATCACCAGCGTTAACTCAGTGAGACTCACGCAAATGACCCTGTTCTCACGCTCTCACGCCACACCTCCATTTTCTCACGCAGCAAAAAGGACGATCGCAAACACCGAACAAACGGACAACAACCATGATTTTCAAATAAACTGCTTTTTTTTTGCCGTCATTGTTCGTGAATTCGCTGCTTGATGTTTCGTTTGTGCTTTCAGAGGTTTCATTTACGCTTCCTAAATTTACGTTCGCTTTTCTGACACAAATGTGGGCGGGACACCTTAGCCAAAGTTGGCAGCCCTGGTTAACTTGAGTGTACAAATATGAAGGATTCAGACCAGGGGCTCGAGGGGTTGGAGCCGCAACCGAAGCAACTTTCTAGCAGCAGTAAAGGAAAAAATGCATTCATGTCTTGGAAGTTCAAGCATTTTTTCTCTTTAAAGAATGAGAGGGGTGAGCGAAACCTGACAGTGCAGTGCAATCTCTTTTTCTGTGCAGACTGTGAAATACAAAGGCTAAGCAAAATGCATATTATATACATATACTGTATATTACAGACAGTAATGCTGTCTATGTTCAAGCACTTTTTATCATTATTATAGAAACAGAAATTGAATTTGTTGACACTTTGATAAATAAACATTATTTAATAAACATAATTATATTGTTTTATTTATTTATCAGTCAATAATGGGCATTAGAGGCCCTCTGTTTTCCTGCAGAAATTGCTACCAACGCATAGTGTGACATTTAATAGACTTGAAGGCTGTTTTTAAGGGCAAGTATTCCAAGTATTTAGAATACAGTACCAGGATTAAGCAAAGTAACGGAATATGTTACAAAATACATTTTAAAGCAGGTATTCTGTATTCTGTAACTAAATACATTTACAAAGTATTCTCCCCAACACAAATACTGCAGGCACCTCAACAGAAACCCTGCTCTGCTTTCATTTGATTGAAGAATGAAAAAGACGCGACTGACGTAACGCTCTATTCCGCTCAGGGTTGAGTTTTATTTCAACCGTGCGCGCAACAGCATAAGGTGAGGTGTGCAGGGCACATAAGCAGCACACAAAACAGTTAATAAACCATTAAAAAATGCCCTTCTCAACACAAAAAGCGCGTTCGGTGATCAGCCCCTTATGCAGCCAAACTTTAAAAATATATAAAATAATATTTTTAATGGTTTAACTGATACCATTAATCGGTTACAAACGCACCCTTTCGGTTAACGGTTATTCAGTTATTTTGAGCATCCCTATATGTTTGTGTCCCCACTATCTCAGTTTATGCATGTTTGTTTGTGTGGGTTTGTCTGTAAGGGTGTGTGTGCGCGCATTTGTGCATGCATGTGTTTGTGCATCTGCATGTGTCTTCGTTATTGTGCGTGTTTGCGCATGTTTTTGTGTGTGTGTACATTTGTGCATGCATGTGTTTGTGTGTTTCTGAGTTTGTGTGTGAGTGCAACTATTGTACTCAGGGCTGATATCCACACATGTATGTTGAGACATCATGACAACCAACAAATAAGGACAGTTTACTGCTCCTCGAGTTACACAGACTTTTAAATTGGCCAAAATATAATTCCATTTGGTGGTTTGCAGTACGGGTTAAGGTTAGGGCTAGGGCTAGGCCGTAGAAAATATCATTAACCTGAAAAGCTATACAAGTCTGTGCAATTTAGCTCAATAACTTGGTACAACAACTATTTGTGTGTGTGTGTAGGAGCTCAGAAGGAAGGAGCGGCAGGTTTCTTCAAGGGTATGGGTAAAGGTTTAGTTGGAGCTCTGACCAGACCAACAGGGGGCATCATTGACATGGCCAGCAGCACCTTCCAGGGCATCAAGAGGTCAGTGAATGTGTGTGTGTGTGTGTATATGCACGTGTGTGAGCTCCTCCGTGACCGTGCTATGTCCTCAGAGCTGCAGAGCTGTCCCAGGATGTGGAGAGTCTGCGCCCTCCACGCTTCATCCATGAGGATGGAGTGATCCGGCCATACAGAGAGAGAGAAGGCCTCGGCAGTCAGATGCTGCAGGTCAGACGTCACTGCACTACTCTACTCGCACAACACAACACAGTACTGCATATAGATAACATATGACAAATGTGACCCTTAGACACACAACCAGTCTTAATGGGGATCTATTATGCCACTTTTTATAAGATGTAAAATAAGACTCTGATGTCTCTAGTGTGTGTGTGTGCGTGTGTGAAGTTTCAGCTCAAAATACCACACAAATAATGCTTTCTAACTCTCTGAAACTGACCCGTTTAGGCTTTGATACTAATTGTGGTGTTTTGGTGACTGTCGCTTTAAATTCAAATGAGATGCTCTTTTCAGAAGAGGGCGGAGCTATAAATGACTGTGCGTCAGCATAGTGGCAGATTCAAAAACAAGACTTATGTTCTATGCTAATGAGTCACTAGTGGGCGGGGCTTTCCCCCTCTGATGACACGTACAGCGGGAGAATGTCAATCAAAGTGTTTCTGCCGACTGTTTTCATCAAGTCTGATTAAAACAAATAGAATTAATTAATGTTCACCATTAGAAGCTACTTGTATTCACACACTGCTGCCACACAACTGTGTTTAGACCAGGGATGGGCAAACTTGATCCTGGAGGGCCGGTGTCCCTGCAGACTTTTGCTCCAACCCTAATCAAACACTCCTGCCTGCAGCTTTCTAGTGATCTTGAAGACACTGATTAGTGTGTTCAGGTGTGTTTGACTAGTGTTGGAGCAAAAGTCTGCTGGGCCACCGGCCCTCCAGGATCAAGTTTGCCCATCCCTGGTTTAGACCCTTTATAAAAAGGGTTTGCATAATAAGTATAATATTAATTAAATAAAATGTATATACAATACAGTTTTTAATTAAAAATGTTTGAATAGTAGTGCATGCATATGTAATATTTATTTAAACAACAATTTAGTTAATATGAATAAATTAATATAATTGAAAAAATTAAATATAAAGTTTTTAATTAAAAATGTTTGAATAGTAGTGTATGCATATGTAATATTTATTTATTTAAACAACAATTTAGTTCATTAATTAATAATAATTAATAATAAATTATTTAATATAATTGAAAAAAATTTATATAAAGTTTTTAATTAAAAATGTTTAAATAGTAGTGTATGCATATGTAATATTTATTTATTTAAACAACAATTTAGTTCATTAATTAATAATAATTAATAATAAATTATTTAATATAATTGAAAAAAATTTATATAAAGTTTTTAATTAAAAATGTTTAAATAGTAGTGCATGCATATGTAATATTTATTTAAACAACAATCTAGTTAATATGAATAAATTAATATAATTGAAAAAATTAAATATAAAGTTTTTAATTAAAAATGTTTGAACAGTAGTGTATGCATATGCAATACTTACTTATTTAAACAACAATTTAGTTAATTAATAAATAATAAATAATAATAAATTAATATAATTGAATAAATTAAATATAATAAAGTTTTTAATTAAAAATGTTTGAATAGCAGTGTATGCATATGTAATACTTATTTATTTAAACAACAATTTAGTTCATTAATAAATAATAATAATTAATAATAAATGAATTAATATAGGGGCAACCCAGTGGCGCAGTAGGTAGTGCTGTTGCCTCACAGCAAGAACGTCGCTGGGTCGCAGGTTCGAACCTCGGCTGGGCTGGGTCAGTTGGCGTTTCTGTGTGGAGTTTGCATGTTCTCCCTGGGTTCGCGTGGGTTTCCTCCGGGTGCTCCGGTTTCCCCCACAGTCCAAAGACATGCAGTACAGGTGAATTGGGTAAGCTAAATTGTCCATAGTGTATGAGTGTGAATGTGTGTGTGGAAGTTCCCAGAGATGGGTTGCGGCTGGAAGGGCATCCGCTGCGTAAAAATCGTGCTGGATAAGTTGGCGGTTCATTCCGCTGTGGCGACCCCGCAAGGGACAAAGCCGACAAGAAAATGAATGAATGAATGAATTAATTAATATAATTGAAAAAATTTAATTAAAGTTTTTAATTAAAAATCTTTGAATAGTAGTGTATGCATATGTAATACTTATTTAAACAACAATTTAGTTTATTAATAAATAAATAATAATAAATTAATATAATTGAAAAAATTAAATATAAAGTTTTTAATTAAAAATGTTTGAATAGTCAGCGCAGTAGCCTAGTGGATGGCGCGCCGACATGTGGTGCGGTAACACGTCAGGGCGTCCGGCGTTCGAATCCCGGCTCAGGGACATTTCCCTACCCCCTCTCTCTCTCTCCAACTTCGCTTCCTGTCTAAATACTGTCCTATCTAATAAAGGCAAAAAGGCCAAAAATAAATCTTAAAAAAAAAAAAATGTTTAAATAGTAGTGTATGCATATGTAACACTTATTTATTTAAACAACAATTTAGTTCATTAATAAATAAATAATAAATAATAATAAATTAATATAATTGAATAAATTAAATATAATAAAGTTTTTAATTAAAAATGTTTGAATGGTAGTTTATACATACATAATAATTATTTATTTATTTAAAATTTTGCTAATAAATCCACACAATGTTTGATGTGTTGTGTACAGTAGCTATAGTGATTTAGTGGTGTGTTGGCCAGTCAGTGATTATACCAGTAGTGTTAGTAGTCAGTAATAGTGTAGCATTATGCCTCGTTTCCACTGAGTGGTAAGGTACGGTTCAGTATGGTCACCTTTATCAGGCTTGTGTCTCTACTGCCAAATGGTATCCTTTTTGTAGGCGTGGAGTACGACAGAAGGTTGCAGTCGAGGTCATTCTGCTTGAAGTTCACATCTCAAATGAGAAGCACTTCTTACTAAACAAATTCTTTACATGCATAAATAAATGGCGCTTGCTTTGTTTTCATTCTCCTGGCTTGTTGCACAAGTGAGTGACGTATCTCTGTAAACCAGTAGTGTTCAGCTGTGCGTCTGGCTCCACCTTTTGGTACCCTGTGGAGAGGGTACCCAAAAAGTGGTACGGTTTGCTTTTTGGTATGTTTTGACAGTGGAAATGGGCATAAAAGCATACCGACTTGTATCGTACCTCTCAGTGGAAACGGGCCATTAGTGTAGTAATAGTGTAGTGTAAAGCGTCCTCTGACCACAGCTCCTCTTGTGCTGTTTCACAGAGCAGAACAACCGTCTCTCAAAATACTGATGACTCTGATGAGGACCAGGAAAATCAGCTTAATGACTTCTATTTTCAATAAATAGCTCGTCTGTTTGCATTTAACTATGATTCATTTACAATCTAATGAGTAGTTAGTATACAGTAGATAGAGTAGTATGAAAAATATCATTATTAATGTGAATCCTGCTGTTTTTTGTGATTTATTCCATCGAATGTTTTGTCTTTTTCCATCATATGTCATTTATCCGCAATAAACATCTGTTTCGGAGTGCCTTTTTTCATCATTAACCCATTCCACACTCATCAATCCCACAATGCATTACATTTCTGAGTTTGTGTGCGAGTGCAACTATTGTTCTCAGGGCTGATATCCACACATGTATGTTGAAACATCATGACAACCAACAAATAAGGACAGTTTACTGCTCCTCGAGTTAAACAGACTTTTAAATTGGCCAAAATATATTTCCATTTGCTGGTTTGCAGTATGGGTTAAGGTTAGGGCTAGGGCTAGGCCGTAGGAAATATCATTAACCTGAAAAGCAATACAAGTCTGTGCAATTTCCTCAATAACTTGGTACAACAAATGTTTACATTTCTGAGTTCCACACAATCGATTTGTGTTGGTACAACTTGAAGGAGTTAAGTTCACTTATTATTTTTTTTTTACTAATTTAAGTAGATTGAACGTAAAACTATTTTTGTCCCCAAAAACCTCAAGAATTGTGCCGTTTCAGCTTATTTTATACAAGTAGTTTGAACAAACACAAACGTCATGCTTTTGAGTGTGTGTGCTGAGACTTCAGTCTTCTAGAAAACACCGAGAACAATATGAGCTTATGTTTTGCATTGAATTAGACTCTTTTTACAAGGGAAATTCTAGAAATTTGCATTTTTGCATGCAGAACACGTTCAAGTCGAAAATGTGAGTGAAACTCTGAGGTAAAATAATGTCAAATATTGGTTGAGTTGGCTTTGAAGCTTCCTAAAACTGCTGTAATGTTTAAGAAGATGAACTTATTTTAGGTTTTTGTTGTCTGAAATATCAGTTGTGTCGTCATATTCACTCCATCTCCATATTTCAGGCCATTCATTATCAGTTCATCATGTGGACTGCAGAAACTCACAGTATTGTCTTTTTTATGTACAGTATTTATTAAATAGTTTCTCTGTTTGGTTTGTAGAGTATTGAAAACGGACGGTTTGCCAAGTACAGGTACTTTGCTCACGCTAAAGTCAACGAGTCCGATTTCCTGATGATCACTAAAAGGTGGGTACATCTTTACAAACACCTCATTTTGCATAAGCACATTTAGATGGAGAGGCGTTTCTGTTTTAAAGATAGAACTACCACACTTATCACTGTTTTTTTAAGTTTGGAATAAAGTACATTCAGATGATTGTCATCACAGAATAAAGCTTGACAGGTTTATCAGCAGACCTACATGAAGTAGAGCACTGTTATGTAAGACTGAAGGGTTTATTTACAAAACAAAACATGAATAATAAAAAAATAAAATGTCTAATAAAAAAATTAGACATACAACATTGTTCTGAGCCATAATAGTTTATTAGTTCTTTAATTAAATGCAAAGCTGAAATGAAAACAGCTGATGGAGTATACACTAACCTGCACATTATTCAGACACAAGATGGCGCCAAACAGTGTAAAACACACAAAGCTGACAGAAATGAAAACAGCTGATGGAGTATACACTAACCTGCGCATTATTCAGTCACAAGATGGCGCCAAACAGTCAAAAACACAAAGCTGACTGAAATGAAAACCGCTGATGGAGTATACACTAACCTGCGCATTATTCAGACACAAGATGGCGCCAAACAGTGTAAAACACAAAGCTGACAGAAACGAAAACAGCTGATGGTGTATACACTAACCTGCGCATTATTCAGACACAAGATGGCGCCAAACAGTGTAAAACACAAAGCTGACAGAAATGAAAACAGCTGATGGAGTATACACTAACCTGCGCATTATTCAGTCACAAGATGGCGCCAAACAGACAACAACACAAACCTGACTGAAATGAAAACAGCTGATGGAGTATACACTAACCTGCGCATTATTCAGACACAAGATGGCGCCAAACAGTGTAAAACACAAAGCTGACAGAAACGAAAACAGCTGATGGAGTATACACTAACCTGCGCATTATTCAGACACTAGATGGCGCCAAACAGACAAAAATAAGCAAGCGAAAGCAAGCTTGTTTTTTTCCGCAGCGGCGTCTTTTTAAATGGGGAACTCCACTCCTGATTGGGCAGTTGTAATGACGTCATTGGGAATTAATGATGATTGACCTCTATCTCCACCAATGAGGAGCTGAAACTGACGGACCTAAGAAATGACAGCTTGAGAGAGAGAGAAACAAAATACAGACACTAGGCTGTAACACCCAGCTTTGCTTCAGTGTGTGTGTGTGTGTGTATTTTCCCCTGCAGGGGGATATTTTTTGTGACGAAGGGCACGTTTGGTCAGCTGACGTGTGAATGGCAGTATCTGTTCGATGAGTTTACTAAAGCGCCCATGATTGTGGAGGGCAGGAGACTGCGCATTGAAGCGAAGGTACATGCATGGCCAAGGGGGCTAATAATTCGGGAGGGCTAATAATTCTGACTTCTACTGTATATACTTACTAGGTAACTACTGTACCTAACCCTAACTTGTATTACGTTGTACTTGATCAACAACAAAGTCTCCTGATGGCTTTAGTTATGATGGAAAAGCTGATTTTTGTTGTTGTGATTTTGACAGGAGAGAGTCAAGTCAGTGTTTCACGCCAAAGAGTTCGGGAAGATCATCAATTTCAAAACTCCAGAACTAGCAAAGGTAAAGTTTGTGTTTTTCACTGCTGTAAACAAATTACTGATGTCTAATGCTGTGTTCACACCAGACGCAGCATGCATGAATAATTTGCACTATTCGCGCGCAAATAGACGCATGAACATTTTGAGTTTACTTGCTTCAAACCATTTGTGTGTCAAACGCACAAAAAGCTAAATTTGCACGAGTCGCAACATTCGCGCCGCAACATTCGAGCCGCCTTATTCACTTGAGTCGCATCATTCCAGCCGCGTCATTCGCGCAAGTCACAACATTTCAGCTGTATCATTTGTGCGATTCACGACATTCGAGCCGCGTCATTTGCGTGAGTTGTGACATTCGAGCCGCGTCATTCTAGTTAGTCGCGACATTCTAGCTGCATCAATTCTCGCAAGTTGTGACATTCGAGTGAGTCGGATCATTTGAGCCGCCTCATTTGAGTGAGTTGTGACATTTGAGTGAGTCGGATCATTTGAGCCGCTTCATTTGAATGAGTTGTGACATTCGAGCTGCATCAATTCTCGTAAGTTGTGACATTCGAGTGAGTCGGATCATTTGAGCCACCTCATTTGAGCGAGATGTGACATTTGAGTGAGTCTGATCATTTGAGCCGCCTCATTTGAGCGAGTTGTGACATTTGAGCCGCGTCATTCGTTATATTCAAGCCGCCTCATTTGCGAGAGTCGCAACATTCAAGCCGCCTCATTTGCTTGAGTCGCAACATTCAAGCCGCGTCATTCGGGCGATTCGCAAGATTCCAGCCACGTCATTTGTGCGAGTCGTGACATTCGAGCTGCGTCATTCTAGTTAGTCGCGACATTCGAGCTGCATCAATTCTAGCAAGTTGTGACATTTGAGTGAGTCGGATCATTTTAGCCCGCTTCATTTGAGCAAGTTGTGACATTCGAGCCGTGTCATTCGTGATATTCAAGCTGCCTCATTTGTGAGAGCCGCGTCATTCGAGCCGCGACATTTGAGCCGCGTCATTTGCTTGAGTCGCAACATTCAAGCCGCGTCATTCGTGCGATTCGCAATATTCGAGCTGCGTCATTTGCATGAGTCGCAACATTCAAGCCGCGTCATTGTAGTTAGTTGTGACATTCAAGCTGCGCCAATTCGCGCAAGTGACATTTGAGTCAGTCGCATCATTTGAGCTGCCTCATTTGAGCGAGTCGTGACATTCGAGTGAGTCAGATCATTTGAGACGCCTCATTTGAGCGAGTTGTGACATTCGAGCCGCGTCATTCGTTATATTCGAGCCACCTCATTTGCGAGAGCCGCGACATTCGAGCTGCGTCATTTGCGTGAGTCGCAACATTCAAGCCGCGTCATTGTAGTTAGTTGTGACATTCAAGCTGCGCCAATTCGCGCAAGTGACATTTGAGTCAGTCACATCATTTGAGCTGCCTCATTTGAGCGAATCGTGACATTCGAGTGAGTCAGATCATTTGAGACGCCTCATTTGAGCGAGTTGTGACATTCGAGCCGCGTCATTCGTTATATTCGAGCCACCTCATTTGCGAGAGCCGCGACATTCGAGCTGCGTCATTTGCTTGAGTCGCAACATTCAAGCAGCATCATTCCGACAATTAGCAACATTCGAGCCACGTCATTTGCGTGAGTCGCGACATTTGAGCTGCATCAATTCTCGCAAGTTGTGACATTTGAGTGAGTCGGATCATATTAGCCGCCTCATTTGAGCGAGTTGTGACATTCGAGCCGCGTCATTCGTGATATTCAAGCCGCCTCATTTGCGAGAGCCACGTCATTCGAGCAGCGACATTCGAGCCATGTCATTTGCTTGAGTCGCAACATTCAAGCTGTGTCATTCGTGCGATTCGCAACATTCGAGCCGCGTCATTTGCGTGGGTCGCAACATTCAAGCCGCGTCATTCTAGTTAGTCGTGACATTCAAGCTGCGCCAATTTGCGCAAGTCATGACATTTGAGTGAGTCGCATCATTTGAGCCGCCTCATTTGAGCGAATCGTGACATTCGAGTGAGTCGGATCATTTGAGCCGCCTCATTTGAGCGAGTTGTGACATTCGAGCCGCGTCATTCGTTATATTCGAGCCACCTCATTTGCGAGAGCCGCGACATTCGAGCTGCGTCATTTGCTTGAGTCGCAACATTCAAGCAGCATCATTCCGACAATTAGCAACATTCGAGCCACGTCATTTGCGTGAGTCGCGACATTCGAGCTGCATCAATTCTCGCAAGTTGTGACATTTGAGTGAGTCGGATCATATTAGCCGCCTCATTTGAGCGAGTTGTGACATTCGAGCCGCGTCATTCGTGATATTCAAGCCGCCTTATTTGCGAGAGCCACATCATTCGAGCCGCGACATTCGAGCCACGTCATTTGCTTGAATCGCAACATTCAAGCTGCGTCATTCGTGCGATTCGCAACATTCGAGCCGCGTCATTTGCGTGGGTCGCAACATTCAAGCCGCGTCATTCTAGTTAGTCGTGACATTCAAGCTGCGCCAATTCGCGCAAGTCGTGACATTTGAGTGAGTCGCATCATTTGAGCTGCCTCATTTGAGCGAGTCGTGACATTCGAGCCACCTCATTCGCACGAGTCGCAACATTTGAGCTGCCTCAATCCTGATTCCTCATGCCTCATCCTTCGCGCGAATCATGCCGCAGGGTGTCATCCGTGTATGGTGTGAACGCTCCCTGAGAGACAAAGATTCTGCATCAATTGATCAGGTAATGGATGTGGATGATAGTAAAAGATGATAAAAACAGAGTGTGACTTCAGCTGCAGTCACACTGGACTTATCACCCCATAGACTTCCATTCATACGCACACAAATGCTTCAGACCGGAAACGCAAGCTCGAGACCAATCGAAGATCAAAACATGACCTCTCTGGACAGAAATTTAAAATATGGACCAATCACTAGCTTTTTTGAATGTCTAATAATCCTAATCCCCACAGCGCTGTATGCTCCAAACTCCAGTGTGACCACGGCATTACATGGGGTTTAAGGGGGATAATTAACGCTTGATTCCCCCCGCACCCTCCAGTTAGTCAAAGCAAGATGAATAATGGGTTGTCAGCCTTTTAATAGTGAGAAATAGTTTTGTCTGGTCTATATTTTTAAATAATAATATTAACAATTAAGATAATAGCTCATATAAATATACATTTGACCACCCCTATAATGGTTCATACCATTGTGAATGCATAATACAATGTGATGCGATACTGAAGATGAAAAAAGATGCAGGATTTACCTAGAACGAGGATACAAATGACTTAAAACCAGGATATGATTTAATAAATGTAAGAAATATTAGTAGATTAATAAATCTAGTCTAGTAAATCAAGAGAACAAATTAATCAATTGTACCCCAAAGAACCATTTTTTTCATAGATTTTGATCATCTAAAGAACTTTTTCCCACAAATCAAAGCTTCTTGCAATAAATGGGTTTCCATGGATGTTAAAATGTTCTTTTTGGAATCATTAATCCCAATAAAGAACAGATAACAAAGAATTCATATAGAAAATCCAGCAAATAAGCTGGAAATGTAAGTGTGTGTGCGTGCATTGATTTCAGTGATGTGTGTGTGTGTTTCTTTTTCTCAGTGGGTTCTCGCCAAGCTTGAAGACGCACGGGAGAATCTGCCAAAGTGACGCGTGAAGCGACTACACTCTGCTCTGTGCCTTTAACAGTGTGACACTTTACCCACAATGCAACACCCGTTCACTAAAAACTGACTGTTAGACTGTGTGCTCGAGTGTTGAGTTTACATCACACACACAACTTTCTGTCCAATCCTGCAGACTCATTCACACACAGACACACACTACGTCCTTTACAATGTGCCTCAACATGCAGATCACGTCTCTTAACACAAATCCTGCTAAAGTGTAAATGAAGATTGTTTTCTACGCGTATTAATAAAGACCAACACACTGGATGTATTTTATTTGTCCTGGAAAAGAGCGGGAATGTCTGAAACTGTATGTACAGGATGTTTTTAATACGTGGCTTTGCATGAAATGTTATTTGATTGTCGATGTCTATTTAATTGATCCTCCTCCAGCTCGCCCGTCAAGACCTGTAATATAACTCAGATATGCAAAAATGGATTATTCTTTAGCGATCAGTGAAAATATTGACGTCTATGAATTGATATTAAAGTCAACCTGAAAACAACATCATGTGTTAATTGAGCCTGATGTGATGTCGATGATGTTATCAAGCTCGTGTTGTAATGCAGTTTTTATTCAATATTTCTCAAAGGTTGATGCTGAATTTCACATTAATTTAATGATAACTTTCATTCATTCATTTTCCTTCAGCGTAGTCCCTTTAGTAGTATTCATCAGAGGTCACCACAGTGGAATGAACCGCCAACTATTCCAGCATATGTTTTACCCAGCAGATGCCCTTCCAGCTGCAACCTATTACTGAGAAACACCCATACACACTCAGGTGAAATGATCATTTACTGACTGTTTACTCAGCCGTAAGTGCTTTAAAGTTTTTATGAGTTCCTGTTAAACACACAAGAAGATATTTTGAAGAATGCTGAAAACCAGTGTACTACAATTCATTCGTTCATAAATTTTCCTTCGGCTTAGTCGCTTTATTCATCAGGGGTCGCCACAGCGGAATGAACCGCCAACTTATCCGGCATATGTTTTACACCGTGGATGCTTTTCCAAGCTGCAACCCGGTACTGGGAAACACCCATACACACTCATTCACATACAGTATGGCCAATTTAGTTCACCCAATTCACCTATAGCACATGTGCTTGGACTGTGGGGAAACCGGAGCACCCGGAGGAAACAAATTTACACAAATTCTATTTGCCTGGTTATGTATTTGTTTTTCATACAATGGAGATCAATGGTTACCGGTTTCCAACATACTTCAAAATATCTTCTTTTGTGTTGAACAGCAGAAAAAAAACGTAAATGTTTGGAAACAATTAAGGGTGTAAATAGCAAATGCATCGTATTTCCATAGTATTTGGTTTCCCTACTATGGAAGTCAGCATTCTTCAAAATATCTTCTTTTGTGTTTAACAAAAGAAAGAAACTCATAAATGTCATTTTTGGAGAGCTTTATCTACACTACCTGACAAAAGTTTTGTCGTCAATGCAAGTTTTAGGATCAACAAATAATATCTTGACTGCTAGTTGATCATTTGGTATCAGAAGTGGCTTATATGAAAGGCAAAGGCCTCTAGATTACGCTGATTTTACCACAATAAAATATGATCATGTGGTTTGTAATGTAATGGGCAGCACAAATGTCTTGATACCTCAGACTGTTGATGTTGCCATCCACTCTGCAGATCTCTCGCACGCCCCCATACTGAAGGGAGCCCCAAACCATGACTTTTCCTTCACCAAACTTGACTGATTATTATGAGAATCTTGAGTCAATGCTGGTTCCTGTAGGTCTTCTGAAGTATTTGTGATGATTGGGATGCAGTTCAACAGATGATTCATGGGAAACATTGACCTTCTGCCACTTTTCCAAATGATCGAAGAGAAGTCAAGTTATTATTTGTTGCTCTTACAACTGGGATTGACGACAAGATTTTGTCAGGTGGTGTAGATGATATATTTTTTTCTTTTTTGACCATGTTTATGCTTATAATGTTGAAATATATATATATAAACATCACATTATAAAATGAAATGAACAAACTGAATTTAATTTCATGTTTTTAATCATGGCTTCAGAAAAGCATGACATTTTATTGCAGTATTCTTCTCATTTTTCATTTATTATGCACATTTACACACATTTCAATCTTTTAAACAAGTACAACATACAGCTGTACAGTAAAATCCTTGTTTAATAAATATCATCAAAGCAGAAACAGACATTAAGAGTTTAAAGGCACTTCAGGTTTTCACTACCACTAGTAAACGTACTGAGGTCAAATAAAGAAACCATGAGTCTGAATTTACCCTCACTCGATTTCCTGTGAAAATCAAAGATTTGTTGTACGGAATTATGCATGTTTAATATGAGAAACGTTATTTACAATGTGAATTCGGACACTAAAATGTCAAATAAATGCGAATTAATAGTGAATTATATCTATATTCACTTAAATAGTGAATTAATCAAAGACAGCATCAAAACAAGTGCATTACTAGTTTGTGTACATTCATGGCTATCATAGTTAGACTAATAACTATTCTATATTTTTACTGTGATTTGCAGAAGAAACCTATTAAAATGTCATTCAGTGTAACTAGAACGTAGTATGTGCGCAAGGACTTTTAATTTTAAGTGAGACTTTTATTTTGTAGACTCAAGCACTTCTGGTTAACAAATTCGCCTCGTTTAAGATCGAATTTCTTTACAAATCAAGGATCTTCACTGCCTGATTGATACACGATATAAAGAAGGTATCATACCAGACAAGAAGCACCACATTAAATTACATTGTTTCGCACCATGTCTTTAAAATATGCAAATTTGTATTACCTCAGGATTTTCAATGGAGTTTCTGAGGTCGCCTGCTTCACCTGGCGGCGGTTAACGGTTTTTCATCTCGCTTTACGCTTCAACAACTGAATGAATGCGTAAGTATATTTACCTGATAATATTTTAATCACATTACATGATTGATGGTGTAAAAATAACCGTATGAAATTGAAAATAGTCACATTAATATTTATCGGTTGCTGAAAAACACTAGCAGTGCATATAATTCTCCTTCTTTATGCTATTATTCTTCTTCCGATGGCTAAATTATATATATATATATATATATATATATATATATATATATATATATATATATATATATATATATATATATATAGTAATAGGTTTTTAGTTATTTAAAATCAAATTAAACGTTTTATATAGATACTTGACTAATTGTGGGTCAAAGTAAGTATATTGTTTAACTTGTACATGAATATCTGTTACACTGCATGATGATGTATCATTATTTCCCGCATAGCTTGACATTTTGTTTATTAGAAAGGTTATTAGAAACATTACTTGCATTTGATGTGGTTTGAGAATTGATTGTGGTCCCCAAAATGCTCTTTGACCCAAATGCTAGTAAATCATTTTTAGATAATAATAATAAAAATAATAATGATATCTCATTAAGTCTTGTGTTAAAATAGCTACAGTTGAAGTCAGAATTATTAGCCCTCCTGTATATATTTTCCCCCTAATTTCTGTTTAACAGAAGGAAGATTTTTTCAACACATTTCTAAACATAAACGTTTTAATAACTGATTTCTTTTATCTTTGCCATGATGACAGTAAATAATATTCGACTAGATATTCTTCAAGACACTAGTCTTCAGCTTAAAGTGACATTTAAAGGCTTAACTAGGGTAAAGTTAGGGTAATTCATTGTATAATGATGGTTTGTTCTGTAGACAATCCAAAACACATATTGCTTAAGGGGGCTAATAATATTGACCTTAAAATGTTTTCTAAAAAAATTTGCTTTTATTCCAGCCGAAATAAAACAAATAAGACTTTCTCCAGAAGATAAAATATTATCGAAAATACTCTGAAAATTTCCTTGCTCTGTTAAAACATCATTTGGGAAATATTTAAAAATAATAATAATAACAATAATTCTGACTTCAACTGTACATAATGCAACTTTTTTCGAGCAGATTTGTGCATTCGCATGTAAACTTTCCCTCTACTTTGCCTTTAAATGCTCCTCCACCAATCAGCTTTGATCTATTTTACATACACGAAACCTTAAATCTCAGTAAACTCTACTTACATCAAGAACGAAATATCCTCATCTGTCCATCTACTAGACCTACGGAGGACTGAAGAAAACCCGTCCACATCTAATCCATCAGAAACGTCCATAAACGAGTTCAGCAACAGAAGAGTGTTGGGTTATTTTGAGCTCTACATCTACCCAGGAGCGAGTTGCAGCTTTCAGACCAGGTTGAACTCTTTGAGGTTGTGTCTCAGGATTGTGTCTTTAACCGCGGCGAAGATCAGCCGGATGTTCTCGGTGTCTGTGGCGCAGGTGAAGTGAGAATAGATGGTTTTGTCCTTGTCTTCGTTCTCCTCCTGGTACATCTTCAGAATAAACTCCTGTGCTGCCTTTGGGTCGTTTTTGGGACCTAAAAAAACATAGTCTGTTGGTCATTTTTTAGTCCTATATCACACTTTTGGTAACACTTTATTTCATGCTATTAACAAATCATTAACTAAGACTTTTAGCTCAAAAAAACTACTAATTATCTGCTTATTAATAGTTAGTATGGTAGTAGTTGGGTTTAGGTATTGGCTAGGATTAGGGATGTAGAATACGATTTTATTTACAAGTGCTAATAAACAGTTAATATCTTAATAGGCAGGTAATAAGCCAGTAGTTAATAGCATGAATTGTGACCTAAACTAAAGTTTTACCACAATTTCTTTACGAAAAAATGCAATTTGCACATGCAGTCTCTTAAATATACTTTCTGTGATGAGCCAGCATACGGTTATCCCATTTAAACCTATTATTATTTCCGGTTTCTGATCCAAATTTCTATGTCTATCTCCTCCTAGGGCTTTTAAGCTATGACCACCAAACTTGGGCCAGACCTTTAGACTAGTCTGACTCGGGTTACTATATCTTTTCCAACTGGTCCAGCTTTTGGTTTTCCAAAAACTTGTCCGGAAATCTCTGAAAAATCCTATTGACTTAACATTGGACCAAATTTTGATGCATCATAACTCAGAACAAGAAATTCATAGAAACATGAGATCATCCATATTTTAAGAGGCTGTCAAGCTGTGTAAAACTACATATCAAACTGGGGTGTAAGTTTTACCCCTGGGGTGCAAGAACGTCCCGAACTTGCCCCTTGACTTACAATGGTGAAGAAACTCATAGACTGCAATTATAAAGGCCCCAGATTGATATTTTTATGCTGCACTGTCATTAATTTATATCATTCGTATTCCCAAGACGCTTCGTTGTATTATCACTCTAAGCTGTGAATCGACTCCATAGCAACAAAAAACTAGCAACCATTTAAGAACAACAATATCTCAGCATCAGTACATCGTAGGGAACTGTACATTGGCTCGTTTGACTCATACTAGCAAACGAGACTTCCTGTGTGCTACACCTGCTAGCAGTGATTAGCTACATGCTAATAATTATTTGTTACGTGCTTTAACATGCTAGAAACACTTTAGTGTAAAGATTTGATTAAACATGTAAACGAGTCTTGCCTAGTAACAACCCAGAGTACCCTGGCAACACCTTAGCAACCACTCACAACGATGTTAGCTTTCTCAAGCCAACTTCAAAGTTCGTCAATGAACTTTAGCTTCTAGTTATAATGATTTTAGATTTTTTAGATTATTTGGTGTCATGACGTTAATATACACAGTGAAGAACCACCTACAATATTGGGGTTTACATCTTTAGATGAATATTGCATTTAAAGAAATTAGAAAGAAATAATCTTGAAATTAGGCTCCAATTTAACTTAAGTTAAATAAACTTTATGTACTAATATGGCATCTTAAAAAATACATATTAGTACCTAAATTGTGCATATCAGTGCATAAAAAGTGTATGCTCATGTTAAGCAGGTCACACACCAGAAGCGCCGCTCGGCATTTCAGAATTCTAAACATAGGTTTCTATCAGGGTACACACCGGCGCCACAAGTCGGAAGCTGTCTGCAGCGCCCAGCCACGACTCAGGACACTGTTCATATTTCTGCCACACCACAGAGCGCCATCTGATTAGTTTCATTTTAAATAGCATGCGAATGTGCGCGTCTGGTGTGCGATACTTTCAACTGTCATGTGCGCGCCGTGTCGCAGCGCTGTGACGCCCTTTAGTCTGTTTCTCCTAATTCTGAGAAGTGGATCTTGGATCTGGCCCGTATCCAGAACAGATGATTGTATATATATATATATATATATATATATATATATATATATATATATATATATATATATATATATATATATATATATATATATATATATATATATATATATATACACACAGTTGAAGTCAGAATTATTAGCCCCCCTTTGATTTTTTTTTCTTTTTTAAATATTTCCCAAATTATGTTTAACATTAATGTAATATTTAATACGTTTAATATTTTTTCTTCTGGAGAAAGTCTTTTTTTTAAAATTTGTTTTATTTCGGCTAAAATAAAAGCAGTTATACATTTTTTAAAAACCATTTTCGGGACAAACTTATTAGCACCTTTAAGCTAATTTTTTTTTCGATAGTCTACAGAACAAACTATCATCAGACAACAACTTGCCTAATTACCCTAACCTGCCTAGTTAACCTAATTAACCCAGTTAAGCCTTTAAATTTCACTTTAAGCTGTATAGAAGTGTCTTGAAAAATATCTAGTAAAATATAATTTACTGTCATCATGGCAAAGATAAAATAAATCAGTTATTAGAGATGAGTTATTCAAACTATTATGATTAGAAATGTGTTGAAAAAATATTCTCTCCGTTAAACAAAAATTGGGGAAAAAATTAAACAGGGGGGCTAATAATTCAGGGGGGCTTCAACTGTATATGCTCACAGAAGTATAAATGCTCACAACGGCATCAGGTATGGGCAGTGGAATACAACGATTATTCGATGATGAACTATTGAGCTTATTCAATATGGAAGTGGACTTGTTTTTGTTTTTGAACTTCTGATTCAGTCGCCTATGGGAGAAATGACTATGAATAATAAACGGCAGCAAACGGTCTTGCTCTACAAACAAGTGTGTTCATGACTACATAAAAAGTAGAATAATACAGTAAGAAAATATCAGTTTGCAACATCAAGCAGTTTTTAATGCCTGAAAATCAATGGAAGTGAATGAGAGTGGAAGTCTGGAGCCAAAAAGATTCCGATGGCTTTTTTAAGTCACTCGCCTGTGAATTCTGGGAAGTACGTGGCCACGTGAGAGTAAACAATCTTCTCCTTGAGGATGTCAGTCTTATTCAGAAAGAGGATGACAGACGACTGCTGGAACCAGGGATATGTGATGATGGTTTTGAACAAAGCTTTACTCTCCTCCATGCGATTCTGAAACACAGAAAGACAGCGTGAAGATGAAACACACAGACACACAGGATGAAATCACACACACACACACACACACTCGCAGTCAGACCGACCTCATTGTCGCACTCAGCGAGGACCTGGTCGTATTCACTCAGAGCCACCAGAAAGATGATGGAGGTCACGTTCTCGAAGCAGTGTATCCACTTCCTGCGCTCTGACCTCTGACCCCCGACGTCCACCATCCTGAACACAGCAGTGACACAAAATATGTATGCAATATATGAAAAGAAGATCAGTATGAATACTAGGAGTTATTAGCCCTCCTGTACTATTAGCCACCCTGTATATTTCTGTTTAACGGAGAGAATATATTATTTCAACACATTTCTAAACATAATAGTTTTAATAACTCATCTCTATTAACTGATTTATTTATCTTTGCCATGATGACAGCACATAATATTAGACTAGATATTCTTCAAGACACTAGTATTTAGCTTAAATTGACATTTAAAAGCTTAACTAGGGTAATTAGGGTAAAGTTAGGGTAATTAGGCAAGTCATTGTATAACAGTGGTTTGTTCTGTAGACAATCCAAAACTAATATTGCTTAAGGGGCTAATAATATTGACCTTAAAATGGCTTTTAAAAATAAAAACTGCTTTTATTCTAGCCGAAATAAAACAAATAAGACTTTCTCCAGAAGAAAAAATATTATAGGAAATACTGTGAAAAATTCCTGAATCTGTTCAACATCATTTGGGAAATATTTGAAAAAGAAAACATAGGAGGGTGAATCATTTTGACTTCAGCTGTATATTTTCAGATTTTACATTTTACTTTTATTTAAAAGCAATTGAAGAAATATAGCTGCAAGCAGCAATTATCGGGGCCAAGCAGTTCAGCAGCCCCATGATAAACAAGCATGGAAAGTAGCTGCAAAGCAACTGGAAATTTCTAGAACTTTTAGGCAGCATGGCCTGAGCCAAATTTGGAAATTGAACTAACGATCTACGGAGAGTTCAAAACAACAGGTTTTCAAACTAATTGAAGATGGAATGGAAGTTGTGTCAATTAGAAAAAAAAATAATATCAATGTTCTCAGAATGATTCAAGGAATCTAACATCTAATTGACAAATCAATAAAAGTCATTTGGTAAAAATTGTGTGCTGGTCTAAAGAAGGTGTGTTAAGGTGCATTGTTGGTGTGTAAGTATTTTGAGAACCGCTATTAAAAAGTCCAGCGCAGAGTGCGTTAGTGTGCATATGCAGGTCTAAACGCTTACACATAGCTTAATACACACAGGATGTACAGCAATACACAAATATCTTTACATATGAAAAAATAAATAAAGGATTAAAATGTTACGAAAATTATTATTTTCTACATATAAAAACCACTGCCTCCATGACTTCTTCACCTCGGGGGGCTTTTTTCAGTTTATTCATGACAATCTGCATTAGTGTAATGTTATTATATTATTTATATTAATGTTATTTTTTATTATCTGCATATTTATATTTGTTTGTATAAAAACAAGTTTAGATTTGTCCAGCTGTGGGGTTTTGGAGCGTCTGCATCACCATATGGGGCATAAGAACAGGACGTGTGTTTGGATATAACTTAGTTTTTTGACCACACTTCATTATTATTGCTCATTTATTCGTTTGCTGGAAATTAAACTGAATTTAGAAATAGGTTTGAAACAAATATTTACGCTTAACAAACAAAATTAAATATGTAAGCTAATGGATGTCTTCAGTGGAGTGAGTTTCCACAAAACCTTTCCTTATGCACGAAAGTAAAGGAGTAAAGTAAAGAGTAAAAGTAAAGAGGCTGAATGGAGGAGGCTCGTTCTTTATCCTCGCCCTGCAGATGCTCTGTTTTCTCACTAGTGAAGCGCTCAGTTTTTCCATTTACAAAGTCCCCCATATAAGTAGCAAATGCGCTATGGCGCGATGCAACTGACTCTAAAGAGAATGTGAGATGAGACTCTGATTGGTTTAATGCAGGATATGCTCAAAACACACCCATAACTCAGTAAGAGAATAAGCACAACCCTGCAGAGCGCATGTTTCCGTCCTTAAAATAGCAAAAGTGGATTCGGACACACTCTAATTGCTTTTGCACCATGAGCTTTAGACTTTGTGCCTAGATTGTTAAAATAGAGCTCTTAAGTTTACTTTTAATACTTCAAACCATTGCAGTGATTCAGCCTGTTATGTCGCTAGAGAGTTTGAGTTTTGGTCGAAGATCAGACTGTCCAGTGTTCTCTATCAGTGTGCCACAGTTTGTGCAAATGCCACAAATGGTTCATAGGGCTGCCATAGACTCCCAGAGCAGAAAATAGCTTTGCATCGTTATTCTCCTCTGTTAATCTGGAAATGTATTGCTGACCTTGCTGTGATTGTATCCCTAACCTTAACCAATCCTAAACACTGATCACCTGAAGATGACGTTATCCAGGTCGAAGGGGTACTCAATGATTCCTGTAGTGGGAACCCGGACCCGCAGAATGTCCTGCTCAGTGGGAACATACGCCGCATCGGCGATTCGGTCCAGGTCACTCAGGTAACTGTTCATCAGAGGAAACAAACACTGGGGTCAAATCACAGACTAAAATGATTACTGCGATGGCATGAATGTGGCACAAATACATGCTGGATATTCAGAGAAGTTAATATTATTGGAAAAAAACAATGCTGGACCTCCCCTTGTGAAAAAGCAAGTGCACCTTTATTAAGGTATAACTCCAATAATAGGAGTATATATAAAAACATAATAAAATGTTTGGTCTGTGTAGCAAACTACTCTTACAGAAGGCTCTGCAGAGCTCCTTGTAACAAATATATATCGTTATATTCTATATATTAGTTCACAAATACAAGACTGACTATTTGGCAGAGTCGGTTAGCTGGTACTCTCGACGACGGTCGTAGCATTCCTGAATCCCGCTGTCGCTCCATAGACTGCTGAGAGCCTTCACTTGAGTCTCATCCAAACTCATGATTTTATCCACTTCAATATCATTGACCAACGCAGAGTGAGCCTGCAGAGACAAGAACAGCCAATCAGCATTCAGCAGCATCTCCCGGGAGACCAATGAGAGAGTGCGGTCAAGAGCCAGACTGCAGAAAACAGCCAATTAATGCAAAGTCTAGCAGAGCTTAAAAACAGGACATAAAACCTTCTGGGAGGAAAACAAACAAGTGAAGATGACAAACATGCTTATGAAATACACTCGCCGGCCATTTTATTAGGTACACCTGTCCCAACGGCTTCTTAATGCAAATTTCTAATCAGCCAATCACACGGCAGCAACTCAATGCATTTAGGCATGCAGACATGGTCAAGACGATCTGCTGCAGTTCAAACTGAGCATCAGAATGGAGAAGAAAGGGGATTTAAGTGACTTTGAATGTGGCTTGGTTGTTGATGCCAGACGGGCTGGTCTGAGTATTTCAGAAACTGCTGATCTACTGGGATTTTCACGCACAACCATCTCCAGGGTTTACAGAGAATGGTCTGACAAAGAGGAAATATCCAGTGAGCGGCAGTTCTGTGGTGCGCAAATGCCTTGTTGATGCCAGAGGTCAGAGGAGAATGGCCGGACTGGTTCCAGCTGATAGAAAGGCAACAGTAACTCAAATAAGCACTCGTTACAACTGAGGTCTGCAGAAGAGCATCTCTGAACACACAACACATCCAACCTTGAGGCGGATGGGCTACAGCAGCAGAAGATCACACCGGGTGCCAGTCCTGTCAGCTAAGAACAGGAAACTGAGGCTACAATTCACACAGGCTCACCAAAACTGGACAATAGAAGATTGGAGAAACGTTGCCTGGTCTGATGAGTCTCCATTTCTGCTGCCACATTCGGATGGTCGGGTCAGAATTTGGCGTCAACAACATGAAAGCATGGATCATGCCTTGTATCAACGGTTCAGGCTGGTGGTGGTGGTGTAATGGTGTGGTGGATATTTACTTGGCACACTTTGGGCCCATTAGTACCAATTGGGCATCGTGTCAACGCCACAGTCTACCTGAGTATTGTTGCTGACCATGTCCATCCCTTTATAACCACAGTGTACTCATCTTCTGATGGCTACTTCCAGCAGGATAACACGCCATGTCAAAAAGCGTGAATCATCTCAGACTGGTTTCTTGAACATGACAATGAGTTCACTGTATTAAAATGGCCTCCACAGTTACCAGCTCTCAATCCAATAGAGAACCTTTGGGATGTGGTGGAAGGGGAGATTGGCATCATGGATGTGCAGCCGACAAATCTGCAGCAACTGTGTGATGCTATCATGTCAATATGGAGCAAAATCTCTGAGGAATATTTCCAGTACCTTGTTGAATCTATGCCACGAAGGAGGTCCAACCCGGTACTAGTAAGGTGTACCTTATAAGGGGCAGTGAGTGTATAATACAACTGGACTATATTTTGACACCAAAGACATATGATATATAAAATGTATTCAAAATATACAGTTGAAGTCAGAATTATTCGCCCTCCTGTGAATTTTGTTTTCTTTTTCAAATATTTCCCCAATGATGTTTAACAGAGCAAGGAATTTTTCACAGTATTTCATATAATATTTTTTCTTCTGGGAAAAGTCTTATTTGTTATAGTGTTATTTCGGCTAGAATATTTTTTAAAGCCATTTTAAGGTCAATATTATTAGCCCCCTTAAGCAATATTTGTTTTGGATTGTCTACAGAATAAACCACTGTTATACAATAACTTGCCAAATTACCCTAACTTTACCCTAATTACCTTAGTTAAGCCTTTAAATGTCACTTTAAGCTGAATACTAGTGTCTTGAAGAATATCTAGTCAAATATTATGTGCTGTCATCATGGCAAAGATAAAATAAATCAGTTATTAGAAATGAGTTATTAAAACTATTATGTTTAGAAATGTGTTGAAATGTTATATTCTCTCCGTTAAACAGAAATATACAGGGTGGCTAATAGTACAGGAGGGCTAATAATTCTGACTTCAACTGTATATGCCAAATCATTTCCAAAGGTATATCCCCAAAAGTACCTGGTTGTCAGAGTTAGCATAGGCGATCTTGAGCATGTCCATAGCTCTGACCATAGACTGCATGGCGCTCATCGTGTTCTGATGGACGAGTTTAATGAAGCCCTTCTTGTCATCATCAGTATAACCGGAGCCATGAATGATCCGCATCTGTTTAATGAATGTACTCTTGCCACTCTCACCTGTGCCTGCAAATGAAAACAGACAAATACATCACTTTAATACTGCATTAACACCAAAATAAAGACACCGTTTCACCAGGATTTACAAAAGAAAAGGTTTAAAAGGAATTTCAGTGCATAAAGGACAAGGGTGTAAGCCTAAGCTGAACAACCGTGTTCTCCGGACTACTTTGGCAAACCTTTGTCCACAATATGTAGTTACATTCACAAATGCCAGTTAAAACTGTACTGTGCTAAAAGGAAGCCCTATGTTAACAGTGTCCAGAAGCGCTGTGGACTTTTCTATGGTTTTCTGGTGATTAATGTAAGATTTTGGAGCACATTATCCTGCCTTCTTTACCAGGGACACCCATGCATATTTCAACAAGACAATGCAAAACCACATTCTGCACACATTACAAAGTCTTGGCTGTGGAGGGAGAGGATACAGGTACTTCACTGGCCTGCCTGCAGTCCCGACCTGTTTCCAATAGAGAATAGAGAAAATGTAGTTCCGGCTAGGCCAGTTGGCGTTTCTGTGTGGAGTTTGCATGTTCTCCCCGTGTTCGTGTGGGTTCCCTCCACAGTCCAAACACATGCGCTATAGGTGAATTGAATTGAATCCGCTGCGTGAAACATATGCTGGAATAGTTGGCGGTTCATTTCGCTGTGGTGACCCCTGATGAATAAAGGGACTAAGCTGAATGAATGTTATGAATTTAAAAGAGAGATCTGTGAGGGCTGAACTCATTTATGCTGAGCACTGTAATGATTTAACATTTATGTTTCAATACATACCTGTAATGACTTGATCTTTGGTTTTGTGTTGTATTATATAACGCACATTGTTGGGAGAATCTGTCTGCTTCTCATTTGTATATTTTTCCTCAGAGATGAACAAAAAGTAAATCTGTTTAGTGTTTGGCTACTGAAGCGATTGTGCTCGACAGACTGAATGTTCGGCTTGCCAAAGTCCTGTTTATATTCTCCAGCTGCTGTGTCTTTACTCAGGACAGCTGTAAAATGTAAATGGAAGATCATTTCGAATTGTCCAATGTCAGAGTGAATATACTGAGTAGACGGGGATTATATGTGTGGCAGGGTTACATTTAGCAAGCATTTTACCTCATTACTGTACTTAAATATATTTAAAAGTATCTGTACTTTATTTTTTACTTTACCCTTGTGTGCTTTTCAAATTGACTACCCTTTTTATTATTATGTTTGTGGCTGTTTTTGCCCCATTGATTTCCATTATAACCACATTTTTGGTTTGCATAGACGCCAAATAATCATGCATTATTGATTGTTGGTGGTTTTCTCTGTTGGCAAGAGGTATCATTTGTATTTTTTTCAATCAACAACTTTGGAAACAATCAAGAATGCATGATTTTATGGTGCCATTGCAATCAAAAAATGTCATTATGATGGAAGTCAATGGGGCAAAATCAGCCCACAACATAACAAAAGGGTAGTCAAATTGTCCAGAGTGTATTGTTGATTTTTTTTTTTTTTTTTTCAAAGCATTTTCCCAAAATATGTGTCAAAATAAAAAAGTTTCTCCAAACTTCATTTCATTTAGGCCCTTTTGTGTCCAAATTAAGACTTAAAATCATCCCAGAGTGGATGAAAACATCCCTAAAAGCACACAAGGGCTAGGAAACTTTTGCTTCTCTATATCCCAAAGCCTAATAATGGGCTTTTTACTGCACAGCATTTCATGAAATGATTGTGTTGCTTGTTTTGTTGAACAAGAAAAATGGTCATAATAGCCGATTCTGGAACGAGCTGATTCTTTTCAGTTGAATCGTCACAAATGATTCATTTTGTGAATTCACTGAATCCAGCTGCATCTGTTCTCAATTCGCAAAGTCAGATCCAGTCAGAGTTTCCAGTTAACGATTTACTGATTCAGATAATCTGGTCAAAGTGAGTCTCTAATTATAAACTCACTGATTCAAATAATCTGGTCTAAGTAAGTCTCCAGTTAACAAGTCAATGATTCAAATAATCTGGTCAAAGTGAGTCTTTAGTTAACCAGTCACTGATTAAAAAAGTCTGGTCAAAGTGAGTTTTCAGTTAATAATTCACTGATTTGAATAAATGATTCACTTATTCAAATAATCCGGTCAAAGTGAGTCTCCACATTAATAATGCTCTAATTCAAATAATCCAGTCACAGTGAGTCTCCAGTTGTAAATATACTGATTTAAATAATCTGGACAAAGTGAGTCTCCAGTTGACGATTCACTGATTCAAATAATCTGGTCAAAGCGAGTCTCCAGTTAATGATTCACTGATTCAAATAATCTGGTCAAAGTGAGTCTCCAGTTGACGATTCACTGTTTCAAATAATCTGGTCAAAGCGAGTCTCCAGTTGACGATTCACTGTTTCAAATAATCCAGTCAAAGTGAGTCTCCAGTTATAAATTCACTGATTCAAATAATCTGGTCAAAGCGAGTCTCCAGTTAATGATTCACTTGTTCAAATAATCTGGACAAAGTGAGTCTCGAGTTATAAATTCACTGATTCAAATAATCTGGTCAAAGCGAGTCTCCAGTTAATGATTCACTTGTTCAAATAATCTGGACAAAGTGAGTCTCGAGTTAATGATTCACTCGTTCAAATAATCTGGACAAAGTGAGGCTCCAGTTAACGATTCACTGATTCAAATAATCTGGTCAAAGCGAGTCTCCAGTTAATGATTCACTGATTCAAATAATCTGGTCAAAGCTAGTCTCCTGTTGACGATTCACTGATTCAAATAATCTGGTCAAAGCGAGTCTCCAGTTAAAGATTCTCTGATTCAGTTGGCGGGCTGCCATTAACTGTTTTCTAAGAGGATGACAAGCTGACAAAACATTGCTGCAGCTCTGATACAAGAGAAAATTCAAAAGCACTGCAGTGTTTGGGTGTTCTGTGTTTGTCTGAGATAATTATTCTACCATAATGTGTATATTCCTTACAAGCTGAAGCTGATCGGTCAGTTCTTGTCACGTGTGCTCATGGCATTCTGAAAACTGGAGATTTTTTAACTGGGTGCCGGGTGTGCGTTGCTCCCAATAAACGATATACGAACATGGAAATAACGAGCATGCGCGCGGAAAAGACACGATATGTAAACAGCCACCGTCATTTGCGATCTCCATCAGATCTTCTTCTTGTACAGACATGCTGGATTCACCTGATTTGTTGACAAATGGGTTGTGGATCCATTTCTTGGCAGTTTGCGGGCCTTTCACTGGGCCTTTTCCCCTTCGCAAAGAAAGACGTCTGTTTCTTACTCATTTTGCTAACTTGTGGGTTAAATTTTGCCACTCAAGTGACCGAGATGTAAGCGAGAGAATAGTCATTTTTCAAAATAAAATATTTTTCAAAATAAAAGATCGTTCAGACTCAGATAATAAATAAAACGGAATGAATTAATGATTTCTTGATCCACGGAGCAAGGGTTGGGGACCCCTGTTGTAGGGCATATATTTCTCGGTTCTCAAAGAGCTAGCCCTGGGCACATATTTTCAATGAGCCTGCGTTGTTAATAATGCAGAATTTAGTCGAATGTATAAATGCTCACCAATATGGCCGACTGATTAAGCAAACAGAGAATTCAAACATGAATTAAAACTAATTGTAGCCGTTTTTACTCAGCAGACAGCCATAAAACTCTGGAAAGACAGAGGGGTGAAGAATCGAGACAGAGAGGAGTGTGTGTTTCAGTGAGTTTTGTTTAAAGTGCCGTGTGGCAGAATATCTGTCTTGCCTTTGGCCAATAAACAGTCTCTGAGTGGAGTGAGAGTGTCCACACTGAAGCCATTACTCAAGTGCACTTCATGTGTTACAGCAAACGCACAAGTTCACCAGACACTCACTTACAAATATTATAGAATTTCTGAGGGCTGTGGCGTTATGTTTTAAAGTGGACCTATTATGAAAAAATCACTTATAAAGGGGTTTAAACCCAGTTGTGTGGCAGCAGTGTGTGGATATAACCAGCCTCTAATGGTAAAAATTGATTCATTCTATGTTTCATAATCACACTTGATCAAAACAGTCTGCAGAAACACTTTGATTGACATTCTCCCTTTGTACGTGTCATCAGAGGGGGAAAGCCCCGCCCACTAGTGACCATCTCTCCCCCATTAGCATAAACAGCCCTGAGTGAGAAGCAGCTGTCCGCCAGTGGAGTTGTCACCTACTGAAGATAATGTCAGCGACTAAGATGCAACTATTTTTTTAGTACAGTGGTTCCTCGTTTATCGCGGGAGTTACGTTCTAAAAATAACCCGCGATAGGCGAAATCTGCCAAGTATTTTTTTACAATTGTTATAGATGTTTTAAGGTTGTTAAACCCCTCACCACACATTTTATACACTTTTCTCAGACAGGCTTGAACATTTTCACACTTTTCTCTCTTGTTTAAACACTCTCAGAGTTCAAACTTTTCTAGAAAAATAAGTCCAGGATTATAGAATGACACCAGAGATCAAAACCTGTTAAGGCGCAAACATTCATCGCTGTCAGCAAAAGGGTCATAAAGCTTTTTAGCTTTAGTGCGTATAATGATGGCATCCAGCGTAATGTTCTTTATCCTGCAGTCACTGATCCACAAAACTAAAGCAGACTCCATTCTTAAGGGGGTCGCACGCCAGACACACATGCGCATATGACAGTTGGAAGAAACACACACCAGACGCGCACATTCGCATATTATTTAAAATGAAATTATTCAGATGGCCACAGACAGCCACCGACTTGCAGCACCGGTGTGCGTGCCCTGATATGCGTACCTATTGCTGCGTCGCAATTCGCATACTAATACTAAGTCCTAAAAGTATGTATTTTTTGTGAAGGAAAAGTATATACTTGTGAGTGTGTAACAGAAGAGTATGCAAGCTTTGGGACATACTGCTTCCTCGTTAACAGATCGTTATTTTGCTTAGTTATGAGCCCTGCCAATCATCCACACACATCATCCACATTTCTGTCATATTTAATTTCTGCCATTCACATGTCACATGCCATTCACATGTCTTTCATGCAGAGAAACCACCTCAGGTCTTTATATAAGAAACGTTAATGTCCAAACAAGCTTTATATAAGTTATACAGCAATTTAACTTTTGAAAATCATATATCCCATGTCACAAAAACTGCCTTCTTTCATCTAAGAAATATTGCTAAGTTACAAAGTATGCTATCCATATCAGATGCAGAAAAGCTAGTTCATGCTTTTATGACTTCTAGGCTGGATTACTGTAATGCTCTGTTCGCTGGTTGCCCAGCATCCTCTATTAACAAACTCCAGCTAGTACAAAATGCAGCTGCCAGAGTTCTTACCAGGTCTAGAAAATATAATCATATCACCCCAATTTTATCCTCCTTACACTGGCTGCCTGTTAAGTTTCGTATTGATTATAAAATATTGCTTCTTACCTATAAAGCTTTAAATATTCTAGCTTCTGTTTATCTAACCAACCATCTGTCTCGCTACAATCCAACCCGCTCTTTAAGATCTCAAAACTCAGGGCTTCTAGTAGCACCTAGAATAGCAAAGTCGAGTAAAGGAGGTCGAGCCTTCTCATTTATGGCCCCTAAACTCTGGAATAGCCTTCCTGATAATGTCCGAGGCTCAGACACTCTCTCGCAGTTCAAAAACTAGATTAAAGACCTATCTTTTTAGCAAAGCATACACTCAGTGCATCACCTAGCGGTATGACGCATGAGTGTGCCCCATGCAGGTTTTTGCATCTCGTTTATATACACTATGAACAGCAGCTACGCTAATTATTCTCTTTATTCTCTATTTCCACCTGGGGGTACTCATCCCGAGGCCCTCAGACTATGCAGTGCCACTGATGCGATTCAAGACCAGCGACGAGATGAGGTTTCCAATTGCTCTTCAGTGTTTAGACTCTCAGTACTGATTATTAAACCACACTGAACTGAGCTAAACTGAACTGAACCTAAACACTGAAAACTGAACTGACTCTGTTTCAATTTACTATAATCTTCTATGTGAAGCTGCTTTGACACAATCTACATTGTAAAAGCGCTATAGAAATAAAGGTGAATTGAATTGAATTGAATAAGTTCAGTATTGTTGCAGATGAAATTTAAACAGAAAACACGGTTTAAATATTTTCCAGTGGGCTATATTAATTAACAGTCATACAAACATCTTTACCGAAGCCTTTCTACTTGCACATCCATCGCGTTTGTAGTATATTTACACTTTTCGTCCGCTTTTGTAGTTCTAATCGAATTCACGTCCAATGCGCAACGTACTGTGGGCAATATCAGCGGTCAAAGTATGAACGGTTCTACAGTTAAAATTTTGGTAACACTTTATTTTGATGGTCAATTTGAGTATCAGTAGACTGTCTGCTTAATATCTGTTGTTACTGCTCCTTCAACAGACATTTAACTGACTATATTAACTTTGCAAGTATGTCAACTTACACTAACCCCAACCTAACAGTCTACTTATAATCTAATGAGAATTAGTTGACATGTAGATGCAAAGTAACTTAAATTCAACAAACGGACCATCAAAATAAAGTGTGACCAAAATATTTAACAGAAATACTAAAACATCCGGGAACCTTTGGCATACTCTTTTCAACATACTACGATTTGGGACATACTAATTCTATTTTCAAATACTATTTAGAACGGATAGTACGCGAATTGGGACGCGGCCTATGTTTGCATGGCGCGGTGCATCCGGTGTGCGACCCCCCCCCCTTTACGATGGCCTTGCTGCGGACAGTTACAACTCTTTTTGCATCCTTGTTGCAGCTCACACTGCTAGCGATCGAAGATTTATGTTAATTTGGCGAGCTGAAAGCATTCTGTACTTTACAGGAGACACGGAGGAGATTGATTACAATGGTCTACAGCCTGCTGTAAAAAAAAAGCATGTCAAATTGCTTTTTGCGAAATTGCGAGGCGACGAAATGTGAACCGCGTTATAACGAGGGACCACTGTACTCCCAAAATCATTCCACATAAATCTGCAGATTTTGTACATTATTCTACCTAGAAAATGCTAAATAAATTCAGATTCTCTAACAAGTAGATTCTGTCAGGCACTCCTAGCCACACACTAGGATTTTACATGAACGCTGTCGGACACCGAGGCCCGATATAAACGAATAAGGTGTGTGTTTTACTGTTTTTACTGTAAGGGTATGATAGACCGCTGGCTCCGGTTGTTTGACACTTTTACAGCTGTCTGAGAGAGTTCACGGTGTAACACACACTGTTTGTGTTCCTGCTGTAATGAGTTCATCAATCAGACAGTACTTGGATGCATTACATAAAGCTCAGCAATCACTCTCGCTAATTCATACTTCAGATTTCCTTCGCTTTTTACCAGCTTCATTGTAGCAGAAATACACCTTGAATTTTAATAGATTCATTCATTTTCTTTTTAGCTTAGTCCCTTTATTAATCAGGGGTCGCCACAGCGGAATGAACCGTCAACCTATCCAGCATATGTTTTACGCAGCGGATGCCCTTCCAGCCACAATCCAACACTGGAAAACACCTATACACTCTCATTCACACACATACACTACTGCCAATTTAGCTTATTCAATCCCCCTATAGCGCATGTGTTTGGACTGTGGGGGAAACCGGAGCACCCGGAGGAAACCCACGCCAACACAGGGAGAACATGCCAACTCCACACAGAAACGCCAACTGACCCAGCTGAGGCTCAAACCAGCGACCTTCTTGCTGTGAGGCGATCGTGCTACCCACTGCACCACCGTGACGCCCATTTTAATAGATATTTAGCAAAACTTTTGGACAGGATTTCAAATTACACTTGGTATATGTCAAACTTGAGTTCGATTATTCTATAATAACATTTTATAAGCATTAACTTTGATCATTTTAGTGTACATTTTAGTTAAAAAAATCTGTTTAATCTAAATTACTGCAATACTACAATAAATCTAAATCTCATACATATTCAGTGGTGGAAAGAGTACTGAAAAATCATACTCAAGTTAAAGTACCATTACTTGCCTAAAAATGTAGTGCAAGTAGAGTAAAAGTATCTGCTGTAAATATTACTCAAAGTATGAGTAAAGAGTAGATCTTTCAAAAGTACTCAAGAGTAGTGAGTATTACGCTGTGAAAAGCTGATGCGTTTACATGTAATTTGTGCATGTGTGTGTAAACGTAACATTCTGTAGTGCATTTAGTTATTGCCCTGAAGGCACACAACATCATGAGACGTTAATATTAGGTTAGATTTAGGTTGTAATGTCAGCTGACCAAAATCAATTGTCAAGCCAGCATTATTTTGATGTCTAATAATGACGTTGATATTTGGTTGAGTTTAGGTTGTTAGAAAGTGACCAAAATCCAGCGTCGAGCCAACATCTTAAACCAACGTCATATATGGCGTCAAATACTGACATTTATTCATCAGGTACGGCAACTAAAATCCAAGATCTGATAGATGTCATAGGGGTAACTTTCACACAGTCAAGCTGTAACATCATTAGACATTGATATTTGATTGGTTTTTAGGTTGGACATTGGATATTGATGTTGGCCTGACGTTGAGTTCTGACGTCAACCCGATTTTCATTTCCAAACAAAATGCAAAGTCCCCATGACGTTAGGGTTTAACGTCAATCAGACGTCATGTTGACGTCCTGTGCCTGCTGGGTGTTTAAGGCCATTTCGGTCATCATACAGTAAACATCCGTCATCTTTGCTGCAGTTATAAAGTGCACACGTCTTGAGGTAGTTCATTATGATGCGATTTACCTTCTACGGTATGTGCGATTTGATTGGACAGGAATCTCAGGACTGATTTTTCTAACCCCAACGGACAAGAAAAATAGTGACTGCAGGTTGAAAGAAAGTAGTGTAAAAGTACAGATACAGCACTAAAAATGTACTCAAGAGAAAGTAAAAGTACACATTTTTAAAACTACTCAGTAAATAACAATTCCTGAGAAAAACTACTCGATTACAGTAATTTGAGTATTTGTAATTAGTTACTTTACACCACTGTACATATTTAACAGTGTTGGATGTAATTAGTTACTGATGTAACTATTTACTGTAATCAAATTACTTTTCCACTGAAAAAGTAAAGTAAGGGATTACTTTTCATTTATGCATCTGCAATCGTGGGAGGCACGATGGCTCAGTGGTTAGTGGTATCGCCTCACAGCAAGAAGGTCGCTGGTTCGAGTCCTGGCTGGGCCAGTTGGGTTTCCTCCAGGTGGTCCGCTTTTCCCCACAGTCCAAACACATACGCTATAAGTCAATTGAATAAACTAAATTGGCCATAGTGTATGAGTGTGTGTGTGTGAATGAGTGTGTATGGGTCCCAGTACTGGGTTGTGGCTGGAAGGGCATCATAAAACATATGCTGGAATAGTTGGCGGTTCATTCCGCTGTGGCGACCCTGATAAGTAAAGGACTAAGCTGAAGGGATGAATGATGAATTTCACGTTATGGGCGTCTGTATTTATATAATATTGCTTTATATGTGTATAAATATTATAAACTCCACACAGAAATCCCAACTGGCCCAGCCGGGACTCGTACCAGCAACCTTTCTGCTGTGAGGCCACAGTGCTAACCACTGAGCCACCATGCCACCCCATAATGAGAAATCAGTAGGGCCAGAATTTTGTTAAAAATCTGCGGATTTATGCGGAATGATTTTGGGAGCATCATAACTAAAACCTTAATATATGAAATAAAAAGTAATACCTTTTTAACTTTTATTCAATGTTTACAATGCAAATCCAATTAGATCCACTTTATTCGGTAAACAAAGCAAGTCTTCTTTATAATATCTCTACTAAAAGACAGAAATTATTACATTACAAACTGCATTGTATATAAATCATATGAACATTTTTATATTAGTCAATAAAAAAATCAATGATGGGCTAAAAATCTGCGGAATTAAAACAAAAAAAAAGCCCAAAGCTCATGACCATAGGTGAGAGTAGGAACGTAGATTGACCGGTAAATAAAGAGCTTTGCCTTTCAGCTCAGCTCCTTCTTTACCACAATGGACCAATGGACTGGTACATCACTGCTGCCGCTGCACCAATCCGCCTATCAATCTCACGTTCCACCCTCCCCTTACTCATGAACAAAATTCCAAGATACTTGAAGTCCTCCACCTGGGGTAACCCGGCCAGGCTCAGCCCAAAGGAGTGACGTGGGACCATCCTCCTGCAAGGGGAGGAGTAAGGGGCCGGTGCATTGTGGAATGGGTGGTGCTCGGAGGTTAGGACCACGACAACCAGATCGTCAGGCACAGAAACTGGCTCTTGGGATATGTTCACATAGGAAAAATTATATTGCGCGCAGATTCCGTGTGGGCCTAGAAATCACTAATGATTTAAAACTATTTTGTTGAAAATAAAAACATATGCGCACAACTGAGTAGGATAAACTTTTTATTTGATAAGAAAAGATGCGCATAAACTACGATGGAAACACTTTTACCGCACAAATTCCAGTATGCGCATTAAAATAGATCATGTGATTTTGTTATAAGAGATCATGTGATGATAAAAATGTGTGTGAATGGACAAACCAGCAGGCTGAGCACACTGTAAAACACCTGAAATGTTGTTTTGGTCATTCTAAAATGTCTTAACCATTTCAGTATTCGTGTTATTATATTATTAATGACCTCCAGAATCAAGAGAGTCTGTGCTTCGCGTCTCACGCCTTCAAACACCACCGCGCATCAGGATTGCCTTCTAAGCCGCAAGTCATTTATTAAATGAAGAAAACACTCACGCAGCTTCTCCTACCACAGCAAATTACGTTTTTATAGTTGATATTTGGCGCCAGTTAGTCAGGAAGTGACGATTGTGTTCGATTTGACTCGCTGGATGGAAACGGTGCTTTATTCGCACGTCTTTTATGCGATATTCCAGTTTTGCGCATAAGGTTAATTTGCATTTTTGGATGGAAACATAGCTAATGAGTGTGTATGGGTGTTTTCCCAGTATTTGGTTGCAGCTGGAAGGGCATCCGCTGTGTAAAACATATGCTGGATAAGTTGGCGGTTCATTCCGCTGTGGTGACCCCTGATGAATAAAGGGACTAAGCTGAAGGAAAATGAATTAATTAATGAAGCTCGGTTATGCTGTTGCTAGTCATTTTATTTTTAAGATCTGAGGTAAAGTATCAGCTGCTGCTTTCAGTATGGCTGTTAATGTCACGTAAGAAAACTGATGGTTTAAAGTAAAAATACTACTTTAAGAAAAATTAATGCTTTTAATTTGACCTTTCTGGTTCCTTTTTTGCTTTAAGATGAACTAAATAAAACAGGTTAAAACCAGAAACCGTCATTTTTCACTTAATCCAATATAAAAATGTATTTTTAATGAAAGTTTCACTCTTTCTCAGTAAACGAAAGCTGATTTTCACTTTCCAGCAGCAGGTCTGGTGTTTGTGGTGACTTCATTTTGGCTCCTGTTTACAGGGTTTTACATTTGTGATGAAAATGTCTGCGATGAGCCATTGTCCACTTTGCATGAATTAGCATCTTGAGAATGTCCTGGCGACATTGCGTCGCTTTACACAAATGAAAATCACCAGATTTGAATGAGTTGACTGAGAAAGCACGATTAGAAACCAACAAGTCCTGAGATTTCTCTGCTTATGTAATGTTCAGTTTGAATGGATTTTACCACTAAGACTATTCAGATTCACACTATCTGTTTACAAAAATATATTTGAGTTACAGCCAAAATAAATGTTGTTCACTTTCACATGTAGACATTATATATAAAATAACTCATTCTAAAATAAATTAAACCAGTCAACAGGCTGTAATAATTGGGGTTTTTAAATGTTTTTGAAAAAATGCCAAAGCTACATTTATTTGAATCATTAAAAAGTTTATATTGTTGCTATTTTATTACGGTTTCTGCTTCTACAGATGTTTAATTCATTCATTTATTTATTTATTCATTCATTTGTTTTTTTCATTTATTTATTTAATTTATTTATAATTTTTTTTTATTGAATTCTGTTTTCCCTGATCAAAAGTTACAGTAATTAACACATTTATAATGTAACATTCATTTATTTTATTTTCGGCTTAGTCCCTTTATTAATCAGGGGTCGCCACAGCGGAATGAACCGCCAACTTATCCAGCACATGTTTTACACAGCGGATGCCCTTCCAGCTGCAACCCATCACTGGGAAATATCCATACACACTCATTCACACACATACACTATGGACAATTTAGCTTATTCAATTCACCTGTACCGCATGTATTTGGATTTGTGGGGGAAACCGGAGCACCCGGAGGAAACCCACGCCAACACAGGGAGAACATGCAAACTCCACACAGAAATGCCAACTGACCCAGCTGGGGCTCAAACCAGCGACCTTCTTGCTGTGAGGCGATTGTGCTACTCACTGCGCCATCGTGCTGCCCCTATAATGTAACATTAGGTTTCAATTTCAAATAAATGCTGTACTTCTGAACTTTCTATTCACCACAAAAATCCTGGAAAAACATGTATCACGATTTCTGTAAAAATATTAAGCAGAGAAAAATACTCTTAACTCTGATCATTTTTAGACCTAATATTTGAGTACCAATAAAATAATTATCATATATTATAATTGAGCACTATATCATGTGAAGGATCACCGAGGGTAAAAGTAATGTTGCTGAAAATGCACATTTTTGACACAGAATCCAAAACTTGATTTTAAAATATTTTCATTCATTCATTTTCATCCGCTTTTGCGGGGCCGTTCCCAAGGCGTTCCCAGGCCAGTAAACGTTGTGTTTAATTGCCAATTCACCAGCATGGACCACACCTTGAGCTAGACTTTGTTGTAGGTATGTAGGGATGAAAAGGGATGGTAATGCTGTGTTCACACCAGACGTGGAAGAAGCATCAAGCGCGAGTGATTTACATGTTAAGTCAATAGAAAGGCGCGAATAGACATCCTGTGGCGCGATACACGTGAATGGCGCGGCGCGAATGACGCGAATGGCACGGCGCGAATGACGCGAATGGCACGGCACGGATGGCGCGATACGCACGAATGGTGCGGCACAAATTGAGCGTTTTGCGCCTTTGCTTAACACGCAAATTGACGCGAATCGGTATAGAAATTCTAGGGTATAGACATTCGCGCCACGTTAACCAATCAGGAGCTTGCCCTTGTGGGGGCATAATTGTGACGTAGCATTTGTTGTTGGTGTCCCGGGGGAAATCCTCCTGCAGACACCAACAACAGTTCATCAAACTGGGCTCGGCTCAGTCAGAAGCCCCGCTGAAAGCCTCCGTCATCCAGGTTAAGTTTCTGGAGGAGTTTAGGAGCTCACAGAGCTGGGTGCACCTCTGAAAGGATCTAGTGGACTTAGACACGGCTCCAAACGTATCGACACTGTTTTTCAGCTTTCATAAAAGCACATAAACCCTGTTATTTTCTCAATAAAATCCAACTTAGCCATTTAGCAACGAAGCTACAGTCACCGGGCAGACAGAAGCCCTGCCCATCACGCAAATCAGTGTCTCTTCTGAACTGAATGTGACGCGCGAATGAAGCGGATTTTGACGCCGAATAAAGCGAGTAAACTCAAATGTTCATGCGTCTATTTACGCGCGAATAGCGCAATTTATCCGCACGTTCTGCGTCTGGTGTGAACACAGCATAAGGCTAAAAACTAGCCTAGAGCCTCGTTTGTTTATGAAAACTAGCCTTAGAGCGCCATCTGCTTTTAATAACTAGCCTAGAGTACCGTTTGCAAATGAAAACAAGCCTGGAGCACCATCTGCTGTTAAAAACTATCCTAGAGCATCATTTGCTTATGAAAGCTAGCCTTATGCTGTGTTCACACCAGACGCGGAATGCACGGATAAATCGCGATATTCACGCAAAACGTTCAATTCGCGCGTATCGCGCCATCCGCGCCATTCACGCAATTCGCATCATTTGTGCCGCGCCATTCGCACGTATCGCGCCGCAGGATGTCTATTTGCACCTTTGCATTGACTTAACATGTAAATCACTCGCCCTTGACGCTTCGTCCGCGTCTGGTGTGAACACAGCATTAGAGAACAGTTGGATGAAGGGGAACTGAAGAAGATAAATAATGAACGAGTAGGTAGGTTGATCAGGCGTCCTACGATGATGCCCAGAGAATGGAGTGGGGGTACCGTCTCTGTAATGTTTTAATAATATTCAACCTATAAGGGAAGAGAGGGTTATAAGGATTGTTAATGAGAAGGAAATAGAGGCAGGGTGGGTTTAAAAGAACGAGATGAACAGTGCTAGAGGGCTGGTCTTAGGGAGTGGGTGATTGGTTACAAAGGCAAGGTAAGGTGTGGTTCCGCTCCTGAACTTTTGTTAACAAGTTAATTCCATTTAAGCATGCATTTCTATAATGAGTTTAGATGTTTATAAAGGCAGTAAAGGCAATGCACTGGTCACACGTTACAGTATTTTCTCATTGCACACACACTCTATCACTCTCACACACACACACACACACACACACAAATGAAAGCGCAATGCAAATGTTTTGTTTTACATATTGTAAAAGGTGTCATCGCACAACACACTGTATGCTGTTTGCCTCAGTCATTGTTAAAAACAGAGTCTCCTGCAGACCCGATGCTTATTTTGACCTTTGCGTTGGTTTCATCTCGAGGGCCGAGCGCTGAATGTGCTCAAGTGTAATAATCAATCTGCTGGGAGTTTGAGTCAGTTCACACACTCTGCACAGGTGTGGAGGAAACACTCCGCTTTTGAGTAAAAGACAACATGGGGGACGGCACGGTGGGCTCAGTGGTTAGCATTGTCGCCTAGTTGCTGGTTCGAGTCCCGGCTGAACCAGTTGGCATTATTGTGTGGAGTTTGCATGTTCTCCCCGCGTTGGCGTGGGTTTCCTCCAGGGGCTCCGCCACAGTCCAAACACATGCGCTATAGGGGAATTGAAGGAACTGGCTGTAGTGTATGAGTGTGTGTGTGTGTGTGAATGTGAGAGTGTATGGGTGTTTCCCAGTACTGGGTTGCGGATGTAAGGGCATCCACTGTGTAAAACATATGCAATAGTTAGCGGTTCATTCCGCTTTGGCGACCCCTTATAAATAAGAGACTTCAGCAGAAGGAAAAAGAAAACACACACAGCGGCTACTATGCGTGTGATTTTTGGATGTGTGTGTTGTGGAGGGAGGGAGGGAGGAAGAGCTGTTGAGGAAACTTTGTTTAGAGTTCACTGCAGGATCTGCTTTGCATGCTTTTGCATAGCATGAGGACGGACAGTGGCTGTGTGGCCAGATACTGCTGGATAAAACGGTGCCACTGTTGCCAAACCACACTTCGGTATATTTCGACCAACACTGTTCCTTACTCTATTTTCTTATTTACTTGTTATTTACTCTCTTTTAAGTGGTTAGATTTTAGTTCTTTATGCACTCAAAAAAATGATGTTTAGTGTTTGTTCAAACTACTTATTTAAAATAAGCTGAAACAACAGAATTCTTGAGTCATTTTTGGGCACAACCTAATTGTTTAATGTTCAATCAACTTAAATGTGTAAAAACTAATAAGTTAACTTAATTCCTTCATGTTGTCCCAACACAAATCGATTAGTACTTTTTACAGTGTGAGTTTCTGTTGAACACAAAAGAAGATATTTTGAAGAATGCTGAAAACCGGTAACCATTGACTTCCATAATATTTTTTATCATACTAAAGGTTACAGGTTTACAACATTTTTTGAAATATCTTCTTTTGTGTTTAAGGGTGAGTAAATGATGACAGAATTTAACTTTTGGGCCGAACTGTGACTTTAATACAAGTACAGATCTACAGTTGCAATTAGAATTATTGAACCCCCTTTGAAATTTTTTTTCTTTTTTAAATATTTCCCAAATGATGTTTAACAGAACAGGGAAATTTTCACAGTATGTCTGATAATATTTTTTCTTCTGGAGAAAGTCTTATTTGTTTTATTTCGGCTAGAATAAAAGCAGTTTTTAATTTTTTAAAACCCATTTTAAGGTCAAAATTATTAGCCCCTTTAAGCTATATATTGTTTCAATAGTATACAGAACAAACCATCATTATTCAATAGCTTACCTAATTACCCTAACCTGCCTAGTTAACCTAATTAACCTAGTTAAGCCTTTAAATGTCACTTTAAGCTGTATAGAAGTGTCCTGAAAAATATCTAGTAAAATATTATTTACTGTCATCATGACAAAGATAAAATAAATCAGTTATTAGAGATGAGTTATTAAAACTATTATGTTTAGAAATGTGTTGAAAATTTTTTCTCTCCGTTAAACAGAAATTGGGGAAAAAAATAAACAGGGGGGCTAATAAATCAGGGGGTTGAATAATTCTGATTGCAACTGTATTGAGCAGCAAACAAAGAGTGTCAGAAGCAAAGAAATGCGGATAGAAATGTAGTTTCTTTTTCTTAATGATAGTAATTTATGTCCATTCTCTTGTAGGCATGAGCCAGTATAAGATTCTGATGTATAATAACCTTGGATAAAAATATCCCGGTTTTACGGTATTGTGCTCACTGCTCTAAAATATATTCTTTTTAAATGTCTGCGTAAAAAAACTACCCTTTGAACACAATATATTTTATTTTGAGAAACTTTTATTCTGAATATTCTGAAACGGTAAACATGTCAGGCTAAATAGTTTAAATCAGGGGTCACCAAACTTGTTCCTGGAGGTCCGGTGTCCTGCAGATTTTAGCTCATCAAACACACCTGAACAAGCTAACCAAGGTCTTACTAGGTATACTTGAAACACCCAGGCAGGTGTGTTGAGGCAAGTTGGAGCTAAACCCTGCAGGGACACCGGCCCTCCAGGACCGAGATTGGTGACCCCTGGTTTAAATGAATCATTAACTTCTGCAGTCGTCATTAGTTTTAAAAACACAGATTTCTTCACAATTTAAAATGGCATCTTTGGATATCTGTTCTGCTGGAGATACTGTTGTCCTAAAAAACAAAACGAAACGTAAAAATAAACTTACATATACCATATATATATATATATATATATATATATATATATATATATATATATATATGGTATAGCAGAAAATTTTAGCGGTTTTAAAACCTTGACTTTTTCAAACCCCGGCATACATTCAAAACGATTATTGTTCCATGTCTATTCATTCGGAATGAACCGCCAACTTATCCAGCATATGTTTTACACAGCGGATGTCCTTCCAGCTGCAACCCAACACTGGGAAACACCCATACAATCTTTCACACACATACACTACGGACAATTTATCTTACCCAATACCCCTATAGCGCACATATTTAGACTGTGGGGGAAACCGGAGCACCCGGAGGAAACCCACGCCAACACTGGGAGAACATGCAAACTCCACACAGATATGCCAACCGACCCAGCCGGGGCTCAAACCAGTGACCTTCTTGCTGTAAGGTGACAGCGCTACCCACTGTGCCACCACACCGCCATAAAAAAGCAGTAACATGTAATTTCATAATGCAGCTTCTTCGGTATTTATATGGATGTGTTTACAGTATGTTGGTTCAGAGGTGTTAAATAATCATTTTTACTACACACTTAAAAATAGGGCTTTTTTCTTTATTGTCATTATTCATTCATTTATTTTCCTTCGGCGAAGTCTCTATTTCAGAGTTCGCCACAGCGGAATGAACCACCAACTATTCCAACATGTGTTTTATGCAGTGGATGCCCTTCCAACTGCAACCCATCACTGGGAAACACCCATACACAGTCATTCACACACACTCATACACTACGGACAGTTAAGTTCATCCAATTCCCCTATAGCGCATGTGTTTGGACTGTGGGGGAAACCGGAGCACCCGGAGGAAACCCATGCCAACACGGAAACACTCCACACAGAAATGCCAACTGGGAACCAGCGACCTTCTTACTGTGAGGCCACAGTGCTAACCACTGAGCCGCTGTGTCGCCCCTTATTGCTATTATTTTTTATATAATTTTTTGACTTACCAAACTCATGTTTGTCCATTTATTACTCAAATATGGGTTGATACAACCTAGCGTTTTTAAATACACTGTTTTTGATTGTGTTGGATGAAACTTTCAGATATTCCTTTTGCATGTTATTCTTATTTTAAAATTAGTATTTATAGCAGAAATAGTGTATGAATAAAAGTTTATATTTTATTAGAAATAATATATAGAAATAGGGTGCCACAGTGAGTAGCACAATCGCCTCACAGCAAGAAGGTCGCTGGTTCGATCCTCGACTGGTTCAGTTGGCATTTCTGTGTGGAGTTTGCATGTTCTCCCCGTGTTCATGTGGGTTTCCTCCGGGTGCTCCGGTTTCCCCCCCAAGTCCAAAGACATGTGGTATAGGTGAATTGGGTAGGCTAAATTGTCTGTAGTGTATGTATGTGAATAAGTGTGTGTATGGATGTTTCCCAGTACTGGGTTGCAGCTGGAAGGGCATCCGCTGTGTAAAACATATGCTGGATAAGTTGATGGTTCATTCCGCTGTGGCGACCCCTGATGAATAAAGAGACTAAGCCGAAAAGAAAATGATTGAATGAATATATACAAATAATGTACTTAAATATAAACTGAGTACATCTTTATATATCATTTCATTGAAGTTACAAATAATAAGCATTACAGTGTTGAATTCACTGACATGCTTTTTTTTCGGCAAAATAATATTGTAAAGTTAATATAAAGTATTTTTCTCTGTCATACTTCAGTACATTAATCTCAAAATAATTAGGTGTCAATTTAATACATTCATTCATTTTCCTTCGGCTTAGTCCCTTTATTAATCAGTGGTCACCACAGCAGAATGAACCGCCAACAATTCCAGCATATGTTTCTTCCAGCCGCAACACAGAACTGGGAAACACCCATACACTCACATTCACACACACACTCAATTCACCTATAGCGCATGTGTTTGGACTGTGGGGGAAAACCGGAGCACCCGGAGCAAACCCACACCTACAGGGGGGAACATGCAAACACATAGAAACGCCAACTGGCCCAAGCAGGACTCGAACCAGCAACCTTGAGTGCTAACCACTGAGCCACAGTGCCACCCCAATTTAATTTATGAAAAGCATAATAACTTTAATATGATTTTAAAATAACAGTTGCTTATTGGATGCACAGTTTCACTTTGAATGACTTTTAAAAGTTATTATTAGTGTCCTAAAAGATGAACGGAGTATTATCGAAGCCTTATTTTAGAAAAGTAACATTTAATGAATCAGGTTTCTGGCAGTTTTTAAAATCATCTTACTTATTTCAGTTACATTATATTACCTTCGAGTATAGTTATTCTTTGTCCACGACATTAAACCAAATTAACTACACTTCTGTTGCCAAAGACAACTGTGTCCTAAAAGATGAACTGAGTATTAGCGATGAGTAATTATTGAAAAATAAACGTTACGTTTCAAAAATGACATCGCTATTACTCTGTTCATTCAAAATATCTTCCTTATTTCATTTACGACATTAAACCAAATTAACCACACTTCTGTTGCCAAAGACGCCTAAAAAGTTTTCATTAGTGTCCCGAAGATAAACTAGCGATGCGTTATTTTCAAAAGGTATATGCCCAATGTTTAATGAATCAGGTTTCCAACATTTTTCAAAATACCTTCCTTACTTCAGTTACATTGTATTACCTACAAGTACAGTTATTCATTGTACACTACATTAAATAAAAATAAAGGTACTTCTGTTGCCAAAGACACTCGAAATGTTCTCACTGGTGTCCTAAAGATGAATTAGAGTATTAACAAATCATGTTCTCTGAAAGCAACATTTAATGAATCATATTTCCAACATTCTTCAAAATATCTTCCTTATTTCAGTTACATTATACTACCTACAAGTACAGTTATTTGTTGACACAACATTAAACAAAATTAACCACACTTCTGTTGGCAAAGACACTTGAAAAGTTCTTATTAGTGTCCTAAAAGATGAACAGAGTATTATCGAAGCATAATTTTCGAAAAAAGTAACGCTAAATGAATCAGTTTTCCAACATTTAAAAAAAATATCTTCATCTTTTCAGTAACATATTACCTACAAGTACAGTTATTTGTTGTACACGACATTAAACAAAATTAACCACACTTCTGTTGCCAAAGACACTTGAAAAGTTCTCATTGGTGTCCTAAAAAATGAACGGAGTATTATAGAAGCATAATTTTCGAAAGGTAACATTTAATAAATCAGGTGTCCAACATTTTTCAAAAAATCTTCCTTTTTTTTAGTAAAATTATATTACCCACAAGTACAGTTACTCGTTGTACACTGCACGATATAAAATAAAAATAAAAGTACTTCTGTTGACAAAGGCACTCGGAAAGTTCTCATTAGCGTCCTAAAAGATAAGCTGAGTATTATCGAAGCATAATTTAAGAAAGTAACGTTTAATCAATCAGTTTTACAACATTTTTCAAAATACCTTCCTTACTTCAGTTACATTATATTACCTACAAGTACAGTTATTCGTTGTACACTACATTAAATAAAAATAAAGGTACTTCTGTTGCCAAAGACACTCGAAATGTTCTCACTAGTGTCCTAAAGATGAACTAGAGTATTAGCAAATCATGCTCTCTGAAAGCAACGTTTAATGAATCATATTTCCAACATTCTTCAAAATATCTTCCTTATTTCAGTTACATTATATTACCTACAAGTACAGTTATTGGGTGTACATGATATTAAACAAAATAACCACACTTCTGATGCCAAAGACACTTGAAAATTCTCATTAGTGTCCTAAAAGATGAACTGAGTATTATCGAAGCATAATTTTCGTAAAAAGTAACGCTAAATGAATCAGTTTTCCAACATTTTTCAAAATATCTTCATCTTTTCAGTAACATTATATTACCTAGAAGTACAGTTATTTGTTGTACACGACATTAAACCAAATTAACCACACTTCTGTGGCCAAAGACACTTGAACAGTTCTCATTGGTGTCCTAAAAAATGAACTGAGTATTATAGAAGCATAATTTTCGAAAGGTAACGTTTAATGAATCAGGTTTCCAACATTTTTCAAAAAATCTTCCTTTTTTCAGTAAAATTATATTACCCACAAGTACAGTTATTAGTTGTACAGTGCACGACATTAAATAAAAATAAAAGCACTTCTGTTGACAAAGGCACTCGGAAAGTTCTCATTAGCGTCCTAAAAGATAAGCTCAGTATTATCGAAGCATAATTAAGAAAGTAACGTTTAATCAATCAGTTTTACAACATTTTTCAAAATACCTTCCTTACTTCAGTTACATTATATTACCTACAAGTACAGTTATTCGTTGTACACTACATTAAATAAAAATAAAGGTACTTCTGTTGCCAAAGACACTCGAAATGTTCTCACTAGTGTCCTAAAAGATGAATTAGAGTATTAGCAAATCGTGTTTGCTGAAAGCAACGTTCAATGAATCATATTTCCAACATTCTTAAAAATATCTTCCTTATTTCAGTTACATTATACTACCTACAAGTACAGTTATATGTTGACACGACATTAAACAAAATTAACCACACTTTTGTTGGCAAAGACATTCGAAAAGTTCTTTTTAGTGTCCAAAAAGATGAACGGAGTATTATCGAAGCATAATTTTCGAAAAAAGTAACGCTAAATGAATCAGTTTTCCAACATTTTTCAAAATATCTTCATCTTTTCAGTAACATTATATTACCTACAAGTACAGTTATTTGTTGTACACGACATTAAACCAAATTAACTACTTCTGTTGCCAAAGACACTTGAACAGTTCTCATTAGTGTCCTAAAAAATAACTGAGTATTATAGAAGCATCATTTTTGATGGTAACGTTTAATGAATCAGGTTTCCAACATTTTTAAAAAAATCTTCCTTTTTTTCAGTAAAATTATATTACCCACAAGTACAGTTATTAGTTGTACAGTGCACGATATTAAATAAAAATAAAAGTACTTCTGTTGACAAAGGCACTCGGAAAGTTCTCATTAGCGTCCTAAAAGATAAGCTGAGTATTATCGAAGCAAAGTTTAAGAAAGTAACGTTTAATCAATCAGTTTTACAAACATTTTCAAAATACCTTCCTTACTTCAGTTACATTATATTACCTACAAGTACAGTTATTCGTTGTACACTACATTAAATAAAAATAAAGGTACTTCTGTTGCCAAAGACACTCAAAATGTTCTCACTAGTGTCCTAAAGATGAACTAGAGTATTAACAAATCGTGTTCACTGAAAGCAACATTTAATGAATCATATTGCCAACATTCTTCAAAATATCTTCCTTATTTCAGTTACATTATATTACCTACAAGTACAGTTATTGTTTGTACACGATATTAAACAAAATTAACCACACTTCTATTGGCAAAGACACTTGAAAAGTTCTTATTAGTGTCCTAAAATATGAACTGGGTATTATTGAAGCATAATTTTCGAAAGGTAACATTTAATAAATCAGGTTTCCAACATTTTCAAAATATCTTCATCTTTTCAGTAACATATTACCTACATGTACAGTTATTTGTTGTACACTACATTAAACCAAATTAACCACACTTCTGTTGCCAAAGACACTCGAAAAGTTTTCATTAGTGGCCTAAAAGATAAACAGTATTAGCGATGAGTAATTATAGAAACGTTACTTTTCGTTACATCGCTAATACTCTGTTCATTCAAAATATCTTCCTTGTTTCAGTTACATCATATTACCCACAAGTTCAGTTATTTGTTGTACACGACATTAAACCAATTTAACCACACATCTTTTGCCAAAGACACTCGTAAAGTTCTCATTAGTGTCCTAAAAGATGAACTAGACGTAATTTTCGAGAAGTAACGTTAAATCTCACCGAGCAGCAGCAGTTTGAGTTCTCTCCGCGAGTCTTTCTTGTCTTTCCTCAGCTGTTTGTCGATCTCCTGGTTGATCCTCTGCCTCTCCTTCTCCTCCGCAGACATGCAGCATCCAGCCATCGTGTTTTTATTAGTATTAATTTTCCCTTCACACTAAACTCTGACTAGGTTTACGTCTCCTGTACTCCGCAGACTGAGAGAGAGTTCATGAATGGGCTCCTCCTTTAGTCCACTGAACATAATCTCTCATTCTCCAGCAGAAACTTGTGTCTGTTTGTTTTAGTAGCGATGGTTTTGTCTGTCTGGTGAAGGAATGAAAGATGTTTTCGCGACAGAAACATCACATTTAATTCACACACACGCACCGACCTGGCTCCTGCGCGTGACAGTGACAGTTCTGATGGTGATGGACATCTCTGTGTCAATCAGACGCGAGGGGGCGGGGCTTACAGACACACCTGAGCCAATCAGGAAGCAGGATGTCCTGTATCGTTCAGGTAATCTTTTCAATGCAGACGCAATGAATGGAAGAATGAATAACAATTGATCGTAGGATTTGGAAAAAACAACAGCAAAATATTATATTATATTATATTATATTATATTATATTATATTATATTATATTATATTATATTATATTATATTATATTATATATTTACTAACATGAACAACGGTGAAAAATAATTTATTACAGAATTTATTCATCTTTGTTAACTTTAATTAATGAAAATAAAGTTGTTTATTGTTAGTTCGTGTTAATTAGGTGCATTAACTAATGGTAACAAGCATAAATTTGGATTTTAATAATACAATAGTATTATATTATATTATATTATGTTATATTATATTATATATTAAATTATATTATATTATATTATATTAAATTAAATTATATTATATTATATTATATTATATTATATTATATTATATTATATATTATATTATATTATATTATATTATATTATATTATATATTATATTATATTATATTATATTATATTATATTATATTATATTATATTATATTATTATATTATATACTAAATTATATTATATTATATTATATATAAATTATAATATATATATTATATATTAAATTATATTATATTATATATTAAATTATATTATATATTATATTATATTAAATTATATTATATTATATTATATATTAAATTATATTATATTAAATTATATTATATTATATATTAAATTATATTATATTAAATTATATTATATTATATATAAATTATATTATATATTATATTATATTATATTATATTTTATTTTATTATATTATATTATATTATATTATATTATATTATATTATATTATATTAAATTATATTATATTATATTATATTATATTATATTATATTATATTATATTATATTAAATTATATTATATTATATTATATTATATTATATTAAATTATATATATTATATTAAATTAATTATATTATATTATATATATTATATTAATTATATTATATTATATTATATTATATATTATATTATATTATATTATATTATTATATTATATATTAATTATATTTATATTATATTATATATTAAATTATATTATTATTATATATTAAATTATATTATCTTATATATTATATATTAAATTATATTATATTATATTATATTATATTATATATTAAATTATATTATATTATATTATATATTAAATTATATTATATTATATATTAAATTATATTATATATTATATTATATTAAATTATATTATATTATATTATATATTAAATTATATTATATTAAATTATATTATATTATATATTAAATTATATTATATTAAATTATATTATATTATATATTAAATTATATTATATATTATATTATATTATATTATATTTTATTTTATTATATTATATTATATTATATTATATTATATTATATATATTATATTATATTATATTAATTATATTATATTAATTATTTATATTCTATTATATTATATTATATTATATTATATTAATTATATTATATTATATTATATTAATTATATTATATATTATATTATATTATATTATATTAAATTATATTATATTATATTAATTAATTATATTATATTATATTATATTATATTATATTATATTATATTATATTATATTATATATTATATTATATTATATTATATTATTATATTATATATTAAATTATATTATATTATATTATATATTAAATTATATTATATTATATATTAAATTATATTATATATTATATTATATTAAATTATATTATATTATATTATATTATATTATATATTAAATTATATTATATTATATTATATATTAAATTATATTATATTATATATTAAATTATATTATATATTATATTATATTATATTATATTTTATTTTATTATATTATATTATATTATATTATATTATATTATATTATATTAAATTATATTATATTATATTATATTATATTATATTATATTATATATTATATTATATTGTCATTAAGGCTGATGTTTGTCACAAATAAAGTAAAAAATCCATTCACAATTCAAATAACTGTAATATGTTTTAAAATGTCATTAATTCCTGTGGTTCTCAGTTATGATACATTTTTATTGCTATGAATATTATTATTTTTCATGATTTTTACATCAGTGTCATTTCTGATCAGGGCTCCACATTCTTGCTTAACATTTCCTTAAAATGTATTTGCTGCTCAATTTATCTTTCTTATTATTTCTATCAAGCTTTAAAGATTGATAATATAATGAATCATTATTAATAATAACTGATTACCAGAAATAATGAATCCCTAATTAGTGTCTTAAAATTAATTAATGATCTGTTGAGAGATTTCAAAAATGAAAATGATAAATATTTCTTTACAGTAGCAACCAATAAAATGAATTAATCATTATTAAAAATATATATATTTTTGTATTGTCATGGTGAACGTTTTATGGTGTTAGTTTTAGTTACCTATAATAATCCTTTTATAATAAATGCCAACTGATGATAATAATAAATATAATATAATAATAAATTGCTATCCATCATGGATGAGAAAAATCTAAATTAAGCATAATAATATAATATAATATAATATAATATAATATAATATAATATAATATAATATAATATAATATAATATAATATAATATAATATAATGTAATATAATATAATGTAATATAATATAATATAATATAATATAATATAATGTAATATAATATAATATAATATAATATAATATAATATAATATAATATAATATAATGTAATATAATATAATAATATAATATAATATAATATAATATAATATAATATAATATAATATAATATAATATAATATAATATAATGTAATATAATATAATAATATAATATAATATAATATAATGTAATGTAATGTAATATAATATAATAATATAATATAATATAATATAATATAATATAATGTAATGTAATGTAATGTAATATAATATAATAATATAATATAATATAATATAATATAATATAATATAATATAATATAATATAATATAATATAATATTGGGTGTCATGGTGGCGCAGTGGGTAGCAGGATCGCCTCACAGCAAGAAGGTCGCTGGTTCGAGCTATGGCTGGTTCAGTTGGCATTTCTGTGTGGAATTTGCATGTTCTCCCCGTGTTCGCATGGGTTTCCTCTGGGTGCTCCGGTTTCCCGGTTGCTCTGGAATTGGGTAAGCTAAATTGTCCGCAGTGTATGTGTGTGAATGAGAGTGTATGGATGTTTCCCAGTACTGGGTTGCAGCTGGAAGGGCAACCGCTGCATAAAACATATGCATATGCTGGATAAGTTGGCAGTTCATTCCGCTGTGGCGACCCCAGATTAATAAAAGGACTAAGTCGAAAAGAAAATGAATGAATGAACGAATAACATAACACAACAGAATACAATTCAATGCAATATAATAATCTAATAATAAATGCATAATAAATGAAACATAATAAATATAATGTAATATATTATAACTTAACATAAGATAAAATAATAATATACAATACAATGCAATACAATACAATATAATATAATAAATATATAATAAATATAACATAATATAATACAATACAATTTTATATATCATATAATATTTATATTAATATTTAATATTCTATATCAAGTTTTCGTATTTAATTTAGCTAGTTAGTCAGAGGACTTTTTGATATGCTGACATAATTATTATAATTAATTTCAGACAAATGTGTAATCCCAATGCTGGATTTAGTTTGCGTTGTTTTTTTCTAGAATGAAGTCCAATATCAATATTATTTCACTCATGAATAATTTCCATTGGCTTGTGATGCTCAGTTCAGCTGCATTACCGAGAGACATAATTCAATCATAAACGTTATGATGAAACCTAATTTCTGTTCTGACATAGATTATATTTGAATGTAAACCGAGCCGACTCGCATCCAGCACACTGTAATATGAGTCCAGGGCTTTGCAGGAGTACAGAGGGAAGAAAAAGCTTTGATAATTATTATTGTTATTATATTTCAGATGAATAGCCTCTGTTTGCTCAGACACACTAAAAGGTCACAGCATGCTTTATGCAATTAGGTGAGGTTTCTGCACAGAAAGGTCTGGATTTAAGCAAAACGTTGTCCTTTTTGCTGGTTGTATTCAAAGTTCTCGAGGAAATCATTTGCAACTGCTTTCCAAGTAAAAATGAAGGGAATCTGAATACACGGAGAGAGTCGGGGAAATTACTTCTTATTTCCATGTCTTTAAATCAATATGTTGTCGTATTCTCATTCTGAAGGATAAAACACCTTGGAAACAAGTTTTATTTTTTACAAATAAATAAACAAACAAACAAATAAATAAAACAAGAAAACAAACAAACCAACAAAAAAATACATAAATAAAGGAAATGAACAAAACAAACAAACAAACAAACAAACAAACAAACAAGTAAACAAACAAATAAGTAATCAAACAAACAACCAATCAAACAAACAAACAAACAAACAAACAGAAAAAAGAACAAAAAACAAGTAAATAATTAAACAAACAAATAATAAATAAACAAACAAACAAAACAATCAAACACACAAATAAACCAACCAACACATAAACAAACAAACAAACAAACAAATAAATAAAACAAGAAAACAAACAAACCAACAAACAAATACATAAATAAAGGAAATGAACAAAACAAACAAACAAACAAACAAGTAAGCAAACAAATAAATAATCAAACAAACAACCAATCAACCAATCAATCAATCAATCAATCAATCAATCAAACAAACAAACAAACAAACAAACAAACAAACAAACAAACAAACAGAAAAAAGAACAAAAAAACAAGTAAATAATTAAACAAACAAATAATAAATAAACAAACAAACAAAACAATCAAACACACAAATAAACCAACCAACACATAAACAAACAAACAAATAAATAAAACAAGAAAACAAACAAACCAACAAATAAAGAAGGAAGGAAAACGAACAAAACAAATAATGAATGAATGAATGAATCAAACAAACAAACAAGTAAACAAACAAATAAATAATCAAGCAAACAAACAATCAATCAATCAATCAATTAATCAAAAACAAACAAAACAAGTAAACAAACAAACAAAAAACAAGTAAATAATCAGACAAACAAATAATAAATAAATAAATAAACAAACAAAACAAGCAAATGCACAAATAAACCAACAAACAAATAAACAACAAACAAATAAACAAACAAGGAAACAAACATACACATAAAGAAACAAACAAATAAATAAAAATAAAAAAACTAACAAATAAAGAAATAAAAAAGAAAAAAACAATGAAAACAAACAAACAAATAATGAGTGAATGAATGAATGAATCAAACAAACAAGCAGACAAACAGACAAACAAAGTGAACAAATAAATAATCAAACAAACAAACAATCAATCAAAAAACAAACAAACAATAAACAAACAAACAGGCGACGCAGTGGCGCAGTAGGTAGTGCTGTCGCCTCACAGCAAGAAGGTCGCTGGTTCGAGCCTCGGCTGGGTCAGTTGGCGTTTCTGTGTGGAGTTTGCTTGTTCTCCCCGCGTTCGCGTGGGTTTCCTCCGGGTGCTCTGGCTTCCCCCACAATCCAAAGACATGCGGTACAGGTGAATTGAGTAGGCTAAAATGTCCGTAGTGTATGAATGTGAATGAGTGTGTATGGATGTTTCCCAGAGATGGGTTGCAGCTGGAAGGTCATCCGCTGCGTAAAACATGTGCTGGATAAGTTGGCGGTTCATTCCGCTGTGGCGACCACAGATTAATAAAGGGATTAAGCCGAAAAGAAAATGAATGAATGAACAAACAAAACAAGCCATTCCATTTAAAATAAAACAATAATAATTTATGAAAAACTATGATATGATTTTCCGATTATATTTCATTCATTCATTTTCTTGTCGGCTTTGTCCCTTGCGGGGTCGCCACAGTGGAATGAACCACCAACTTATCCAGCACGATTCTACGCAGCGGATGCCCTTCCAGCCACAACCCATCTCTGGGAATTTCCACACACACACACACACATTCACACTCATACACTACGGACGATTGAGCTTACCCAATTCACCTGTACTGCATGTCTTTGGACTGTGGGGGAAACCGGAGCACCCGGAGGAAACCCACGCGAACGCAGGGAGAACATGCAAACTCCACACAGAAACGCCAACTGACCCAGCCCAGCCGAGGTTCGAACCTGCGACCCAGTGACGTTCTTGCTGTGAGGCAACAGCACTACCTACTGCGCCACTGCGTTGCCCCCGATTATATTTCTTTTGCTTAATTTTATTTTAATTTTATATTTTTTAATTGTATTTATGTAATTCTATATAAAATAATACAATGATGTATGTTATTAAATAATAATGATAATAGATAAAAGTAATATTTATACACTGTAAAAACCGATTAGTTGACTTTACTTTAAAAAGGCGAGTAAATAAATTAAGTAAATAAACTATGTGCATAATTATAACTGTTAAATATTGGTAACTTATCAGTTAAATTTACTTAACAGTTAAAAATCACAACAGGTTTACTCATTTATTTTAACCTAATATATCTAATCACTATTTACAGTATTTTATTCCATAATGTGGGGTGGTGCGGTGGTACAGTGAGTAGCGCTGTCGCCTCACAGCAAGAAGGTTGCTGGTTTGAGCCCGGGCTGGGCCAGTTGGCATTTCTGTTTGGAGTTTGCATGTTCTCCCCGTGTTCACGTGGGTTTCCTCCGGGTGCTCCGGTTTCCCCCACAGTCCAAACACATGTTCTATAGGTGAATTGGGTAAGCTAAATTGTCCGTAGTGTATGTGTGTGAATGAGAGTGTTTCCCAGGTTGCAGCTGGAAGGGCATCCGCTGTGTAAAACATATGCTGGATAAGTTGGCGGTTCATTCCACTGTGGTGACCCATGATTAATTAAGGGACTAAGCCGAAAAGAAAATGAATGAATGAATATTCCATGATGTTAAATTATAATATTAATGTTCATGATAATTTTCTACATTAGTTTAAGTAACACAAAGTGTTCCCATGTAAAAACCACGATGATCTCTCAATTACTAACATATAATATATGTAATCAATACAACAATTAAACAATAAACAATACAAAAGTAAGCAAATGCTTGTTTATGTTTTACACTGGCCCTTTAAGACGTCTTTGTAGCTCCAGCCAGCAGGTGGCGGTAAGCGCATGCGCACAGATGCAGTTTCACCCGCAGAAAGAGACGCTGCGTCGCTTTCAAACCGCCGCGGTTTGTTTTGGTTTTGACGCGCTCGACCGGGAGGGAGGATTTGATTATTTATCGTCTCTAGAGTAGAAACCACGACAACAGCCATAACAAACAGGTAACCAGCCTTTTACTGCATTTAACATATTAAAAGATACAACAAAAAATTAATCCAGCTGTGAACCGCTTCCTGTGGCTTCGACAAAATCATATTCATGTTGTTGTAGTCACGAATGCATATAATATATAAACATGCTGGGATTTGAGGAATACATTGAGAAAAAACGAGCTAGAAACACGTTTTGTGTACACTTTTGCATATTATATTTATATTTATTTGTCCTAAGACTTTCATTCTTACAATAGATGTGTTACTTTGAAGATTTGATTGAGGTAAAGTTGGTTTTATATTCGCACATTCGTTCAATGACAACTTGTGACACGCTCCCTATAGTGTTTACCATGATACTTTGAATATTCGGTATGAATCAGATGTGAATGTGACTTCAAAACAACATTAGCACCATTTATTTGACTGTGTACTTGTACTTTATTAGTCAGTGGCTGCTTATATGATTTCACTATTTAGAATTGAGCAAAGAATACTTTTTAATTAAGGAGAAAGTCTGAATGTGTAAATATAAATCCAACTTTACCCCAATGAAGATTTGTGGTCCACAAAATATCTATTAAAATCTTATTACACGTTATTTACTACAATAGTTCTTAACAATACGTTTATTTCCATGTCTTTAAATCAACATGTTGTCGTATTCTAATTCTGAAGGATGAAACACCTTTGAAACAAGTTTTATTTATTACAAATAAATAAACAAACAAATAAAACAAGGAAAAGAAAAACCAACAAACAAATACATAAATAAAGGAAATGAACAAAACAAACAAACAAGTAAACAAACAAATAAATAATCAAGCAAACAACCAATCAATCAATCAATTAAAAAAACAAACAAACAAACAAACAAACAAGTAAATAATCAGACAAACAAATAATAAATAAATAAACGAGCTAGAAACACGTGTGTACACTTTTGCATATTATATTTATATTTATTTGTCTTAAGACTTTCATGCTTACAATAGATGTGTTACTTTGAAGATTTGTGGTCCATAAAATGTCTATTAAAATGTTATTACACGTTATATACTACAATAGCTCTTTACAATACGTTTATTTTTTTTTTATATTAAATGCTATTAATTAAACTTAAAAGTGCTTTTTGTTTGAGCACTATTGAAGTATACTGTTATGTTTAATTTCAGAGCTTCTATTGTCTTAGAATTTTTTTCCTGTTGAATGTGTACTGACAATAATAAATCCTAAGCATATATATATATATATATATATATATATATATATATATATATATATATATATATATATATATATATATATATATATATATATATATATATATATAAAATATATATATATAATGAATAATAAAGAATATATAATAATGAATATATATATTCATTATTGCATTCAAATCAATTTGCACTATATTCTAAATTGTAACAATGGCTTTTTGAAAACTGAATGAAAACAAGCTGCATATTACTTAATTAAAATAAATAAAACGAGCAAATCAGATAAATGTTGTAGAGACAGAAAGTGATGCTTTATTATTATTTTTTAAGGAAGCGTCGATTACTATAAATTTAATAGATTTTTTTTGTAACACAATTGGTAACACTTTAGTTTGTCATAATTCATGTTATGAACTACCCGCTTATTTCCTGTCTATTAGTAAGATATTAACTTTATTATTATTATTATTATTATTATTATAATTATTATTATTATTAAGATATTAACTAATATTATACTAATAGCTATAAATTCTGATCTTTTTATTTTCATCCCAAATCCTACTCAAAGCCTAATCCCAACTACTACCTTATTAACTATTAATAAACCACTAATTAGCAGTTTATTAAGCTAATAGTCTTAGTTAATGTTTTGTTAATAGCATGAATTGTGACCTAAAATAAAGTGATAGCAAAAAAGTTCTCTTTGTTAAACTTCATGGATCATCAACAGTTCTAGATGCCACTATTGACCTTATTCGGCAATGTGGAAGTGCGCTCGTTTTGTTTTCGGACGTCCGATTCAGTCGCCTAGAATAACAAATGATTAAACTACTGGCTCTACAAACAAGTGTGTTCATGACTATACATAAAACGTAGAATAACACAATAAAAAAATATCAGTTTGCAACGCCAAGCAGCATCACAAGCTCAATGGAAGTGAAAGAGAGCGGAAGTATGGAGCCAAACAAATTCCAATGGCTGCTCCCTCTCGTACGTGAAGAATAAGGTCAATATCTTACATTTTCCCCCTTATTTGTGTTGATTTAGGCTGCGTGATGCTAGAACCGGCACAGAGCCGCCGGCGAGGCGCTCAGGATTTTGAAGGCTACTATGATCATCTGTGTGCGGCTCAGGGTTCAGCTCCTGTCCGAGCGCTGAAAGCCTGCCTGAGTCGAGGAGTGTTAGAGTTTAACCCGGATCAGCTCAGCCTGGCAGACTGGACTCCTGTACTGTCAGCCCTGGCCATCAACAAACATCTCCAGCAGGTTTCCATCAAGAGCTGCCACCTCCTCAGCGCCGGAGCACAGAGTTAGTCAGCCGTCACAATATCTGCACAAAATTGACTCTTTTCATATTTCTGGGTTTTCTAGTCATCATAATTAGTAAACTTAGAGCGCAGTGAATGGGAGAGCAGTTGTTTTTTTACAATCCTATTTGCGGAAATAATAAAAGAAAAACTCCACGATTGTGTTATCAAGACTTTCAGAAACAGTAAAAACAATAATGTGAGACTGATAACGTCAGCCAGAGGAGAGAATAATGTCAGATTTAGTGTCCTGCACACATAGACGCTGCATTAAAAATACCTCGCACAAGCGCTAACTAGTTTTTTGTAATTTGATGCAAAGTTGATATAATACATGCATACAGTATACACGTAATTTGACTGTTTTTGCTCAGTAAATTAAAGAGCAGGTCATATAGTATTTTAAAGTGTCCTAATTAGGGGTGTGAACCTACACTGGTCTCACAGTTCGGTTCGGTTACGATTATTATGCCATCGATTCGGTTCAATTCGATATCTCAGTGCATCACGGTGCATTGACGATGCTTTCCATACATAATTAGATTTTTTTCCTTACAACACAAGAAAAAAATTGTATTAAAATCTATAAATATGTTTACATTTATATATTACTTGTAAAACAATTTTGTCCTTTAATACAAGCAGTCAAATATATGAACTGTACCTTTAATTTTACCTGCTCAAAAAAAAAAAACACACTTTGTGAATGTTTTAGACAAAACTCCATTACATGCACAGAAGACAGCACGAGCATTCATAACAAATAAACTCATGTAAATATTATCCCGCTTGCTTTTTGAGCACTGGCAAGTTCTTACACCCCTATGATTGGTCATTGTCTTCACCCGCTCAACAGAAAGGGCTGCGATTGGCTTTAGAAACGAAAGCGCCGTTCACCCATGAGTGACGCGGGAAAAACGGCCTCGGGTCAGTCTATATGCGCATAATACCCGGTTATCAGGTAATCAATAATAGAATAAATACAATACAATAAACTCGCACCACAGGCACGCTTGTGTCTGGATCCACAAGTATTTAACAGCAGAGAGAAGAGGAAACTTTACCTCACGAACATGCCAACGGGTCAAGAGAGAGAGAGAGAGAGAGAGATGGAGTTTTACATAATTTCTCCCAAGTACTCACACACGTGCACAATTATCTGCTTTTTAAGTAGTAGGAGTGTTTTATTTACTCACCCTCGCCTCCTTCGCCATAGTATTCTACCGCGACATCGTGCATGGGGGATAAATGACGTCAGTGCGTAATAACCGGTTATGATCTATTACTGAACCGATATCGATTTGTCCCCATCTGCATCACGGATATTGCGCTGGGTATTTTACAACGAGGCACTGAAGGTCAAAAACATTGCAGTTTTCTCAGAATATGCATTTAAAGATACAGTGTGTAGTTTTCACCACTAGAGGGCATGTGTACTATTCACAACAAACAAAAGCATAGTTTGATGAGGCCATGACTGAATGTGGAATTGTAGGAGTTATGTTAATTTGTAAAGTAACACTTTAGTTTAAGTAACAATTCACAGCATTTACTACTGCCTTACTACCTGCCTATTATTAAGATATTAACAGTTTATTAGCACTGATGATCTCATTTTACATCCCTAATCCTACCCAATACCTAAACCCAACTACTACTTTACTATTAATATGCAGATAATTAGTAGTTTATTGACCTAAAAGTCTTAGCTAATGGTTTGTTAATAGCGGGAATTGTGGATTAAAATAAATTAGTATTTCCCAATGCTGCTGGTTTATCAAAACTCAGTGAATCTTGTTATGACGGAGTGTCTTTTTCTTCTCAGATGTTTACAGGGCTCATATTAAGAAGAAAACCCCTGCGATTCATTCCAAGACTGTGAGTCTTCAGTTGTGTAAGGCTGTGCAGAATTGTCTGTGTGAGTCCAGCAGTCTGAAAACCCTTCAGCTGCACGCTCTGCCATTGAGAGAGAGAGATCTCACGGCGCTCACAAAGGTGAAACATTAAAGGAAAACATTCAGCCTCTGTCTATGGCAGGGATCACCAAACTTGTTCCTGGAGGTCCGGTGTCCTGTAGGTTTTACCTCCAACCCTAATCAAACACACCTGAAAAGCTAATCAAGGTCTTACTAGGTATACTTGAAACACCCAGGCAGGTGTGTTGAGGCAAGTTGGAACTAAACCCTGCAGGGCACCGGACCTCCAGGAACGAGATTGGTGAAGCCTGGTCTATGGTATACAGTGCTCAGCAGCATATATGCATATATACAGCCCTCACAAATTCATTCATTTATTTTCGGCTTAGTCTATTTATTAATCAGAGGTCGCCACAGCGGAATGAACCACCAACTATTCCAGCATATGTTTTACACAGCGGATGCCCTTCCAGCTACAACCCTTCACTAGGAGGCACCCATACACACTCATTCACACACATACACTATGGGCAATTTAGCTTACCCAATTGACCTATAGCGCATGTGTTTGGACTTGTAGAGGAAACCCATGCCAACACTGGGAGAACATGCAAACTCCACACAGAAATGCCAACTGTCCCAGCCGGGGCTCAAACCAGCGACCCTCTTGCTTCCAGGCGGTTGTGCTACCCACTGCACCACCGTGCCGCCTCATTTATTATTTAATAGTATTATTTCATTGTTGTATATTTTTAAAACATGCTCAAATGTTTTATAATTAGTTTATAAAGAGTATTATTTATTTATTAAATTTGGTTTAATCAATTATTTTAATTGTATTATTTTATTTAAATTTCCATTTAGGGTTTAGCTAAGAGTGTGTCATTGGAGCATCTTTCTTTAGCACACTGTCCAATCGGAGATCAAGGTTTGGAAGGTGAGTTAAAGTTTTAATAAATTATGTCATTTTACATCGGAAATTAGAGTGCATGTCACTTATTATATGTGAGAATTGAGTTTTTACATAAGCAAATTATGCCGAATTATTATTATTATTAATAAAGAAAACCCTTCTGTGTTTCTGTTATTCAGTCATTTGTCAGAGTGTGAAATATTCATCAACAATTAAAGGAGTGGATTTCACTTCCTGTAATATTACCTGGCAAGGAGCAGAACATATGGTGAACATCATAAAGGTACAAAGGAGCATTTATTAATATGATTCATTCCTGAAAACTTACTGTAATTAAACAGATTTTTTATAAGTATGTTTATTGGGAATATACATAATATTATGTAGATTGTAAGAGTACAGAGAATATCAGGACATTCCTTTTTTAACAATTAGTAAAAAAAAAAAACAATAAACAACCCCCACCCCTGATCCACACATAATGAATAGCTCCGTCCCAAATGGCACACTATGCACTTACACACTTAACAGCATAGTATACAGTTAAAGTCAGAATTATTAGCCTCTCTTTGAATTTTTTTTCTTTTTTAAATATTTCCCATATAATGTTTAACAGAGCAAGGAATTTTTCACAGTATGTCTGATAATACTTTTTCTTCTGGAGAAAGTGTGATCTGTTTTATTTCGGCTAGTATAAAAGCAGTTTTAAATTTTTTTTAAAACACCTTTAAGGTCAAAATTATTAGCCCCTTTAAGCTATATATTTTTTTCAATTGTCTACAGAACAAACCATCATTATACAATAACTTGCCTAATTACCCTAACCTGCCTAGTTAACCTAATTAACCTAGTTAAGCCTTTAAATGTCACTTTAAGCTGTATAGAAGTGTCTTGAAGAATATATAGTAAAATATTATTTACTGTCATCATGACAAAGAGAAAATAAATCAGTGATTAGAAATGAGTTATTAAAACTATTATGTTTAGAAATGTGTTGACAAAATGTCCTCTCCGTTAAACAGAAATTGGGAAGAAAAAAAAAACAGGGGGGCTAATAATTCAGGGGGGCTAATAATTCTGACTTCAACTGTATGTATGTAGTGTCGTCCCAAATGAAACACTAATGTTTTTTTACTTAGCGGAAATTCAAACCGTTTCCCTGATGATGTTGGATGATTGCCAAATCAGTGAAATAAAGGACCAGAGTACCAAATAATTCCGCCATGTGTATAACTGCATTCACCATCGTGAGGCGCTATAATCCGACTTGTAGGAGAATTTTGCTTTCACAATCCAAAAAAAATGGAGTAATCCAACATGAGCGTAGGCATGGGACGATAACCGTTTTCAAGGTATACCTCGGTTTGGAAAAGTCAAGGGTTGTAAAACCGCCAAAATTTTCTGTAATACCGTTCCTAAGGTATGTGTAAGATTTATTTATTTTTTTTACATTTTTATTTTATTTTATTTTTTTTTAGAACAACAGCATCTCCAGCAGAATATTTTTTTACAAAGATGCCGTTTTAATTTGTAAAGAAATCTGTGGTTTTGAAACAAATGAAGACGGCAGAAGTCAATTAATCTTTTGAATTATTTTGCCTGACATCTCTACTGTTCCAAACTATTTTAAATCTTTCAAAAAATAAAATATATTGCTTTCATAGGGGAAAAAAGTTTTCGTTTTTTTCCCAGACATTTAAAAAGAATATATTTTAGAGCAGTGAGCACAATACCGTGATACCCTGAAACCGTGATATTTTTATCCAAGGTTATCATACCGTCAGAATCTTATACCGGCCCATGCCTACATGAGCGCTTGATAGCTCCGCCCCTTCTGCTACTTGAGCAAAGCTGCGGTTGTTTAGTATGTGAAGTGTCCATCATTCCACACTTCATTTTATCAGTTGAATGAGTGCACCATCCGGGTAAGTAAAGTGCACTTATTTTTAGAGTTTTCAGTGTGAATGCACTACTTGCACTGTACATACTACTATTGGCGTACAATAGTGCATAAGTGTGTGATTTGGGACGCACCTATTGTCTCAAATTTTGTCAAAACGTTTCTCATATTGATGTTACATGATATTTTTATGTAACAGTGGTGATTTTATGGTGAGTTTAAAGCGATAGTTCACTCAAATCTGAACACGCTGTCGTCATTTACTCATCCTTTACTTGTTTCAAACCTGTTTGCATTTCTATCTTCTGCTGGACACAAAATAAGTTTCACTGAAGAAAGATGGAAACCTGTAACCATTGACCTTCATAGTATTTGTTTTTCGTACTATGTTAGTCAATGGTTTTCAGCTTTCTTCAAAATATCTTCATTTGTGTTGAACATTGAAAAGAAACTCATTTAGGTTTGGGACCACTTGAGGGTGTATAACGTGAGTACTTTTTTGGGTGAACTATCCCTTTAAAGAGCACCTATTATGCTCATTTTTATAAGATGTAAAAAAAAAGTCTCTGATGTCCCTAAAGTGTGTGAGAAGTTTCAGCTCAAAATACCACACAAATAATGTTTTCTAACTCTCTGAATCTGACCCTTTAAGGTTTTGATCCTATTTGTGGTGTTTTGATGACTGTCGCTTTAAATTAAAATGAGATTGTGCTTTTTTTTTTTTTTTCCACAAAAGATTTTACACTTACATCAGGTACATGTCAGAGGTTACATATCTGAGTACACTCACAAATATAAGCACAAATTATGTACATCCACTTTCTCTTTCAGCAGTATATGCTTTCCTTTTGTGCGCATGTACACTAATGTTAAACATGAAAAGATAAAAATAAATAAATAAATAATAATACAAATAATAATTTAAATAAATAAAATAGGAGGAAAAAAAAAGGGGGGGGTTGTACAATTAAGTAAAAATACTGTAAAATACTGTAAAAAATTACTGTAAAGTAAGATATACATACACATCAGCAAAAAAAATAAATTGTAAATAAATAAATAAATAAATTGTTCCATTTTCTGATTTACAAATGCGGTAATTTGTCCCATTTTATAAATTTCCATTGTAATTTCCATCCATGCATTTAGGGTAGGACTTTCATGTGACAACCACTTTTTGGTAATGCTCTTTTTGACAGCTACCAATAAAATATTCATTAGATAGATTGTGCTCTTTTCAATAGAGAGTGGAGCTACGACTGCCTGTGTGTCAGAATATAGGCAGATTTAAAACAGGACTAAAGCTGCGGTCACACTAGAGTTTGAGCCTGCGAAATTCTGTCGTGCAGCGCTGCGCAAAGGGGCGGGATTAAACAAGATGATTAGACATTAAAAATGATGAGCGATTGGTCCATGTTTTAAATTTCTGTCCAGAGAGGTCATGTTTTGATCCTGCGTGAGACCAATCGAGGATCAAAACATGACCTCTCTAGACGGAAATTTAAAACACGGAGCAATCGCTCGCTTTTTTTAATGTCTAATCATCTTGTTTAATCCCGCCCCTTTGCGCAGCGCCGTACGACAGAATTTCGCAAGCTCAAACTCTAGTGTGACTTCGGCTTTAAGCTGCAGTCACACTAGACTGTTTTAAATGTTTTAAAATTTCTGATCATGTTTTAAATTTATCATATTTTTCTAATCATGTTTTAAATTTCTGTTCAGAGAGGTCATGTTTTAATCCTGGATTGGTCTCACGCAGTCAAGTGATGCGATTTCTGAAATCTGACTCATGACCCTGCGTTTCCGGTCTGACGCATTCGCGTGCGTATTAATAATAATAAGAATAATAAGTTTCTTAAAGCTTATGATAATCTTTTTTCTTAATGATTGAGGCTTTGTAGTTTTTTTTTTTTGTTATTGTATTTTGTCTTCAATGCAGTAATGTTATTATTCTTGTATTCAATCAAAAATAAAATAAAAAAAACATTCGCGTGCGTATGAATGGAAGTCCAAAGGGAGTAAAGTCCAGTGTGACCGCGGCTTAACGAGATGGTCACTAGTGGGCGGGGCTTTCCCCCTCTGATGACAAGTACAGATGGAGAATGTCAATCAAAGTGTTTCTGCAGACTGTTTTTATCAAGTGTGATTATAAAAAATAAAATAAATCACAAGCTGGTTATATTCACAGGCTGTTGCCACACAACTGTGTTTAAACCAACCCCTTATAAAAGTGATTTTTGCATAATGGGTCCCCTTTAAGACCTCATGGTGCTAATGTGTTGTTCAGCACCAGGCGATTCGGCGTCACAGTACGGCATGGGTGGAGACTCTGCGCTACAGGAGGGCGGAGTTTGAAACCATGAACGGACTGCGCAGAATCACTCTTAATGACAACATTCTCATTGGAGACCGAGGGGTTTTGGCTCTTGCTCGGGAACTCACAGAGGACCTGTGGGTCAAAGGTTGGAGGAGCCACTCAAACACCCACACAGATATATTTCAGTAGCTCATATACACACACATACAGTTAAAGTCAGAATGATTCGCCCTCCTGTGAATTTTTTTTATATTTTTAAAATATTTCCCAAATGATGTTGAACAGATTCAGGAATTTTTCACAGTATTTCCTGTAATATTTTTTCTTCTGGAGAAAGTCTTATTTATTTTATTTCGGCTAGAATAAAAGCAGTTTTTCATTTTTTTAAAAAACATTTTAATGTCAATATTATTAGCCCCCTTAAGCAATATTTTTATTCAATTGTCTACAGAACAAACCACTGTTATACAATGACTTGCCTAATTACCATCACTTTAACCTAACTAACCTAGTTAAGCCTTTAAATGTCACTTTAAGCTGAATACTAGTGTCTTGAAGAATATCTAGTCAAATATTATGTGCTGTCATCATGGCAAAGATGAAAGAAATCATTCATTAATTTTCTTTTCGGCTTCGTCCCTTTATTAATCTGGGGTCGCCACAGCGAAATGAACCGCCAACTTATCCAGCATATGTTTTACGCAGCAGATGCCCTTCCAGCTGCAACCCATCTCTGGGAAACATCCATACACACTCATTCACACTCATACACTACGGACAATTTAGCCTACCCACTTCACCTGTACTGCATGTCTTTGGACTGTGGGGGAAACCGAAGCACCCGGGGGAAACCCACGTCAACACGGAGAGAACATGCAAACTTCACACAGAAACGCCAACTGAGCCAGCCGAGACTCGAACCAGCGACCTTCTTGCTGTGAGGCGACAGCACTACCTACTGCGCCACTGCATCACCTAAAATAAATCAGTTATTAGAAATGAGTTATTAAAACTATTATGCTGAAAATAAAATATTCTTTCTGTTAAACAGAAATTGGGGAAAAAAATCTAAAATAATTCAAGACTAATAATTCTGACTTCAACTGTATTTCGATGTTATGTTGCTATAGCGGTGGACCTGCAGCGCTGTGGGATTTCTAATGACGGAGCTCAAGTTCTAGAGCAGATGCTTCAGTCCAATTCAACTCTATGTGTGCTTGACATCAGGAGAAACCCACTTATAGGTAATTAATACATGTTACTATGATTACTCATGTTTTTTATTTTAAAGATGGCCTAGCCAGGACTTGAACCAGCGACCTTTTTGCTGCAAGGCCACAGTGCTAACCACTGAGCCACAGTGACGCCCACTCTAGCACAATATTAGGACATTTAAAATATCCTGTAACCTGCTATTTCATTAATATGATGTATAATTAGGACATCAGATTAGAACTACAAATCCCATTGACACTTTACCCTTTTCTTATTTTTCAGATAACAACATGGTAAAAGCTGTGCTTAAAAAAGTCCTCATGAACACCAAAAGCCTTGACTCACAGGTCTGAAAATGTTTGCATATTATAGGTATTTAAAAAAAGTTGTCTACTGAATGTAGTGAATATAACTCATAACTGTGTTGTGTTTCAGTATCTTTGGCTTAAGCCTCCGTCTCCTAAAGACACTCCTGATCAGTCACGGCAGTTTCGGAGGAAGAACGCAGGAAAATCTATGTATCGAATTGGTATTTAAAGTGTTATGACTATTTGTTTTTGCTGTGAGATGTTTGGGATGTTTTGCTGGAGTGTTTTTCTTGTTGTTCTCCTCAGGATCTCGCCGATCGTCTTCTGTAATCTCAGTGTTTAGGCCTCCTCGGCCCGGGTCAACAGGATACATCCCATGGCGCACTGCTGCACGCGCCGGCTTACAAAGGTGAACGTGGACATTTTCTAATTTCTGCAGGTTTTTTAGCCTATCATTGAGTCTGTTTACTTGTGTAAACACTTACCGGCCACTTTATTAGGTACACCTCTCCAACTGCAACTGCATTAATCAGGGGTTGCCACAGCGGAATGACCCAACAACTTATCCAGCATATGTTTTACACAGTGGATGCCCTTCACAGCCGCAACCCAACACTGGGAAACACCCATACACTCCTGCATTCACACACATACACCACAGCCAATTTAGCTTATTCAATTCACCTGTACCACATGTCTTTGGACTGTGGGGGAAACCGGAGCACCCGGAGACAACCCATGGGAACACCGGGAGAACATGCAAACTCTACACAGAAATGCCAACTGACCTAGTCGGCGCTCGAACCAGTGACCTTCTTGCTGTGAGGTGATCGTGCTACCTACTGCGCCACCGTGACACCCGGATTAAGGCAGTTCTGAAGGCAAAAGGGGGTCCAACCCGGTACTAGTAAGGTGTACCTAATAAAGTGGCCGGTGAGTGTATATTTATTTAGCTTTTATATTGCCTTCAGTAATATTATTGAATTGTTGAAATTGCATTGTAAGCCTTAAATAAAAGTTAATCAGTTATTATTTTTTACTTTGTGTTTTTAGTAACTATACCCTCAAAATCATTCCACATAAATCCACAGATAAAAAAAAAAAGCAAAATATGTCAGCAGATTCTGTCTGGCCCTGGATAATAGTGATATCAGTGTTGGGATAGATTTTAGACTGGTTGGACAGAACTGCAGAACTACTTCACAGAGTACATGAAGAATAAACTCTATCCATATGACTTTTTACATCGAGTGATTAAGAATGTGCTTTTGTTCATCTGTAAAGAGGTGCATCTCGGGCCGATGGAGGAACAGACCAGAGTTTTCAGGTAAGAGCTGTTTTATTTAGAGAGGTGACGAATAAAAAAAAAATGCATCACTATTCTCTCTTTAATAGAATCTTAGTCTAGTTTTCAACTGCAGATGATCCTGCACACTTTACACACAGCCGTACTTTACTTGCGTTCAACTCCTAACCAATACCAACCTAAAATAATCATTAAAGAAGGTTAGGAAAGGTTTATTACAAGAGTGCTCGTAGTGAGCTGTGTTTACGTTAATCTTGTGACATAAAGCCAACTTACATTACTCACCGAGTAGTTTAAAAACTATTCTAGAGTGCTGTCTGCTGTTAAAACCCTAGAGCACTGTCTGCTGTTAAAAACTAGCCTAGAGCATCACCTGCTGTTAAAAGCCTAGAGCACCTTCTGCTGTTAAAAACCAACCTAGAGTGCCATCTGCGGTTATAAACCAGCCTAGTGCACCGTCTGCTGTTTTAAACTAGCCTAGAGCGCTATCTGCTGTTATAAACTAGCCTAGAGCGCCATCTGCTGTTAAAAATTAGCCTAGACCGCCATCTGCTGTTAAAAGCCTAGAGAGCCTTCTGCTGTTAAAAACCAACCTAGAGCGCCATCTGCGGTTATAAACCAGCCTAGAGCACCATCTACTGTTATAAACTAGCCTAGAGCGCCATCTGCTGTTAAAAACCAACCTAGAGCGCCATCTGCGGTTATAAACCAGCCTAGAGCACCATCTACTGTTATAAACTAGCCTAGAGCGCCATCTGCTGTTAAAAACCAACCTAGAGCGCCATCTGCGGTTATAAACCAGCCTAGAGCACCTTCTGCTATTATAAACTAGCCTAGAGGGCCATCTGCTGTTATACACTAGCCTAGAGCACCATCTGCTGTTAAAAACCAACCTAGAGCACCATCTGCTATTATAAACTAGGCTAGAGCGCCATCTGCTGTTATAAATTAGCCTAGAGCACCATCTGCTGTTAAAATCCAACCTAGAGCGTCATCTGCGGTTATAAACCAGCCTAGAGCGCCATCTGCTGTTAAAAACTAGCCTAGACCACCATCTGCTGTTAAAAGCCTAGAGCACCATCTGCTGTTAAAAACCAACCTAGAGTGCCATCTGCGGTTATAAACCAGCCTAGAGCACCATCTGCTATTATAAACTAGCCTAGAGCGCCATCTGCTGTTATAAACTAGCCTAGAGCACCATCTGCTGTTAAAAACCAACCTAGAGCGCCATCTGCGGTTATAAACCAGCCTAGAGCGCCATCTGCGGTTATAAACCAACCTAGAGCGCCATCTGTTGTTAAAAACTAGCCTAGGCCACCATCTGCTGTTAAAAGCCTAGAGCACCATCTGCTGTTAAAAACCAAGCTAGAGCGCCATCTGCGGTTATAAACCAGCCTAGAGCACCGTCTGCTGTTAAAAACCAAGCTAGAGCGCCATCTGCGGTTATAAACCAGCCTAGAGCACCGTCTGCTGTTATAAACTAGCCTAGAGCGCTATCTGCTGTTATAAACTAGCCTAAAGCGCCATCTGCTGTTATAAACTAGCCTAGAGCGCTATCTGCTGTTATAAACTAGCCTAAAGCGCCATCTGCTGTTATAAACTAGCCTAGATCGCCATCTGCTGTTAAAAGCCTAGAGCGCCATCTGCTGTTAAAAACTAGCCTAGAGTGCCATCCGTTGTTACAGGGTGTCTGCGGGGTCTTAAAGAGTGTTAAAAGTTGATAAATCAGTTATGAGAAAATTAAGGCCTTTAAAAGGTATTAAAAAGTCTTAATCTCGTTTTTACGAGGTCTTAAATTTTGTTCAAGGGTTGTCCAAAGTGTTTGACTCCAAAAAAGCAAAAATATATTTATTTTCCTCCTAATATTAACAACGGTGTCCTCGATCCACGCGATTGGTTCGGCCCAGGGTGCGTCCGGCCAAGCTCCTCTGTCCGGGTGATGTAATGTAATTTGTGACAAAGGTGTTGTGACGCTTTCCACATGTAGCGAAACCATAGAGCGAAACAGACAGCAAAATGGGAAAATGTAAGTTTGCGTACTCCTGGTTAGAGAAAGATGAGTTTAAACAGTGGCTGAAACCTGTCGCTGCAAAACAACCGCTCAATTTATTCTTTTCAGTTTTGTTTCTTCCAAGCTTATCTGAGTTTGGTTGCATGGTTGTGCTCCATTGATTTATTTAACTACAACTGTTTATTAACAACTGTTTATTAAGCTAAAGGTTTGATACTGATTAGAACTTGAAGTGGCAACGAGGTCCTAAAATATTCTGAGAAGGTCTTTAAAACGTCTTAAAAAGGTAATTAAAAAAAAATTTAAAAGGAAATTACCTTTAGGATTCCTGCATGTACCCTGTGTTTAAAACTAGCCTAGAGCGCCATCCATTGTTAAAAACTAGCCTAGAGCGCCATCTATTGTTAAAACAACTAGCCTAGAGCGCCATTTATTGTTAATTAAATTCATGTGTTGTTAAAAACTATCCTAGAGCACCATCTGCTGTTAAAAAACTAGCCTAGAGCGCCATCCATTGTTAAAAACTAGCCTAGACCACCATCTACTGTTAAAAAACTAGCCTAGAGCGCCATTTGTTGTTAAAAACTAGCCTAGAGCACCATCTACTGTTAAAAAACTAGCCTAGAGCACCATCTGTTGTTAAAAACCAGCCTAGAGCGCCATCTACTGTTAGCCTAGAGCACCATCTGTTGTTAAAATCTAGCCTAGAGCACCATCTACTGTTAAAAAACTAGCCTAAAGCGCCATCCGTTGTTAAAAACTAGCCTAGAGTGCCATTTATTGTTAAAAACTAGCCTAGAGCACCATGTGTTGTTAAAAACTATCCTAGAGCCCAGCCCTGTCTGCTGTTAAAAAACTAGCCTAGAGTGCCATTTATTGTTAAAAACTAGCCTAGAGCACCATGTGTTGTTAAAACTATCCTAGAGCCCTGTCTGCTGTTAAAAACTAGCCTAGAGCGCCATCTACTGTTAAAAACTAGCATAGAGCACCATGTGTTGTTAAAAACTATCCTAGAGCCCTGTCTGCTGTTAAAAACTAGCCTAGAGCGCCATCTACTGTTAAAAAACTAGCATAGAGCGCCATTTATTGTTAAAAACTAGCCAGGAGCACCATCTGTTGTTAAAAACTATCCTAGAGCCCTCTCTGCTGTTAAAAACTAACCTAGAGCGCCATCTACTGTTAAAAAACTAGCCTAGAGCGCCATCTACTGTTAAAAAACTAGCCTAGAGCGCCATTTATTGTTAAAAACTAGCCTAGAGCGCCATCTGCTGTTAAAAACTAGCCTAGAGCGCCAATCTACTGGTTAACAAAATAGCCTAGAGCGCCATTTATTGTTAAAAACTAGCCTAGAGCACCATCTTTGTTAAAAACTATCCTAGAGAGCCTTCTCTGCTGTAAAAACTAACCTAGAGCGCCATCTACTGTTAAAAAAACTAGCCTAGAGCGCCATCTACTGTTAAAAAACTGAGCCTAGAGCGCCATTTATTGTTAAAAACTAGCCTAGAGCGTCATCTGCTGTTAAAAAACTAGCCTAGAGCGCCATCTACTGTTAAAAAACTAGCCTAGAGTGCCATTTATTGTTAAAAACTAACCTAGAGCGCCATCTACTGTTAAAAAACTAGCCTAAAGCGCCATCTACTGTTAAAAAACTAGCCTAGAGCGCCATTTATTGTTAAAAACTAGCCTAGAGCACCATCTACTGTTAAAAAACTAGCCTAGAGCGCCATTTATTGTTAAAAACTAGCCTAGAGCGCCATCTGCTGTTAAAAAACTAGCCTAGAGCGCCATCTACTGTTAAAAAACTAGCCTAGAGCACCATTTATTGTTAAAAACTAGCCTAGAGCACCATCTGTTGCTAAAAACTATCCTAGAGCCCTGTCTGCTGTTAAAAACTAGCCTAGAGCGCCATCTACTGTTAAAAAACTAGCATAGAGCGCCATTTATTGTTAAAAACTAGCCTAGAGCACCATCTGTTGTTAAAAACTATCCTAGAGCCCTCTCTGCTGTTAAAAACTAACCTAGAGCGCCATCTACTGTTAAAAAACTAGCCTAGAGCGCCATCTACTGTTAAAAAACTAGCCTAAAGCGCCATTTATTGTTAAAAACTAGCCTAGAGCGCCATCTGCTGTTAAAAACTAGCCTAGAGCGCCATCTACTGTTAAAAAAATAGCCTAGAGTGCCATTTATTGTTAAAAACTAGCCTAGAGCACCATCTGTTGTTAAAAACTATCCTAGAGCCTTCTCTGCTGTTAAAAACTAACCTAGAGCGCCATCTACTGTTAAAAACTAGCCTAGAGCGCCATCTACTGTTAAAAAAATAGCCTAGAGCGCTATTTATTGTTAAAATAGCCTAGAGCGCCATCTGCTGTTAAAAAACTAGCCTAGAGCGCCATCTACTGTTAAAAAACTAGCCTAGAGCGCCATCTACTGTTAAAAAACTAGCCTAGACCGCCATATATTGTTAAAAACTAACCTAGAGCGCCATCTACTGTTAAAAAACTAGCCTAGAGCGCCATTTATTGTTAAAAACTAGCCTAGAGCGCTATCTACTGTTAAAAAACTAGCCTAGAGCGCCATTTATTGTTAAAAACTAGCCTAGAGCACCATCTGCTGTTAAAAACTAGCCTAGAGCGCCATCTACTGTTAAAAAACTAGCCTAGAGCGCCATTATTGTTAAAAACTAGCCTAGAGCACCATCTGTTGTTAAAAACTATCCTAGAGCCTTCTCTGCTGTAAAAACTAACCTAGAGCGCCATCTACTGTTAAAAAACTAGCCTAGAGCGCCATCTACTGTTAAAAAACTAGCCTAGAGCGCCATTTATTGTTAAAAAACTAGTCTAGAGCACCATCTGCTGTTAAAAATCAAACTCAGAATCGATTCAAATAAAAATCTCAAATTATGCAAAAACCGATTTCTCTGACAAATTTTCATGACAGCTCTAATTTTATTGCTACATTGTTTTATGTAAATGACACATTTATTCATTCAGATGCCCCCCCCCCCCCCCCCCCCCCCCCCCCCCCCCCCCCCAAAGCTTTTTACAAAATGAGCTCTTCAGTTTTTCTTATTGTTAATGTTATGTAATTTTTAAAAAAAAGAAGTCCATGTTCAGCAAGGTTGAGGATTTGACGCTGTTTTCTTCCTCAGAATGCCACCTCTGTGCAGGTAACTGTAGAGACGGAGTCAGAGTCTGAAGACGTGGAAGCTAAAGATGCACAGAGTCCTCTGGAGAAAATCACAAGCTATCAGTTCAGGCGACTACAGACTGAGAACAACCGACTTAAGGTACCATAGTAAAGCTGTGCCGTTTGTAGTACATTAGGATGCTCATTAATAAAGGTTTAAGACATCCTGGAGTACTTTTTTTGAGATTTTAACAGATTTTAATTGTGCGGAAAACTGGATAATTTTGAGCTTTTGTCACCTAATTTCATCTTCTGGGTTTAAAATCATTATTGGGACAGGATCAGAATCAGTGACGAAGCTGCTAGTGGATTGTCGGTTTCTCATTATTATTCATAGCAGAGTTTTCTTATCCTATGAGAAGACCCTGCTCCTTAATTATTCATGAGAGCACGTGCTTTCTGATGACAGACTAATGTAGACAGACCACGGACCTGCCAAGCTGTGAAAGTGCACGACACGCAAGTATTAAGCCATTCATGAAGGTCGAATGTGTTTGTTTCCATGATCCACGGAGTTTTGTTGCATGGCTTTCTCCACCATGCTATCAGGGCGATACAGCCAACCTGTTGTGTGCAGCAAGCATTTTTGTCGGGAGAGCTGTACGAGAATTAGAGAATGGCAGACTTTGTCTTTTATCAGTTGAGTTTGTTACCATTCAGACACATCGACTATATCCGTGCTGCTGTGGTAAGAAGCAATATTTATTAATCAATAGAAACTTAACAGGCAGCCAGTCTATGGAGGATAATATTAGGGAGGATATATACCACTGTGTGAAGGATTTAAAGCAGTGCAGTTCCTCTCCTCACCCACAGGTTGGAAGCTGGAAGAGTGTCGTCTGAGGCTGGCAGAGGAGAGAAACACCAGACTGAAGGCCAACTCTCGCCTGGTGGAGGTACGGCCGATCCTATACACTTCACAGAGTAAAGCTCATGTGTTGCGTGTGCGTGATAATATGTGTGTTCCTATAGCTGGAGCTGGAGAACGAGCGTCTGCGCACTATGAATCAGTCTCTGTCTGAAGCCCACATCAGCTCCTCTGTGCTGGAAGATGAACGTGTGCTGGAAAGCATTGAATCCTCCTTCCACAAATTCCACGCTTTTCTAGACCTGCTGAAAGACGCCGGGTCTGTCTGTTTTCTAAAACATACAATAGATTTAAAGGAGATCTATCTATCTATCTATCTATCTATCTATCTATCTATCTATCTATCTATCTATCTATCTATCTGTCTGTCTGTCTGTCTGTCTGTCTGTCTGTCTGTCTGTCTGTCTGTCTGTCTGTCTGTCTGTCTGTCTGTCTGTCTGTCTGTCTGTCTGTCTGTCTGTCTATCTATCTATCTATCTATCTATCTATCTATCTACAGTAACAATCCATCCAGTATCTCTATCTATCTATCTATCTATCTATCTATCTATCTATCTATCTATCTATCTATCTATCTATCTATCTATCTATCTATCTATCTATCTATCTATCTATCTATCTATCTATCTATCTATCTATCTATCTATCTATCTCTCTGTCTGTCTGTCTGTCTGTCTGTCTGTCTGTCTGTCTGTCTGTCTGTCTGTCTGTCTGTCTATCTATCTATCTACCTATCTATCTACAGTATCAATCCATCCAGTATCTATCTATCTATCTATCTATCTATCTATCTATCTATCTATCTATCTATCTATCTATCTATCTATCTATCTATCTATCTATCTATCTATCTATCTATCTATCTATCTATCTATCTATCAGTGTGAATATAACCAGCCTCTAATCGTAAAAAATAATTAATTCTATTTTTTATAATCACACTTGATAAAAACTCTCTGCAGAAACACTTTAATTGACATTCTCTCGCTGTACGTGTCATCTATTTACTCTCAATTGTTTCCAAACCTTTATGAGTACTTCCTTCTGTTGAACACAAAGGAAAATATACTGTAGAACGCTGGAAACCATTGACTTCCACAGTATTTGTTTGTCCTACTATGGAAGTGAATGGTTACAGGTTTTCATCATTCTTCAAAATATCTTCTTTTGTGTTTAACAGAATAAAAGATTTTTGAAGCACTTGAGGGAGAGTAAATAGTGAGTAAATGTCAAGCGGCAACCTCCCGCTCTCCCTCGTGAAGCCAATACGGAAGTAACTGAAACTGCAATTCATCGACTCGCCTTTAGGGGGCTGGCTCCAGGAACTCCAGATGTTCACTGACTGCAATGCTAAATTGGCCAATTTTACAGCTGATAAAAACATGTTTACAGCCTGGTACAAAGAACGATTTTGGTTCATATAGCTAATATCTCCTTTTATGACAACTTTGAGGGGGATGGATTTTTTTATAACTCATCCGTTTCATTTATATTGAGTTATATTAAGTCTGCATAATTAAGGGCGTGGCCACCTAAGCTGATTCCGGCTGATTACAGCAAAAGCAGATTACAGCAGATTACACAAAAATACGATGTATATGCTATAGGCTAATCATCCGCTGAGCTCGGCATATACATCGTATTTTTGTGTTGTTTTATGAGGCTTTACATAGTCAGTTGCTTTTTGGAATTATTTCCTACAATTATTAGATAATATAGCATGCTGTGTGCACTTAATTGTGCTCACAAACCATTCAAGTGGCCTCTTTTCGCAGGTGAGTGAAATTATATACCTAAATACCATCTCTATAAATGTATTTGTTTTATTTAAGATCATTTATAATGTTCTTTAGACCTGTAATGCACTCCAGAATCTGACAGATTGATTAGCTGTAGGCTCTAGAACAGTCTGAAACGTTGTCATACACTGTTATGCTGGATTTCATAAATAGCCTTGCATTTACTAACACAGACTATATGCTTTATTTTAACGATCTAGGCGCCAAGTCCAAAGCGCAGGGCACAAAAGCATTAAGAGTGTGTCCGAATCCACTTTTGCTATTTTAAGGACAGAAAAATACCCTCTGCGCTGCGGTGCTTGGTCTAACAGGGTTGTGCTTATTCTCTTAATGAGTTATGAGTGTGTTTTGAGAATAAACCAAGCAGAGTATCATCTCAGATTCCCTCGCGCCATGGTGCATTTGCTATTTACATGGCGGACTTTGTAAGTGTAAAAACTGAACGCTTCACTAGCGAGAAAACAGTTAAACAGAGCATCTGCAGCACGAGGATAAAGAACGAGCCTCCTCCATTCAGCCTCTTTACTTTCACTTTCATTTTTCTCTTTCGCGGTGTAAGGAAACCGTGTTGAATGCACTCCACTGAAGACATCCATTAGCCTACATAATTAATTTCATTTGTTAAGCGCAAAGATTTGTTTCAAAACCATTTCTAAATTCAGTTCTAATTTCCAAAAGGAAATAAATCAGCAATAATAATTGTGTGGTCAAAAAAACACAAATACACATGCTTTGCCCCATATGGTCCAAAACCCCACAGGTGGACAAATCTAAGCTTGTTTTTAATAAAACAAATATAAATATGCATATAATAAATAATTCTGCTAACAATAATAACATTACACAAAAGCAAGTTGTCATGAATAAATTAAAAAAAGCCCCCTGAGGTGAAGAAGGCATGAAAGCAGTGGTTTTTATATTTATTTAGAAAACAATAATTTTTGTAATATTTTAGTCCTTTAATCATTTGTAAATATATTTGTGTATCGCTGTACATCCTGCGTGTATTAAGCAATGTGTAAGCGAGGCGCACAACTGACGCGCTTTGCGCTAGACTTTAAACCTGCTTTCAGCCGGTCTATTGCACAGTCTATTTTAGTTCCTCAAAATAGCAAAGTGCCAACAATGCGCCTTAAGACACCTCTTTTCTAGATTGAAACACCCAGGAGTCCACAAAGTGGAGCAAATGGATTTGCTATTTAAACAACATGGCGGAAAACGAGAAAATTAAGCTTGCGCTGATCTGAAAATAGCAACACGTTGGGGAAAACACGTCTTGCGCCTTATTGCGCCGGGTGTATGATAGAGCCTTATATGTAAAGTATTTGGAAGTAGTTAGCGCTTTCCTCCTGTAGAAAAACGTCATAAGAGCAATGTTTGGTGACACAATGCATTATAACAGGGTTTTTTAAAAGTCTAAACACTTTAATGCTATAGTATACAACCAAGCACATGTGGTCAGAACACAAACGAGTCGCAGGTAATGAAGTATTGAGTGTTTCTCCCAAAGAAAAGCTTGTCTAAGCAAAATGCTAGCAGGCGCCTGTAGCTCCGCCTCTTTGCCCTTCGTTGGTATCCCCCGGTTGGCGCGATGATGCGCGAACAAAATGGCGACGGTAACCCACTTGTACCTTCATTTGCGCTCTTCAGAAACCTATGGGTGACGTCACAGATACTACGTCCATATCTTTTACAGTCTATGTTAAATGTTCTTTTTTAGGTGAACTATCCCTTTAAACGGAGGGTGCTGTATTTTGATGATGGATGTTTTGTGCCTTTTCAATTAAGATAGTGATTGTAAATTGTGTTGTTGTCTGTTAGATTGGGTCAGTCTTGCGTCTATGGCTGGAATTGAGCAGTCAGACTTTGGTGTTGTGGGTCGTCCATCAGCTAGCTCAACAGAGAGGACACACACGGCCCAACCGAGACATGAGGACAGAAGGAACAGTTCAGCTGTGAGTACACAGAAGACACGGTTAAACTTATTTGTTGAATAGCTGAGGCCAGAATTATTCGCCCTCTTTGAAATTTTTTTTTCTTTTTCAAATATTTTCCCAAATGGTGTGAACAGATTCAGGAATTTTCACAGTATTTCCAAAATTATTTATTCTTCTGGAGAAAGTCTTATTTGTTTTATTTCGGCTAGAATAATTTTTTAAAAACTATTTTGAGGTCAAAATTATTAGCCCCCTTAAGAAATATTTGTTTTGGATTGTCTACAGAACAAACCACTGTTATACAATGACTTGCCTAATTACCCTAACTTTACCCTAATTAACCTAGTTAAGCCTTTAAATGTCACTTTAAGCTGAATATTAGTATCTTGAAGAATATCTAGTCAAATATTGTGTACTGTCATTATGACAAAGATAAAAAAGAAACCAGTTATTAGAGATGAGTACGGATTTCCGCAGATTTTCCGCAGATTTTTTGCAGATTTTCCGCAGATTTTTAGCTCATCATTAATTCTGTTTATTTACTTAAAGTTAACTATTTACAGTTAATCTAATTGGATTTGCATTTTAAACATTAAA
>CAIGQS010000116.1:0-37500 GCA_903798195.1 Danio kyathit
ATGGAATAAAATAATAATAAGCAAAAATAAATAAGTTTTTTTAAATAATTAATTAATGACTATCATACACGAATAACAAATATTTAAATGTTCTGTCAAGTGCTTTGAAATGTGCATTTTCATTTTCACATGAATATTCAAGTATTTGACGTAATCTCAACTGAACATGAAGAGGGGTGGGACAGAGTAGCTCCTCCCCCCCCCCCTTTTTTTTTTTAAAGCAGCCATAGAGTTTTTTTCATCACAGCTTTGCTCTGGTTGACACTGGATGTTCCGTTACTCTGCTAAACTTGATTTACTAAACTAAAACTAATGCTGCGTCCCAACTCACGTAATATCCGTCCTAAATAGTATTCCAAAATATTTAGTGTGTCCCCAACAGCAGTATGTCAGAAAAAAGTAAGCCAAAGGCTCCCGGATGCTGTATATTTCTAGTAGAAAATCAAATATATTGCCCACAACAGATGTGCACTGGATGTAAATTGGATTAGAACTACAAACTCGGGAAAAACTGTAAACAAACTACAAACATGGCAGACGCACGAGACCAACCATAGTAGAGAGGCTTCTGTAAAGTTGTTTGATTGAATCTTAATTAATATCTCAGCTACTGGACAACATTTAAATCACGTTTTCTGTGTTATAGCTAGGGTTGGGTATCATTAAAGTTTTAACGCTATTACTAGTTTTATCGATACCACTTATCGGTTCAGTACTTTAACGTTCTCTTATCGGTACTTTTTGTATGTTGTTTTCATAAAACATAAAAAAACACAAACCAATTGAACAGAATGAACAACACTTTGTTTTTTATTACGTTTTTAATGTCAAATAAAACGAAACCTATAATTGTAAAACTAATAAATATTTGTTTTCCTGTAAAGAATGTACAACAGTTTGAAGGAAAATGACTTTTAACCATTCTTCTGGAGAAAAATCAACATGCTTGCCTTCTGGCAGAAGTCGGGACCTTTCTTGGTTGCAAAATGCAGCATGAGCTAATGTTTATGATTTTTCATTAACGCATTCACATAAATGAGTTAACAGTGTTTTGGGAGTTACAGTTTTGGAGCATCTTGCAATGTAAAAATAAGCTGTTTCTTTTATAATTTCTTAATAAGCATAGTAGGCGACGCAGTGGCGCAGTAGGTAGTGCTGTCGCCTCACAGCAAGAAGGTTGCTGGTCGCAGGTTCGAGCCTCGGCTGGGTCAGTTGGCGTTTCTGTGTGGAGTTTGCATGTTCCTCCCTGTGTTCGCGTGGGTTTCCTCCGGGTGCTCCGGTTTCCCCCACAGTCCAAAACATGCGGTACAGGTGAATTGGGCAGACTAAATTGTCCGTAGTGTATGAGTGTGAATGAGTGTGTGTGTGGATGCTTCCCAGAGATCGATTGTGGCTGGAAGGGCATCCGCTGTGTAAAACACTTGCTGGATAAGTTGGCGGTTCATTCTGCTGTGGCGACTCCAGATTAATAAAGGGACTAAGCCGAAAAGAAAATGAATGAATGAACAATAAGCATAGTTTATTATTAGGCTATTCATAAGCTATATCTGTAAACACACCTGATGTAAAGATATTTTTAATGTTTAAGATTTATTTAGGCTACTGCAGAAAAAAAAAATACTGTTTTCATTGTAACCGAATGTGTGTGTTATTTAACTATTAATGTTATACTGATTTAGGTGATTGACTTGGCATAGCGGTGTGGACAGTGCTTAATTTGTGAATTGCGAGGTCTCGGAACAGATTTGGGTAACGGATCCGGCATGTTTCGTGTGTCGCGCACGAATGTGAAATGTCGTGCACGAGTGTGTATGGATGTTCCTCAGTGATGGTTGCAGCTGGAAGGGCATCCGCTGCGTAAGACATATGCTGGATAAGTTGGCGGTTCATTCCGCTGTGGCGACCCCATATGACTAAGCCGAAAAGAAAATGAACGAGTGAATGAATAATTGCATTTACTTTTAATTTACATTTAAGGTAAATGTGTAAACAATTTACATGGGCTGAATTTAAACAACTCTTAATTAAAATTGAAGAGAGATGTAGAGATGTTCAACTTCACTTGTTTGTTTAAATTCAGCCCATATAAATTGCTTGCAACCACTTTTCTTAAAATAATTTAGTAAATCCAATGAACCATTTTTTGCCCTGTTTACACTGATCCTGGACCAGTTTCCTGACCCACAATCCAACTCACAATTGTAAGATCAAAACAAGAGCCCGTCTCAAACCCAGCGCTGGCGGGAAACTGTGCTTGGAGACGCAGGTCGAAGGTCAAGTTCCAATTAAAGCCCTGAGTGTTTTTCTCACCCCCTACTATGGCAACCTTGCTGGCAGATAAAGAGTGAACACTTCTTAGTGCGCTGACTATGAGACAATGACTCAGATCGTTGGAGCCCTAAGATAAGGAGCCAGAATAACTGAGCCGTCTTAACTTTAAAGCACGAGTAAACATTTCTGTGAAATCTGAAGCCACGTACTGCTATCTGCACTATACGTGGCTGTCGCAGCACCATATATGCAAGAAAACACAGGGGTTTCTAGATTAGAGACATGACTTGGAGAATGAGCAAATCTAGTCAATTATGGGGTTTGACCTAATATGGAAAAACAAAGTGATATAAATAATAAGTGAAATACATGAGATTAAATAACATGATTGAATGATAAATAAATAAATAAATAAATAAATAAATGGATAGATAAATAAATGGATAAATGAATGGATAAATAAATAAATAGATAAATAAATGGATAAATAAATAAATAAATTGAAAGATAAATAATGGACAAATAAATAAAATAATTATTAAATGAATAATAAATAAATGGATAGATAATAAATAAAAGAATGAATAAATAAATAGATACATAAATAAGAAAGAAAGAAAGAAAGAAATAGAAAGATGAGTAAATAAATAGAAAGATAAATAATGCACAAATAAATAAATAACTGCATAAATAAATAAATAAATGGTTAGATGAATAAATTAATGGATAAATAAATAAAAACAATTTATATAAATAAATATAAAATAAATAATGGATAATAAAATAAATAGATAAATAAATAATAAATAGATAAATAAATGGATAATAAATAAATTGATAAATAAATGGATAAAATAAATAAAACAAATAAATAAATGGATGGATGAATAAACTAAATAAATAAATATATAAAATGATAAATAGATGGATAAAATAAATAAATAAATTGATAAATAAATGGATAAATAAATAAAACAAATAAATAAATGGATGGATGAATAAACTAAATAAATAAATATATAAAATGATAAATAGATGGATAAAATAAATAATAAAATGATAAATAAATGAATAAATTAATTAATTAAATAAATAAATGGATAAATAAATAAATGGATAAATAAATAAATACATGGACGGATGGATGGGAATTCTAATAATATAATAATATAAAGTAATATATGATATATATAATATACATGATTTTGCAGGGAAAATTTTTTTTATATTATTTGTCTAAAATGACCAAAATTATGTGATGTTTTTATTTAAAAAATGATGGTGTGAAAATACATTTAAATCTTGTAAAATAAAAAAAAAAAATAACTAATTTTAAATTAAGAACCAGCGGACTCGCAAAATCCTGCACTGTAAAAAATCCAACTTACAAATGATTCAGCTGCATGTTTGGAACTGTTTGTTCAATGAAAGTAAAATATTCAGTTGAGGAGACTTTAAATTTTTATTTCTCCATATCTTCAAAAAATAAGTTGAGTAGCAACCGGCTGCAAAGAAATTTTGAGTTTTATTAAGCTTCAGTGTTTGAAGTTGTGCCAATTATTCCATAAAGTATACTTGACTTAAACCAGCTATTCGGTCAAATTTTGGCACAACTTTGAAGTTAAATAACTCACAATTTCTTTGCAGCTGGTTGCTTTAAAATTTTAAGTTAACTCAACTTTTTAGATTTTTACAGTGTAGAAGGACATATAATATATAAATATAATATAATATAATATATATAAATATAATATAATATAATATAATATAATAAACATATGGATGAAAGATAAAAATGGATTTTCAGAACAATTGTTATACAGCTTTAATCTATCCCGTGCAATAAAATATGTCCTGTTTATTCTGATTTTTATTTTGACTGTCATGCATTAAGCATGATTTAGAGAAGGACATTGACTACAATAGCATTTCATAGAACACAACTTATGGCAGAACACATTCATATTATCATTTAATCTTTATTCTTTCCTTCAAAACATCTCAGCTTTACAACAAACATCTTTCATAACTTCATATTTCATCATTATACTGTATCACTGTACAAAAAGTTTTTTTAGGTGACTAATTTTAATCAGTTAATCAAGTTTGAACTGTTAACAAGCTGTATTATTATTGTAAACTTGTTAAGTGCAATGAGGATTCATTTTGGAAATTAAAACTAAAGAATTAAAAGTCAACTAAAATGAAAGTACAAACATAAATAATAAATAAATAAATAAATAAATAAATAAATAAATAAATAATAAATAAAAAATAATAAAGCAGTGTTTTAGCCTAAATACAGTATATAGAGATGTACAGTGTTTGTTATTTTAAAGTGATAGGACTAAGACAGCCAATAAATAAGCTTTTCATTATGTTTTCATTTACATCGTCTTTGTTGATATATTTTACTTTTTCATTTTAAATATTGTACATAAATAATACATGAATGATTATTTAGGCCTTAATATTATTTATTTAAAGGCAACTACTACACTGTAAACAAATGTTGGCTTCCACACAATACCCTCATGTTGTGGTATAACACAAATTGATTAAGTTAACTTACAAATTTTTAAGTGGATTGAACAAATGTATTTGTGCCAAAAAAACTCAAGAATTGCGTTGATTTAGCTTATAATAAGTAGTTTGAACAAGCAAAAAAATATATAATACAATTGGAGTGTAAAAAGTTCATTTAATTCAACTTTTACAATTTAGAGAGCAGTACTTTATCCCGTACAGTCTTTATTGTCGAGTCTATAGTTTTCTTGTTCGATTATAAGGATAGTTTTTGATCAGCTCTCTCAGTCTGAAGTATAAAATCCTGTTGTTTTCTAAGAAAGCATCTCCAGCTCTACTTTCCCACTGAACGGGAGTCTCTCCATCATGTTTACAGTGTTGTGGGTCAGAACTTCAAACACCAGCACCATGAACACGATGTTATTGGCATTCGCTCCAGTTTTCGGGGAAATGCACAAACCGTGGATATTTACACCCGTCATAAATGATTTGTGTAATCTCCAGACCAAAGTCTTTGCTGGAATGTAAGCACAAGAGCATGCTGCGAGAAAACAAACATCTTATTCATGATGCCGCATTGAACTGCTTACATTCACAACGTTTTCCTCACAAACTACAGTCATGGGTTAAAGACGAAGTGCATGCATCAAATTACATTGCCAAAAGTGAATGTATATGCATAGAAAGCATGTTAATCATGGAAATAACTTAAAAATAATAAATAAATAAATATATAAACAAATAAATTCCACTTAATTGATGTTATGGTAACACTTTAAATTAATGGTCCATTAGTAAATGCATACTGGAGAGCATCTACTAATGCATTATTAAAATACAAACTTGTGCTTGTTAACATTAATGTACTGTGAGTTAACAAGAACTAACAGTGAACTACTTTATTTCTGATGAATAAATTCTTTATGTTAGTAAATATGGATTATTTTAAAGCGTTCCCAATATGATGTAAAAATTAAACACTGATTTATTTATATTACATTCAATTACACTTGAAAAGCCCTTTATTGTCTTTGAACCACAAAGCCTATATGCAAAAAATATTTTGCACATTGAAGGTCTCAAATAACTCTTGTGAAAATAAAATGTCAAAATAAGTTAAATAATATGGAAATAATATTAAGTATATGCTATTTCATATATAACATATACATAATATGCATATATCACTTTATGAGTGACCATATTCAATTTGATTCTGCTTGTAATGATCAAAAAATGTCTGTCAAACGAGTAAACAGTTTTTAGCTGACAATTACTGAGCATTTGGGCTAAACTGTGTTAAAGGTGTGTAAAAAGCTTTGAATATGTAAATAAGTCATGCTTTAAATATATATAACTATATTTTTTTCCACATATAAACTATTGTTTCTCTGAATGTGTTACAAGTATGTAAATGTGAGTAATGATAGTCATTAATTTTGGGGAAATCTAATATACCTAAGGAAAAAAAAACATTAAAGTCGAATTAAACTTTTTTCTTTGACCCACATACTATAATCTCCTTATGACATATTTTTTTTTTTTTTTTTGCTCACTGAATATCATCTATGCACAGAAAGTATAAGGCAGAAATTAAGTCTTAATCATATACTAAAGTGACTGATTTAAAAGTGTTTTTTATCAACAGTACAAATTGACAAAAGTATAAGGAATTTAAATAAATGTTTATTCATATACTAAAGTGACAGTAAAGCTACTTTCTATCAACAATTCAAGAGTTTCCCACTTAGATATGCTTAGCGTTTATAGCAGGTTTGGCATGGTGTCCCGGGAGAGAACACTGAGCTCGGAGATACTTGAGCCCAAGGCTCCCGCCTGGTCAATAAGCATATACAGTTGCAATCACAATTATTGAACCCCCTTTGAATTTTTTTTTCTTTTTTAAATATTTCCCAAATGATGTTTAACAGAGCAAGGAAATTTTCACAGTATGTCTGATAATATTTTTTCTTCTGGAGAAAGTCTTTTTGTTTTATTCGGCTAGAATAAAAGCAGTTTTTAATTTTTTAAAACCCATTTTAAGGTCAAAATTATTAGCCTCTTTAAGCTATATATTTTTTTCAATAGTCTACAGAACAAACTCATTATACAATACTTGCCTAATTACCCTAACCTGCCTAGTTACCTAATTAACCTAGTTAAGCCTTTAAATGTCACTTTAAGCTGTATAGAAGTGTCTTGAAAAATATCTAGTAAATATTATTTACTGTCATCATGGCAAAGATAAAATAAATCAGTTATTAGAGATGAGCTTTAAAACATTATTATTAGAAATGTGTTGAAAAAATGTTCTCTCCGTTAAACAGAAAGGGGGAAAAAATAAACAGGGGGGCTAATAAATCAGGGGGTTGAATAATTCTGATTGCAACTGTAAGGGGATCCGAGATCAGGTAGGTCTCGAGAGCTCCCCCTTAGAAAAGGGAGGAAAAGGAGGAGATGGGGTGGAAGGGGGGATTCTTCCAAAACGAAGATAGAGCAGTAGGAGAAAACGATCCATTTATCAAGCTTGGATGACTCTGATTGGACTATTACTGATTACAGATGAGCAGCCAGTCGTGCTCAATCATATCACGTGCTCCTCTCCAATTAGTTTATGAAACTTCACTTAAATAAATAAAAATTGACAGAAGTATAAGGAAAAATTACTAAAGTGATTGTACTTTTATCAACAAAAAATGAATACAAATTGACGGAAGTATAAGAAATAAATAAAGTCTTAATCATGTACTAAAGTGACTGTAAAGGTATTTTTTAATCAACAAAATAATTTGACAGAATATATGAGGAAGAAATAAATGTTTAATCATATACTAAAGTGATTGTAAAGCTACTTGTTATCAACAAAAAAAATTATAAAAATGTATGTAAATATAAGGAATAAACGTCTTAATCATATACTAAAGTGATTGTAAAGCTAATGTTTATCAAAAATAAATAAATAAAAATTGACTGAAGTACACTACCTGACAAAAATCTTGTGGACTATCTAAGTTTTAGGAACAGCAAATAATAAGTTGACTTCTAGTTGATCATTTGCTATCAGAAGTGTCTTATATGAAAGGCAAAGGCCTCTAGATTACACTTATTTGAGCACAATAAAATATGATCATGCCTTGATTGTGAATGATTTCATTAGGACAGTAAGGTCTGACTCTGCTTAGACAAAAGTCTTGTGACTGAACAGAATTAATGTCCAGTATAGAATATAAAGTCATGCTGCAGTGGAAACAGAATGAATATTGTGTCTGACTCCATCATGAGCTTGGAGGACTGCATCATACATCTCTGCAATGACTCAAATCACTGATTAATAAAGTCATCTGGAATGGCAAAGAAAGCGTTCTTGCAGGACTCCCAGAGTTCATCAAGATCCTATGGATTCATCTTCAATGCCGTCTCCTTCATCTTACCCCGACATGCTCAATAATGTTCATATCTGGTGACTGGGCTGGCCAATCCTGGAGCACCTTGACCTTCTTTGCTTTCAGGAGTTTGATGTGGAGGCTGAAGTATGAGAAGGAGCGCTATCCTGCTGAAGAATTTGCCCTCTCCTGTGGTTTGTAATGTAATGGAGCACAAATGTCTTGATACCTCAGGCTGTTGATGTTGCAGATCTCTTGCACTCCCCCATACTGAATGTAACCCCAAACCATGATTTCTCCTTCACCAAACTTGACTGATTTCTATGAGAATCTTGCTCAATGCTGGTTCCAGTAGGTCTTCTGCAGTATTGGTGATGATTGGGATGCAGCTCAACAGATGATTCATCAGAGAAATCCACCTTCTGACTTTTCCAAATGATCAACTAGAAGTTAAGTTGTTATTTTTGCTCTTACAACTGGAGATCCTCCACAGACTTTTGTCAGGTGTGTATAAGAAAGAAATGTGACTGTAAGGTATTTTTATCAACTAAAAATAAATACAAATTGACAAAAGTATAAGGAATAAATAAAGTCTTAATCATTTACTAAAGTGACTGTATTAATCAACAACAACAAAAAAATAATGGACAGATGTCTCCAGCGCAAAGGTATAAAGACGCCTGCATACAAATGCCAGCAATAACAATGATAATGTGGACGTGATGAACTCTTCATTGTCTCAATTATTCTCCTGTGGCAAAACATTTACTCACAGGAGGCTTTTCTGCCAGCTTTTTCTGACACAGCCCAGTCTAGATTTATTCATGCATCTCAATGGATAATTACCAAGCACTAATATATAGCACACAGCCGCATTCTTCCTTCTTCAATGGAGCAGTTCATCCCATCCATAACCCCAGGCCTCTCAGTTCAGGGCTTCCCCAGGGAGAAAACACACTCATTCACATTTGTCACACTGAAGCCTCTCCATGTCTCATCTGATAGCACATCAAGCCCACAAACTATTGAAAATGGCATTTCAAAGCCTGCTGCAGATTTCAAGTGTTTTGTGCATGGAGACTGTGCAAGCATTTAGTGCAGAAATCCAATCAAGTTCAAAAACGCACAAGTGGATTTAAAGTGCATGCACAGGGGAACTAATTGGATTGCAAATAAAAGAGTTTTTCTACCATTTATGTACCCTGCACAAAAATGCTTTTCTTATTTTTGCTTGTCTAGAAAATGATTCTTGATTTTATGAATTTTAGTTATTCAGATTTCAAACGAGACAATTTTTTTTTTGGCAGCGTAAAATACAATTACACATCTATAAGCCATCCTGTGTTATTTTTATTCTTTATTTTTTATGCTGATGGAGAGAGGATTTTAAAACATAATTTTTTTTTAACTATTTTTTTTTTTTTTTCAGAATCAGAATCAGTTTTATTGCCAAGTGTTCATTTGGCCATGATGACAGAAATTTGGATTATTTGCATATTGCATTATTTGCATTTTTATATTATATATATATATATATATATATATATATATATATATATATATATATATATATATATATATATATACAGTTGAAGTCAGAATTATTAGCCCCTTTTAAAAAAATTTCAGAGCAAGGAAATTTTCACAGTATGTCTGATAATATTTTTTTTTCTGGAGAAAGTCTTATTTGTTTTATTTCGGCTACAATTAAAGCAGTTTTTAATTTTTTAATAAACATTTTAAGGTCAAAATTATTAGCCCCTTTAAGCTACAGTATAGATTTTTTTCGATAGTCTACAAAACAAACCATCATTATACAATAACTTGCCTAATTACACTAACCTGCCTAGTTAACCTAATTAGTTAACCCTTTAAATATCACTTTAAGCTGTATAGAAGTGTCTTAAAAGCATATCTAGTCAAATATTATTTACTGTCATCATGGCAAAGATAAAATAAATCAGTTATTAGAGATGAGTTATTAAAACTATTACGTTTAGAAATGTGTTGAAAAAAATCTCTCCGTTAAACAGAAATTGGGGAAAAAATAAACAGGGGGGCTAATATCTCTGACTTCAACTGTACACTTCCTACAGATTTGAACAGAGCAAAACAAATCACCAGGGCGATGGGTACATTTATAGCTGTGGATATGAGACCTTTATCGGTAGTAGAAAATTCTGGTTTTAAGAAAATGTTAAATGTAATTAACTACTACAATATTACATTTAATTTTTATAAGGAGCTTTTTGGTTTTGGGTATAAAGGAGGATTTGCTTTATTTGCCGCTAAGAAGAAACCCCAGAAGTAAAGCTTCATCACTGTTCAAAGTAAAATAAAATAAAAAACAAGATCATACTTTTACGATGTTAGTTTTAATACGTTTCAAAACTTTAAATCAGAGAAATTGTCTGACTTTTTTATTTTTGCTGTATTGAAAACATAACGAACCGTGACACCCCTGTGTCGTATCGAACCGAATCGTGATTTTTGTGCTCACCCCTAATATATATATATATATATATATATATATATTTTTTTTTTTTTTTTTTTTTTACAGAAACTAATAATATTGACCTTAACGTTTTTTGCATTAACTTCCATATTATTTGTTTTTTCATACTACGAAAGTCAACATTTTCTAAATATCTTCTTCTCTGCATTTCACAAAACATGGAAAGTCATAATTGTATGGAAGTAAATTTTCATTTTTGGGTGAACTGTCCCTTTATATCAGGGGTGTCCAAACTCGGTCCTGGAGGGCCGTTCCTGCATAGTTTAGCTCCAACTTCCTCCAACACACCTGCCTGGAAGTTTCAAGTACACCTAGAAAGAGCTTGATTAGCTGGTTCAGGTGTTTAACTGGGGTTGGAACTAAATATGCAGGACACCGGCCCTCCAGGACCGAGTTTGGACACCCCTGCTTTATATGGTAAGAAATAACACAAGTATGCGAAAGTGTTACTTACATTTAGGCCCAATCCCAATTCTAACCCCTTAGCCCTTCCCCTTACCCCTACCCCTCGTTTTTGCGCCGTCCGCCAAGGGGTAGGGCTGTCCCAATTCTCTTTAGCTTGAAGGCGTAGGGCTAAGGGCAAGGGGTATACACCCCTTCGAACGAAGATTTTTCAGGAGCACACTTGAAACGGAGGGGTAAGAATATTTCCCAGAATCACCTGCTACAGCGGTAGTTTTACTGCACCCGGAAGTAAGGAGATCCACAAATTAGTATTTTTTTCAATATTACGAATTTTTACGACAAACAAACATGTTTTATTATATTCATAACCGCGTTCATGTTTTACGGTCATGCTTTTTAAAAAAAACCGCAAAAAAAAAAAACGCTAAATTTCGCGATCTATAATCCCTAATAATAACTCCTGTACAGCAGTCCTACAACATTCTGACACTCGATAACACTCGAATACCCTGTCAGAGCAGTCTAGTGGCTGAAAATGAGCTTTTTACAGTGTCTGCTATAATGTTAATGTTGTTTTCGTGTGTTTACATAGATGAATATGGCCACTGTGTAAATACACAGTACAGTTACGATCTTATTGCCACATTAGATCATCATGATACATAATATATGCCTTCAGTGATTTCCTGAAGATAAACACCACAAAATAACACTACTGGAATAACTCCAGAAGTCGCGATCGTCTGATCTCATATGAAGCAAGAGATCGTGATGACATATGATGACGTGTGCAGGTGTTGAAGTGCTGTCCCAATTCTTAGGGGTAAGTTTTGAAGCCCTTCCCCTTAACCCTCGGTTGTAAGGGCCAAGGGGAAGGGGAAGGGGTAGGGGTAGGGGTACAAAAATAGAATTGGGATTGGGCCTTACTGTTACCAAAGTAACATTGTAAAAACTATCCATTAATTAACAGGTTTCATATTTTGTGCTGTTTATTTACATTTATGAATTGCATATGGGATGTTGATCTCTGCTCTGTCCACTTTTGATGTTGATAATTCAACTCTACAGTTTAACAAAGTGACTTTTCTTGACATTTTATAATATAAACAATATCATGTATAAGAAATAATATCTAGAGAAAGAAGTCTGTAAATGTGCTGCAGTTTAATACAGGGTTTCTGTAGCGTAATATACAACAACAACCCAGACAATATTGCACTGCAGACTATTATACATGTTCAGAAAAGTCACTCTCACAACTTTTTAAAATCAAAAGTTGTTGGCGTAAAAATTAAGGTCCCACTATGCAATTAAAAAGCATAAATTTATAATAATAATAGTAATAATAATAATAATAATAATAATAATATAAAATGAATCTCATTAGTTACTTTCTTACTAACTAAAATAAGCACACCATATTGCAATATATTACTTTTAAAAGTAACTTTCACTCTCATCTTGAGTGGCAAAGAAACATGTTTAGTCTGCTTTCTTGCACCTCAGAGTAATTGTTGAGGACAGACGGTTTGATTGATTCTTTAAACAGCTCAGCGTGGCACACGGATGATGTCATGAGCTGAAAAACCACACCATATTATGCTATTACGCTAAAAAATCCTGGTCCCGGGACGCTTCTCTTGGGCAAAACCAGCAGAGCAAACAGAGGTTCAGGTATGTCAAAGCAAGCCTCTGTCTTCCTCATTGAAGCTAAAGTTCGGGTCAAGTTTACCAAACGTGCACTCTTGTAGCTGTCCGTCAAATGCTGTTCAGCAACATCTATGTTTATAGTCTTGATTACGGCGACCAGATGTGCAGCATTATTACCAAAAGTGCAATCATTTGACATTATAGCAGTTCACTAATTTGACCTATGTTGTTTTATTAGATGCAATGATATAACCATTGGGTGTCTCCTTGAAATAAAAGTTAATGCTTTTTGGGTGGAAATAAATAACATGTTGTGTGCCTCTTTAAATGCAAACGAACTTCCATTTCCGCCCCTTTCCAAAAGAGGGCACGGCCTTTACAGCTTGTGCTTTTTACTACTCTGGTCCAAAACTACACTACAAATGCAACTCAACCAGGCTCCGCCTCTTTGCTATTATTTAAATTGGCAATATTGTGACATCAAGACACTCTTAGTATTCAATAGAGGTGTTTGAGGAAGACTTTTAGACTGATTTTTCATGTGAAGAACTTGGAGAGTTTTTGCTGGGAATCTCAAAAGTGTGTTTGACATTTATGTGCACTCCTAAAAGTCTCTTTTCGCAATATGACACACATAAGCATAAGCAAAATAAGGCCTTATACAACATGTGGATAAACCTGTCGTGCTTTATGTAAGGTTTATTAAGTAGATCCAGGTGCATGTTGTCACCGATTACTTCACGTTGTCTGGAATACTTGATTCTGATTGGTCAGTCACGACATTCCAAGATATGTTATTCCCAGATAACAAATGCTGACAAAATAACAAGCTCATCCGGGTACAGCAAATACATTCACATCCATTTTAATGCTTATCTATGACACTACTGTTTTATTACTAAAACAGGACATCCCTAGTCTGTGTATCACCTTGGCTACAAGCGGGACTGACCCAGTGCTAACACAGTAATAATAATCTAAATAATAAATAATCTGCCAATGGAGTACGATAAATAATCCTGATATAATAATTCGATTTGAGATTATTTGCTTCCAGCATTGGTAAATTTTAACACATTATTAGAGGGATACAAAGTTAGCGTTAGCTCTACTATAAAAGATCTGGGTGTCATATTAGACAGCAATTTAACTTTTAACAATCATATATCCCATATCACAAAAACTGCCTTCTTGCATCTGAGAAATATCGCTAAGTTACGATTAGGCATGGGACGATAACCGTTTTCAAGGTATACCGCGGTTTGGAAAAGTCAAGGTTATCATACCGCCAAAATTTTCTAATACCGTTCCTAAGGTATGTGTAAGATTTTTTTATTTACATTTTTTTTAACAACAGTATCTCCAGCAGAAAAGATATCCAAAGATGCCATTTTAAATTGTAAATTAATCTGTGTTTTTGAAACTAATGAAGACAGCAGAAGTCATGATTCATTTTCATTATTTAGCCTGGCACGTTTCTGCTCCAAAATATTATAAATGTTTCTCAAAATAAAATATATTGTGTTCAAAGGGGAAAAAACTTTAGTTTTTTACCCAGACATTTAAAAAGAATATATTTTAGAGCAGTAATCACAATACCGTGATACCGTGAAACCGTGATATTTTTATCCAAGGTTATCATACCGTCAGAATCTTTTACCGGCCCATGCCTAGTTACAAAGTATGCTATCCATCTCAGATGCAGAAAAGCTAGTCTATGATTTTATGACTTCTAGGCTGGATTACTGTAATGCTCTGTTTGCTGGCTGCCCAGCATCCTCTATTAACAAACTTCAGCTAGTGCAAAATGCAGCTGCCAGAGTTCTTACCAGGTCTAGAAAATATGATCATATCACCCCAATTTTATCCTCCTTACACTGGCTGCCTGTTAAGTTTCGTATTGAATTTAAAATATACTCCTTACCTATAAAGCTTTAAATAATCTAGCTCCTGTTTATCTAACCAACTCCTGTCTCGCTACAATCCAACCCGCTCTTTACGATCTCAAACCTCAGGGCTTCTGGTAGTACCTAGAATAGCAAAGTTGAGTAAAGGAGGTCGAGCCTTCTCATTTATGGCTCCTAACCTCTGGAATATCAATTCCTGATAATGTCCGAGGCTCAGACACATTCTCACAGTTCAAAACTAGATTAAAGAGCTATCTTTTAGCAAAGCATACACTCAATGTAGCACATAGCGGTATGATGCATGAGTGTGCTCCACGCATCTCGTTTATATACACTATGAGCAGCAGCTACGCTAATTATTCTCTTCATTCTCTATTTCCACCTGGGGATACTCATCCCGAGACCCCCAGAGATTATGCAGCACCACTAATGCAATCCAAGACCTGTGAAGAGATGATCCCAAGGTTCCACAATCCTGGACCAGGCCGTTTCCTGAGCAGCTGCTGTGGTGGTCATGGAGGAGTGGAGAGCATGCGTCTGACTCCTGTGACCTCCAGGGACAGCCGAGTCTTCACTGACGTCCAGCCTTCTCCAGCCTCCGGCGCCTAGACTGCAGACTGCACAAGACGTTTGGCCAGAGGAGAAATGATCGTGCCCAACTGAGCCTGGTTTCTCTCAAGGTTTTTATCCTTCGCTTTCGCCAATTGGTGAAGTTTTTTCCTCGCCGCTGTCGCCACTGGCTTGCTTGGTTTGGGACTGCGCATCGATGGATTTGGCTCTTCAGTGTTTGGACTCTCAGCATGAAATTAAACCACACTGAACTGAACTTAAACACTGAAAACTGAACTGACACTTTCAATTCACTATAATCTTCTATGTGAAGCTGCTTCGACACAATGCACATTGTAAAAGCGCTATACAATAAAGATGAATTGAATTGATTATTTCTTAAAACAAATTTTTTGCTTGTCCAGAAAATGCTTCTTGATTTACACATTTTAGACATTTGGACTAGAAACAAGACAAAAACTGTAAGCAAGAAAAGCTTTTTTTTTTTTTTTTTTTTTTTTTTTTTGCAGTGTAGGAGGAAAAGATATTCTGTATGGAGGTCAATGTGGCAACCAGTTTCCAACATTCTTCAAAGAGAAACTAAAACAAGTGAGGTATCAATAAATGGCAGAATTTTGGCTCAACTCTCCCTTTAAGCATTGCAAAATGCTAGCTACACTATTCTACGTTCACCGAGAATGACATCTTAGAATTCCCATCTTCGCTTCAGCCATAAAACTTGACATTTTCCCAAAACACACTCATCCAGAAGGTCTGTGTTGTGCGTGTGTAGGTGCCGGCTGATGGATGATCTCTCAGCTAATTGTCCATTCAAAGGCAGAATGTTTAAGTTCTCAGCTCTGTAATCTCTCTGATCAAGTGCTCGCTGCTGTTTCTCTCTTATCTCTGCAGGCCACGGGAGGAGCTGCTCCTTATAAGAGTGTTTACAGTGGATCTGGAACCATACCTCATCTCACTGACTCCCTTAGGTCAACACACATTTCCCCTTCCTCAACACAACCTGCACGCTATGAAGACACGGGCCGGGAATCAAGAAAACCTTCTATGCTGCAATAATAAATGGTTTTTCTTACTTGGTACTTTGTCTTGTTTCTACAATATCAAAAATTTCTAATAATTAACATTTTCGGTATTTCCAATTTATTTACGCATTATGGGATGTTGATCTCTGCTCTGTCCGCTTTTGATGCTGAAAATTAAACTCTACAGCTTAACAAAGTGACTTTGTTGTCATTTTAGTTGTTTGAAACAATATGATGTATAAGAAATAATATAATATAATAAGTCTGTAAAATGTGCTGTAGTTTATTACGAGGTTTTTGTAGAGTAATGCCTCAATCACACTACGAGCGACTCACAGTGGCAAAGCAACCATTGATGGTTCATTTTAATGGCGAGTGAGTGACTTCTGGCAACCTTCGTCTACTTGAGCGACAGTGATCGTTGGTGACCAGGGGGCGTGTCAAGAGTCCTTCAGCTTTATGCAAATGAAGAGCGAATTTCTTGAGCGACAGCCAATAGGAGCACCAGTAGAGCTCACATGATCCTCTCTCAGCTCGCTCAGAGGCCGGTTGTATTCTCTGTGCTGTAGACATACACAGACCTGCGTTTGCAGCAGGTCGCCACCCAAATCAAGTCAAGTCAAAGTTTATTTATAAAGCGCTTTTTAAAAGTGCTGTACACACATACACCATCTAAAACAAAGGACAAATACAGCAGACATACGACTCTCAGATGGTATTAAAAGCCAAAGAGTAGAAATGGGTTTTAAGACTGGATTTAAAAACAGAAAGGGGTTGTGGCCTGCCTGTACAGGGAAGCCAATAGCCGCGTTTCGACTATCGCGCCTAAATCGAGCGTGCCAGGGTGAGCCAGGGCCAGTCGCGTTTCCACTGTCACTTCCGGGGCCTGATCGGGCCAAAGCAGGGCTTCCTCGGGGCCAGCGGCCAGCCTTTTTCGGCCCGCCAAATACCTTGGGCCAAAGAGGGGCAGGTGGGATTTCGGGGCGGAGTGGAAAAAGAGGCGGAGTTTGCCCGAGTCTGGTAAAGATGGCATGCTGCCATTACACTAGTTTTCCCAATGGCACACGAGTACATGAGCCAAACTAAATAAATAAATAAATAAATAAATAAGGGGGGCAACCCAGTGGCGCAGTAGGTAGTGCTGTTGCCTCACAGCAAGAACGTCGCTGGGTCGCAGGTTCGAACCTCGGCTGGGCTGGGTCAGTTGGCGTTTCTGTGTGGAGTTTGCATGTTCTCCCTGGGTTCGCGTGGGTTTCCTCCGGTGCTCCGGTTTCCCCCACAGTCCAAAGACATGCAGTACAGGTGAATTGGGTAAGCTAAATTGTCATAGTGTATGAGTGTGAATGTTGTGTGTGGAAGTTCCCAGAGATGGGTTGCGCTGGAAGGGCATCCGCTGCATAAAATCGTGCTGGATAAGTTGGCGGTTCATTCCGCTGTGGCGACCCCGCAAGGGACAAAGCCGACAAGAAAATGAATGAATGAATGAATAAATAAGGGAAAGAAAACATAGCTGGTCAGTTTAAGATAGGCTATTCCATAAAACACCTTATAGGCTAGGGCAGGGATGGGCAAACTTGATCCTGGAGGGCCGGTGTCCCTGCAGACTTTTGCTCTAACACTAGCCAAATACACCTGAACACACTAATCAGTGTCTTCAAGATCACTAGAAAGCTGCAGACAGGTGTGTTTGATTAGGGTTGGAGCAAAAGTCTGCAGGGACACCGGCCCTCCAGGATCAAGGTTGCCCATCCCTGGGCTAGGGGTCTTTTTGTTTATGATCGCCTACTAGTAAGCCCCGCCTACTAGTACAGGAGCCAATCATCAATCGCTATAAACTGACGAATCTCCAGGGGAGAAGCTCAGACCATACGTGTGCTTTTACGACAGTTTATGTGGTCAACAAACGCACTGGAATCTTGAATACTTGCTTCACAGACATGATCAATATATCCACATAAGCTTAAAATTTTAAAATCTCGTCTTTTGGTTTGTGTAATCTGCATGAAACGAACATGAGGTACAGTCTGTCCTGTCAAACACATATCACATGACAGCAGCAAACTACTCAAACGCCCACAAACTAATAAACAAGAGTTGCTGTCATTTCTGGAGGAGATTCGCCATCGAGAAGAAGGTTACTTCCTAAGAGCAGGTGCGCGATCTGACGACCATTATCCAGAGGATGATCATGTGTAGAATGGCCATTTCAAAAGGTCACACCTAGCTGATGATTGATTAAAGCTTGGTTTGGCATGCTGTCCCAGGAGAGAGCCCTGAGCTTATAAGATCCTCGAGCCTGGGGCTCCCTCCCGTTTGCAAGGCGAGAGGGGAGTTTGAGCTCAGGTAAATCTCGAGAACTCCCCTGCTGTAGTAGCTATTGAACAGATAGTGATTGCACTTAAGAGATAAATACTTACTAGGAGCATGTCTATGGTGCTGATTTGGACTAGTCAATTAACTTAAGTTGCATGTTTTTGGACGGTGGGAGGAAACCCACGTGAGCACGGGGAGAATGTGTAAACTCCGCACAGAAACGTCAATTGGCTTGGTAAGGACTAAAATCAATGATGCTCTTGCTGTGAGGCAACAGTACTAACCACTGGGCCACCGTGCCACCCATCTAGAAAAGGAGGAGTAGGGGTGGAAGGGGGGATTCTTCAAAACGAAGATGGCTGTGATATGGGACCTAAGGTATTTATAATGGTTTAGAAATTGTCTGATTGGTGAATCATAGATTGAATAATGCGGGACCAGCAGCCAGCAATCATACGCACATGATCCTCTCGAATAAAATTCACAAATGAGGTTGGTGTCGTGATCTCGTTCCTTTCGAGTGCATATGCGCATTTTGTTTTATTTGAACGTTTAGAAACTAAACTTATGATACAGTTGATGTTTCATTTTATTGACGATTCCAAATATGTACTGTAATCGTAAGCTTGGCAAACAGTTTTGGAGAATTTGATGTTTCCCCATTCAGACAATGCCTGAGCATACTGACCGAGAGGCAGAGAAATGACTTGCCTTAAAGGGACTTTGACTAAATACTCATATATAGTAAAGGGACAATAAAGAATCTTGAGTTGTCTCCTGGTGAATCCACCTCTCGATTTCCCCTAAAAGTCTCCATTCAGGAATGTTCACAGAGTGATTAAGGAACCAAAACTGGCAGGTCCATGCATCAGCTTTTCCCAATTACTTGCATTTCCCTGCAATAATCAGATTGCTCAGATGCCAGTGTGTGATACTCTTCTGCTGGGGATGGAGGTCTGTCACTTTTCCACTTCACCATCATGGTAATTCAATCTTCTGTGAGGACAGATGTAAAGGCAGCAGCACATTTAAGTGACTCTAGATTAGTAGTGGACACACATTTGTCTCCAAACACATGAACTGATCATTTATCCTGTGCGGAATCAGCTGAGATCATACACGGGTTGACGTCTTAAGAATCCCAGCTATCTTCTTTCCCAACTAATTACACATTGGCTTGTGTTTTTGCATTGGGTTTCCAGAAATGATGGCATTTGTTAAGGTGGATTTTGTGTGCCTGGAGCACCGCATGTCATCTTATACAGCGGAGGGTCATGACTTCATGCTCAAATGATAGTTTTCTCTCAAAACTGCTCTAAATAACATTTTCAATATCAGATGGAACGTGAGTGTGTGACATCACACACATGTGGTTGCTGAGAGCACAATGACTTCATGTCCCACACACAACTTTGTGTAAATTACTCATGCAATACAAAACACCCCAAACTGATACACAAGTTCTTCTGAAACCTGACATGGCAACAAGGTCAAGTCATCAGAAGTAGCACTGAACAGTGTTCAAACATGACTGTGTTATTCCAAACTGAACAGAGGACGACTTTTAAATTAAATTGAAGGATGGAAGGATGGATGGACGGACGGATGGATGGACGGACAAATGGAACGATAGAACTATAAATAGATGTAGTAATAAGTGGGTGGGTGGGTTGGTGGGTGAATGGATGGATGTAGTAATGGGTGGGTGGGTGGGTTGGTGGGTGAATGGATGGATGTAGTAATGGGTGGGTGGGTGGGTTGGTGGATGGATGGATGGATGGAAAAACCGTTTGACACAGGGACAGATGGAATGGATGGATGGTTACATGGACGGATAGACAGACTGAAGGATGAACTGATGAAATGGAATTGGAACTGGATGAACCTGTACTGGACTGGATCAGGATGTGTGGAGAGACTAGACTTGGGATGGGGATGGACTGGTTGGATTGAATTGGTTTGAGATGGAATGAATCGATAGATTGAATTGAATGAACAGAACTGAATAGATGGGCTGTGATTATACTTGATCGGAAAGATGGATAGAGGGATGGATGGAATGATGAATGGACTGACAAATGGGTGGATGGACTGAGGAATGGACGAACAGATGAACAAAATAATAATGGATGAATGGACTGATGGGTGAATGGATGACGGGTGGGGATGGGTGGAGATAGATAGATATATGGATGGATGGATGAATGGATGGATGGATGGATGGATGGATGGATGGACGGATGGTTTGAGATGGAATGAATCGATGGATTAAATTGAATTGAATGGAACTGAATGGATGGGGTGTGATTATATTTGATCGGACAGATGAACAGACGGATGGATGGACTGAGGTATGGACTGACAGATGGGTGGATGGATGGACGGATGGATGAATGGATGGGTTGGATTATACTAGATCAGACAGATGGATGGACCTACAGATGGACAGATAGGTGGATGGACTGATCAATGGATGGATGCATGAAATAATAGATGGATGATCTCATGGGTGGATGGATGACAGACTGGTGGGGATGGATGGATGGATGGAATGATGGATGAACTAATGGAGGATGGATGGATGATGGACGGATGGATAATAAATGGACAAATGGTTGCACTGATAGACGAATGGATGGATGATGGACGAATAGATGGATGGATGGATGGATGGATGGATGGATGGATGGATGGATGGATGGATGGATGGAGCAATTAATGGATGGATGAGAGATGAACGGATGGATAATAAATGGACAGACTGATGGATGATGGACGGATGGATGAATGTACTGATGGATGAATGTACTGATGGATGGATGGATGGATGGATTGATGGATGGATGGACTGATAGATGGATAAAAGGATGAATGGACTAATGGAAGGTGGGATGGATGGATGGATTTAATTGGTTCTGATTGGTTTGAGATGGAATGAATCGATTGACTGAATTGAATGAATGGATGGGGTGGGATTATACTTGATCAGACAGATGGACAGAGGGATGGATGGACTGATGAGTGGACTGACAGATGGGTGGATGGATGGATGGATGGATGGATAGATGAATGGATCATACTAGATAATACAGGTGGAAGGGTGCACAGATGAACAGACGGATGGATGGATTGATGAATGGACAGATGGATGGATGGAAAAATGGATGGATGGACTGATGAATGGATGACAGACAGGTTGATGGATGGACGGACGAATGGATGGATGGATAGATGACGGATGGATGAACTAATGGATGAATGGACAGATGAAAGGATGGACGATGGACAGACGGATGGATGGACTAATGGATGAATAGATGGATGGATGGACAGTTGAACAGATGGATGAATGATGGATGGATAGATGGATGGACTAATTAATGATGGATGAAATATGAACGTATGGATAATAAATGGATAGATGGATGGACTGATGAATGATGGACGGATGGACAGATGGATGTATTGATGGATGAAAGGATGAACTGATGCATGGATAAATGGACTGATAGAAGGATGGACTGATAGAGAGATGGTGTGTATTCTGTCTTCTAGTGTTGTATTGTATGTAAATATTTAAATCGCAAATCAGCATCAAAATCCAATGTGGTTCAGACCAAATAGTTTAAATAGTAACTCCAGAATTGAAAGAAAACCCATTTTTACATGTCAGATGTTTCCCAAGCCTGCTGTTCGACCCTGATCATGATGATGATGATGATGATGATGATGGGGATTGCACAGTTACTTGGACCATCTGCATTGTGAGAACATGAGTTTGGATAATGCACTGGAAAAACGAATGTTAAAGTCCTCTCACAAAGCCAAGATCATAAATGAAAAGGCTCTTTTCTGCTCTCTCAGATGAAGAATGGACATGAAGAGCCTGATAATGCTCTCAGAGAGGGCTGTTTCTGTCCTCTTAGCGCATCATTAAGAAATACAGACCCCACAGAAGACAGGACAGGGTTTTGTCAGTTCTGTCACCATCATAATCCTTTAATGGTACAGAAAAAATGCACAAAATATACAACTGTGTAATGCACAAGCCGCCACACTTCAAGAGAAATGCTGGACAGAGAAAACTTCAACTCAAGTTTGAGTTTGGCAGCACTTTTAAAAAAAAAAAAAGTGGTGGTTTATGTGTTATTAAGCTTGTATTTATTTAATCAAATACACAGTAAAACTCTGATATATTGTTATTATTCAAAATAACACTTTTATGTTTAATATATTGTATAATGTCATTTATTTGTGTGATTCAAAACTGTATTTTCAGCACCATTACTCTAGTCTTCAGTGTCACATGAGCCTTCAGAAATTTTTCAAATGTGGTGATTTGATAATCAAGAAATAATACTATTATTAATGTAAAAAAGAATTGGGGTAAAACCAGTATGTTTATAAGAATAAAAAACAAAAGACATTAAAAACAACAACATTTATTTGATTTAAAGGTGCTCTATAATGAAAATCTGGGTATACCAAGGCATAGTAGAATAATAAAATCTCAGTATATGGAAATGGGCATACTGTAAGCCTCAGACACCAGTTTCCTCGTTCTCAAGTAAACTACAAGTGTAAAACCCCCGTGGACAACGAGCCAATCAGAAGACAAAACAAACTCTGATGAGACTCATGAGCCAGAAGACAAAACAAACTCTGATGAGACTCATGAGCCATGTCCTCGGCATTTGCATCCATGTCTAATGGGGTATGTGCACACAGACTTTTAATTTCAGTCAAAAAAAAAACAGTGATCATCACTGCCTGGCTGAGATACAATATAAAGTGGATATCAGACCAAACTGCATTAAATTCCATTTTTCCACGGCACGTCTTTAAAGTATGGAAATTAATTTTACTCCAGTATTTTCAATGCTATTTCTGTGCTCGCCTGCTGCTATTGACGACGACTGTGTTTAAACGGTCTTTCGTCTCTTTTTACGCTTTAACAACTAAATGGATGCTTGAGTCTATTTAACTGAATGTATTTTAATTACATTACAACATTCAAATTATGAAATTGGAAATAATCACATTAAGCTCTCACCGGAAGTTCATCATTGGCTGGAAAACACTAGCTGTGCATATACCCATTTGGCTCGTTCATCCGGACCTGACGAGCAGCCATGTCATCAAGCTCTGAGATCATAAAAAAGCTCTGAGATCATTAATATGCACGTTTCATGCTGCGTTTGATAAGCAACAACGTTTTCTAGTGAGACAACAGTGATCATTTTCCTCCCTTACTTATTTTAAGTGTATATTTCACTTACCAGGTATGTGGGACTTTAATTTTGAAAACGCGAGCGCCAAATGGTTTGCTGTGCATTACTGGGCAACAACAGCACGAGACATGTTTCAAACTCGCCTCATGACGCAAAATGCAGGATATACAGATAATACATTTATTCATCTCCACTCTGAAGAGGTATAAGGCAGGGGCGTCGCTAGACCCCATTTACTGGGACACGTGCCCAATTAAAAATCGCCAGTGCCCCAGTAAATGCTTTGAGGTGTGATTTACTTCATATGCAAGTGTATTTATCAAGTCGTAATTCCAAAATAAAGACGTTATTCCCTATGTGCAACCGAACCAACGCTGGTGAAAGCAAAGTAGTTTAATCATAAAGCAAACGGAGCACGTGCGCAGAAAAAAAAAACATACCTGTGTGCTCCTGATGGACACTGACGCGCTGCTCTGCTCCAGTAAGTTCCAGTTGCGAACATGCACGCCGAAAAAATAGCCGCGCTGCTCACGCGGCGCTCATGCGTTGTGAAACTAGCTTAACCATCTTCTATGTGGAATGGCAGCACGCAGTGAGTTTTGCAAGTCGACAAAACAAAGTTTAAATAATATGATGGTGATCTTATTTAGACTAAGCATGGCTCCTGATAGATTTTTTGTATGATGCAAAAAAGAGGGATGATGAGGGAGGTAAGACTTAATAAACCTAATTCTCGGTTATGAGTTGGGTCTTAGACAACACACAACAGATAATTCTATAAAATATATTTTCTTTGTATTTTATAGAATTGTCTAGAGAATTTAATTCAAATGAAATTAATATTCATGCTAAATATTTCTTAAATTATCTTAGCATCACTCCAGTTGTGTCTTTAGATTGTTTTCAGTTACATTACCAGTTTCAGTTACCTTGCTGCGCCTAGACTGCAGCTCTGCACAAGACGTTTGGCCACAGGAGAAATGGTCGTGCCCATCTGAGCCTGGTTTCTCTCGAGGTTTTTTAAATCTTCACTTTCGCCAATTGGTGAAGTTTTTTTCCTCGCCGCTGTCGCCACTGGCTTGCATGGTTCGGGATCTGTAGAGCTGCGCATCGATGGATTTACTCTTCAGTGCTTAGACTCTCAGTAGTGATTATTAACCCACTCTGAACTGAGCTAATCTGAACTGATCTGAACTTAATCTCTGAAACTGAACTGACACTGTTTCAATTCACTATAATCTTCCATGTGAAGCTGCTTTGACACAATCTACATTGTATAAGCGCTATACAAATAAAGATGAATTGAATTGAATTGAATTTAGGATTAATATCTGTTAGTTATTTAGAATAATAATTGTATAATAACAATAATACTGTTATATATATATATATATATATATATATATATATATATATATATATATATATATATATATATATATATATATATATATATATATAATGTTATTTTTTTTAGGGGGAGCTGTGCCCCAGTAGAGCTTTATGTCTAGCAACGCCCCTGGTATAAGGTATGTTTAGTTACATATTTTGTTAATGTATCGTGCTTATTGTGAAATTTGAAGCGTATGTTTCAACAAACACATGTAGATGCTGAATTGTGTCAAATCACTCAGCTCAAATGTCATCTGTTCAAGCAGAGGTTGATCACTCCTGGCTGGGTTTTCCTTGACTGTAGCTTCAAAATACAATGAGATACACCTCTATCACTCTCTTTTGTCAAGTTTAATTATAATTTAGCCTTTATCCACAACAGGGCAACATGACTCTGATTGGGTTTATATTTGTCCGTGTCCAGCCTACATCATGCTGTGTGTGTGTGGTGTGTGTGTGTGTGTGTGTGGTGTGTGTGTGTGTGTGTGTGTGTGTGTGTGTGTGTGTGTGTGTGTGTGTGTGTGTGTGTGTGTGTGTGTGTGTGTGCGTGTGTGTCTGTAAGGCTGCACGTCAGAGTGGAAATCATTAATATTGACGACACAACCCATATATGGTCAATCATGGACCTTTTTAATTCTTTGGGTATTTTATGGAGTAATAAATGAGCTTATAAAACAGTTTCTGGAGATTTTTTTTTAATGTAGCAAAGCCATAAACCTACTATGTAGATATCAGAGAACAATTTAACTTATTAAACCAATGCAGTATATACAACACAGGCTCATTCTGAAAACATAGTCCCATGTACGTTTCTGGAGACCGCAAGTTATGTAGCCAGAGGTACGAGGTACGCTTACCTCCGTGTGTTTGACTTTCCCGCTGCAACCAGTTTGCCCTGTTAGCTCGTCGTGTACGTCAGCGGACTTGAGACGCAGAGAGGAGTTGACCATGACAACGGGGTTCGAGTCCGGTACAGAACGGTTCCAGAAAGCAGGTAAGACAAAAACAGAAGCCAAAAAAATAAAATAAACGAGCAAATAACAGGGTGATAATGTGGTAAAATCTGAAAACACGGTAAAAATCAGACGAGGGCTTTTCATTTTTTTCTTTTCTGGATTGCTTTTGAAAGTTGTTGGTTGGGTTTAGGGAAGTGGGTGGTTGAGCGGGTCAATCGATAAAATTGGTTGGGTTTAGGGAAGGAGGAGGGTGGGTCAGTCGATTGGTCGGTCAGTCAGTCAGTCATCTAGTCAGTCAAACAGTCAACAGCAGCCTCTGGTGGGTTTACGCGAGAACAGCAGGAGCGAACGGCACTCGCGAGAGAAATTTGAGGTCTTAAAAAGTGCACACAGCAGCCTCTTGTGCATTCGCAAAAACAAAAACTGCAAAAATACGTACCTCGCGGGACGTATTTTGCGGCCTCCAGAAACAAGTGTAGAGGTACATTTTCAGAATGAGCCTATATGGCACCTTAAAAAAATAAAAATAAATAAACCATTATAAATGTTAGTTTAAGAGATGGTAGTTAATGCATTCACTACCATGAACTAACGATGAACAATGCTTGCACAACATTTATTAATCATAGTTCAACATTTACTAATGCATAAACATCCAAATTCATGCTTGTTAACATTAGTTAATGCACTGTGAGGTAACATGAACTAATAACGAACAACTTTAATTCCATTAACTAACTTTAACTAACATGAAGGAATATCGTATTAACTGCATTGTTCATTGTTTATTCATGTTAGTAAATTCATTAACATTAACTAATACTAAGGATGTGACAAGATCTCGTATGACGAGATCTCGCGAGATTAAATCGTGCGAGATTTCTCGTCGAGGTGAAAAATTGTCTCGAGAGTTATGATGGAGCGTGAGGGTGAAATTAACACTGAAAATTGGAGGAAGAATTGGATTTGAACTGCAAATCAGGTGCTTTGGACACACCTGGCAACCCAACCCAGGCTGACCTCGGAGTTGCGCGTCACTCGGTTGGGTGGGTGAGTGTGACGTAACCACTTTTTTTTTTCACCGGAGTTCAGCGGCTGGCTGCCGTGTCCAACAGAGGACTGCAGCCACACGCACATTAACTGTGCGATGGAATAGCACTTTAGATATGCTGAAAGTCATAATCGTCGTAAACACAAATGGAATTAAGACATTTCAGTCCCATTACTGAAGTGCAGTACAGACAAGTAAACGACGTAATCAAACTTAATATCGTGAAGGACTTTTAGCCGCATTTTGTAACAGGACATACACAAACGGCTGTTTGACACTATTCCTTGCACCTACCGAGTCAGTAAAGTATACACACATCTCTAAACATACACACAACTCCTCGAGACTCATCATCACATCATCATTACCGAACACACGTTTATGCTGTCCGGGAGATGCTGTCTTTTCATTCGACGAGGTGAGCGGTATTAAATTACATTAAAACAACAACTCCCTCCTATCAGTCCTTACTTCAGTGTCGCATCCAGTACCTCAGAGTGAGTCAAATCAAAAAATGAAATTTTAATGAAAAAATGAAAAATCAAGTACCAAATATTACATTAATTATTTTAAGCTCAATTTGTGGAAAAGAGTTTGATTTCTTCTGTGAGGTCAGTATGTAGAGTTTATAGCTAAATATTTTGCAGTGTTTGCATGTTCTTTATGGCATATAATTCATGAAAGATGTAGATGTAAAAGATAAGATTAAATACAAGATTAAAATAAATAAAATACCATTCATTCCAATTTTTAAAAAAAAGCACCTAAATTGTTTTGCATTTTGTGATTTTTTTTTTCTTCAGTTGATTAAAAATCTATTTTGCATTCATATATTAGCAAATATTCTGCTAATATTTAAAATTATATGTAAAAATACTATTTTCCATTCACATATAAGCAAAATATTTTACAGTGTTTGCATGTCCTTTACGGCATATAATTCATTAAAATAGAAGTAAAATAACATTCATTACAAGTTGTTTTAAAAAAGCATTTTTAAGTTTTGCATTTTGTGATTTTTCTTTTTTTTTCAGTTGAATAAAAGACTTTTCCATTCATATATTTCATCATTGAAGATTCCAAAAAACAATATAAAAATCTCGTCTCGTTCTCGTGAACCCAATCTCGTGTCTCGTCTCGTGGAGTAGGCGTCTCGTCACACCCCTAACTAATACAGCCTTATTGTAAAGCAATACTTTCTTTTCTTGTCATAAATGGAGCTCAGTTTATGTTTTACTGTGAACTCAAAGCACAGATATTGTATACATACACACACACATATACATAATTGCTCAAGTCAGTCAGCCAAATTTGATCATTGTAAATTGTGGTAATTACCTGGCACAGTTTTGAGAAGGCAGAGGTCGGGTTTCACAGGCAAACAGAGCGACTGTGTTTTCCCCCCAACATTCATTATACTATACAGCATGAATGGAGCCAAATGAAGAACTGCGGAAAGTCAATAAACACACTCAAGTGAAATCTCATAAAGCAAACTTTTAAGAGTCTCACATACTCTAAAATAATCATTAAGCAAGGATCATTTCAAACCCAAACACCTGCACTGTCACAGCCTGAAAACACAGCAGACGAATGGCCTCTTAAACCCTTCATCTTGCATTACATCTTCATAAGATGTAGAAGTAAATATTTAGCTTTGAAAACCCTGGCCATCTCCAGTCGAGAGCTGTATGAAAGCGACCATGGCTTCTTTTCTCTGTCTGCAGACACAAACAGTGGCTCGATGAAACATTTGCGACACTCATATTCATTCATTCACAGCTCTCAAACTCAAAGCTACCTGATGGAAACTAAACCATTGTGGGAATTCAGAAAATGTCCAGATCCACATTTTCCCATTACATTTAAATCCAAAGAGCTCATTTACTGTAGGTGTGATAAGATGGAAGATGGAGAAAAGCGAAGGCCAGACTTCTGTCTAATTTTAAAGGAGCACTCCCCTTTAAATAAATAAATAAACAAATAAATAAATAAATAAATAAATAAATAAATAAATAAATAAATAAGTAAATAAATAAGTAAATAAATAAATAAGTAAATAAATAAATAAATAAACAAACAAATAAGTAAATAAATAAATAAATAAACAAATAAATAAATAAATAAATAAATAAATAAATAAACAATAAATAAATAAATAAATAAATAAACAAATAAATAAATAAATAAATAAGTAAATAAATAAATAAATAAATAAGTAAATAAATAAATAAGTAAGTAAATAAATAAATAAATAAATAAACAAGTAAATAAATAAGTAAATACATATATAAATAAATAAATAAATAAATAGGCTAATTTTACAGCCACCCTAGAGTAAAAAGTTGAGTTTTATCACGTTTGAAACCATTCAGCCAATCTCTGGATCGACCGGCAATTTTAGCTTAGCTTAGCATAGATCATTGAATCGGATTAGACCATTAGCATCTCACTTAAAAATGACCAAAGAGTTTTAATCATTTTCCTATTTAAAGCTAGACTCTTCTGTAGTTACATTGTGTCCTAAGAATGACAGAATATGAAAAGTTTGGCCCCGAGATTTTGATTTGAGGCTAAATTGCACAGCCCTAATTTAAGACCTAAAACACAACATTTCAGTGAGTTTTTAAAGACCTAAAACCTCTCGGACTACCTGCTAACATTCCCACTGATTGTCTCAATGAATTCAGAAATGGTAAAACTCACCAGTTTAACTATAATCTGACTAAAAAGGTGGAGTGTTCCTTTAATGAGGTAATATACATCACAGCTTGACACTCTATGCTTTCTGACACATGCTTTCTCTGAAACACACATTAAATCTTCAGTGTCAGATGATCTCAGATTGTTTTACACTGAAATACGTGGCTAATGCATGACCGCATCACAGTTTGACTCTGTGACGTTTCATTGAACAGGAATTATTTCATTTGAGTCCAGATGAAAAGGACAATTCTTTATGAAATGTTTAACTCAGTGTGCTGGAATGTCAAGCACAAGTAAGTCATTGGACACATCACACACATCACCTTTACACAGTCTCAGTGTATTTTGACATGTGTTTGACATGGGGAAGCTCAGCATGCATTCTTTCCTGAAAATAAGATGATTCTATTGTTTTGTTTTTGGTTTGGATATTTCCCCACCCAGATACTGACCCCGTTCAGAGAATGAGCAGGATAAAGTTTGCATTAAAGGAATTTGTTTCATTTACATGTTTTCGCCAAATTGTAATCTCCGTTGTTAGTGTCCACTGATCTCCACAGCAGCAGAAGAAGAAAACACCTAGCACTGATGTGTGTGTGAGTGTGTGTTTGCAGACATACATACTTCACTTAGGGCTGGGCGATATTGCAAAAAAAAAACCTAGATTTTTTCAGAAAGTTTGACAGATTCACGATTTCGATTTTTTTTTTTTTTTTTTACTGTGTAACTATAGTCAGCTTAAAAGCTTAAAACATTACAACAACATGACTGAAGTAACAATCTCTTTATAAGTAACTTGAAAAAGCATCTGGTTAAGGAACATGTATTTTTAATGGCCATACATGCATAAATTGGTCAACAAGGTGTAGCCTATTACATTCCTATAGACAAATTCCTGCTTGACGTTTTAGAAAATATTTGTGCGTAGCTACAGCACCCAGTATATATTAAAGATCACCGTGAACAACAAAAAAACCCCACAGAAACCTGTTACATATCTATCTATATTTAAATGTCTATCTTATATTTAACTGAATCGTATAACAGCCTACAGCTGAAATGTTGGAAATTGCTCAATTTATTTTTATAAAACATTTGTCAAAACGTATTGATATTTTTTTGGAGTAAAAACAATACCGACATTTAAGAATCCATATTTATTTTATTTATTCATTCATTTGACTTGTTTATTGGTGCATATATGGGTTATGATTTAATTCATAGCTACAGTACCTTGGACAGCTACTGTGCCACTCCGTAAAGCTTTCAAGCAAAAGTCCAAATTAAAGAAAGATTTGACTTTCTGCGGTGACAGCCGACATTCACAACACGCGTAACCGTCCTTCAGGTGGTGCGCAGGTATGAAATACAAAACCAGACGTCTGGGCTTTGAAATTCCGGGAGTTTTTCGGGAGACAGAACAATACGGGAGACGGGTCTGAAATACGGTAGACTCCCGGGAAAAACAGGAGTGTTGGCAGGTATGAATCAGGGCCGGAGCAAGCTGAACTGGCGCTCTAGGGGCGAACAGCAATCACGCAGCCCTCAACCCGAAAGTGAAATAGAAATTTACCGGTTTGCGGATGAAAGAGGACCGGGAGGGGGTAGGTGTTGTGGATAAAAGTAAGGACCGGGGGGTTCTCGCTCATTATTCTGCCTAGGTCGCCTCTATGGGTCCTGAGTGTTAAGCTGGATTTATACTTTCGCCTGGCGCCGCATCGCGCGCCTCCGCTGACTGCACCTCGCGACAATGGGCTACCGCGCTTGCCCTGAGCCAGCTGTGGTAGCTCATCAACAGAGCCGTGACGTCAACACACAGAATCTATCAGCACAATTCAGCACGGGTGTCTAACAGTTTAGAACGGTTTGGCACGATAGTGGAAAAGCTGCTTTAATATTTTTATTTAAAAAATCGCGATTCCTCGATTTAATAAAAAATTTAATCGTCTTAAAACGTAAATTCGAATTAATCGAAAAAAAATCGCCCAGTCCTAACTTCACTACAAAAAGTGGGAAACGCCACATGAGCTATGTTTCTATCTAAAAAAAAATGCTTGATGGAAACGCCAAGGTGAGCATACATTTTGAAAAATACATATAAAACATGCATGCGCAGACATGAAAATGTGCATAAACTACAATGGAAACACTTTTACTGAACAAATTTTAGTATGCACATAAAAAAAGTCATGTGATTTTGTTCTGAGAGATCACGTGACGATAAAAACGTGTGTGAATGGACAAACCAGAAGGCTGAGCACATTGTAAAACATCTGAAATACTAGCTGCGTCCCAAATGGCACACTATACACTCATGCACTATGCACTTACATGCTCAACAGCATAGTATATGTATGTAGTGTTGTCCCAAATGGACCACTAATGTTTTACTAAGCGGAAACTCAATCCTATTCCCCTATGACGTTTGCCAAATCAGTGAAATAAATGACCCAACTACCGAATAATACCTGCCATGAGTATAACAGCATTCACCATCGGGAGGCGCTATAATCACTCTCGTAGGGCAATCCATAATACAGTTTTTCTCAGTGGCTTTGGTGCATTTCTCACAACACTATTTACGTTTGCACAACAGTTAATGCATTTCTCAAAACATTTAGTGCAAACTGCAAAACTTAGTGGATAACCTGCAAAAGCGTGTCACTTGCTCAAAATGGAGAGCTCATTCCTCAAAAGCAAGTATTGATGTCAATGAAAATGTCAGTGTCATCAAGATGAAAAGTCCTGACACCATTGTTTATGAACAAGATAGTCAAATGGATGTCATGTTTTCATTATGACACTTTACTCTGTACATTTATTCCAATGCAAAAAAGTCAGATTTTGGTGACACGTCCTGAAAATGCTCAAGACAGCATTATATACTGTTTGCACAGCCATTTGAAAACTACAGTAAAGTTAGACATCACTGCATTTAGTGAGTGTCTGAGTACAAGACACTGAATATGTATGTTTCACATGTTTACTGCATTTGCTCTTTACAATTCTAATTTATTCACAGCATTGTGCAAAAGAATAAACACACCCTTATTTACAACAAACATAAACTTCCTTTGGGTAGAGCTGTGCACAACTGTAGACAATACTGCAGTACATACTGGAACTGATCCTACAACATACACAGGTCTGTAAATCATTCATCAAATTGTTCAATTTAGAAGACATTTTCAGAAAAAAAAAGATTAAAGTTTTTAAATAAAATTAGCTCGACAGATTTTGACAACTAGTTCAATATTTGTGTATGTAATGACTCCAGTAATGAAATGAGGACTATTAGTTTTATATGGAGTGACTATTCAGCATCCACAGGTTTAGTTCATTTTGACTGACATGACATCAGCAAATGATAATTTTACAAACAGCAGAGAGTTGTGTGGAAGCAATTGATGCATGTCCAAAAGCATTCGCAATTTGTTGAAAGGAATGAGAAACTGCTACTATGATGTGCTCACTTGACTAATTGTTTTGAGAAATGCATGAACTGTTGTGCAAATGTAAATAGTGTTGTGAGAAATGCACCAAAGCCACTGAGAAAAACTGTAAATAATGCGACATCAATACAAAGCTCCGTCCCTTCCGCTACCTGAGCAAAGCAGTGGCTGTTGAGTGTGTGAAGGGTCCAACATTGCACACTTCATTTAAACGGTTGAATAAGTGCATCATCCGTAGATAGACAGATAGATAGATAGATAGATAGATAGATAGATAGATAGATAGATGGACGGACGGACGGACGGACGGACGGACGGACGGACGGACGGACGGACGGACGGACGGACGGACGGACGGACGGACGGACGGACGGACGGACGGACGGACGGACGGACGGACGGACGGACGGACGGACGGACGGACGGACGGACGGACGGACGGACGGACGGACGGACGGACGGACGGACGGACGGACGGACGGACGGACGGACGGACGGACGGACGGACGGACGGACGGACGGACGGACGGACGGACGGACGGACGGACGGACGGACGGACGGACGGACGGACGGACAGACAGACAGACAGACAGACAGATAGATAGATAGATAGATAGATAGATGGATAGATAGATAGATAGATAGATAGATAGATAGATAGATAGATAAAACGATGGATGGATGGATGGATGGATGGATGGACGGACGGACGGACGGACGGACGGACGGACGGACGGACGGACGGACGGACGGACGGACGGACGGACGGACGGACAGACAGACAGACAGACAGACAGACAGACAGACAGACAGACAGAGGGACAGACAGAGAGAGAGAGAGAAACTAAATTTGGCTGTGAATGAACTAAAAGAGAAAGCGAGAAGGGCCTTTTACGCCATTAAAAAATCAACACAAATAGAAATTCCAGTTTGAATCTGGCTCAAAATTTTCCAGTCAGTGATTGAACCTATAGTGCTATACGGGAATGAAGTGTGGGGTCCTCTCCTCAGTCATGAGTTTGATAAATGGGATAAGAATCCAATTGAAAGCCTACATGCAGAGTTCTGTAGGAGCATCCTAAAGGTACAGAGGAGCACACCCAGCAATGCATGCAGGGCAGAATTAGGCCAGTATCCTCTACTCTTGTGTATTGAGAAACGAGCCGTCAAATTTTGGAAACACATAAAAATGAGTGACCCCAACTCTTATCATTATAAAGCCCTTAAAAACAAAGAAATGGACATTGAAAAAAGCCCCCTGATTCAGATGGTCCTGAAGCTGCAAACACAAACCAACACAATGAATATGACTAACAGCAGGCAGCATCAGGACACGGACATGCTCATCCACAGAATTAAGCCCAATCAGATGATAAATGCACGAAAAGAAGAGTATCTGACTTACTGGAATGAAGCAGCCGGAAAACAAAGTAAACTTCAATGTTATTTAGACCTAAATAGAGATTATACCACAGCAACATATCTGAGCGCAGTAAAGGACAGTAAATTAAGAACAACAATGAGCAAATACAGGCTGAGTGCTCACAGTCTGACTGTAGAGACGGGCCGATACAGACAGAACTGGCAACCCAGAGAGAGCCGCATCTGCCCACACTGTGCCCAGGCAGAGGTGGAGACGGAGGAACACTTCCTCACCCGCTGCACAAACTATCAGCACATCCGAGACACATTCTACCCCAAACTACAGAGCATTTACCCACAATTCACTGAGTCAGACAATAAAACACAACTGCAATATTTACTAGGGGAAAAAACTGACTGTGTCCTTCTAGCGGCACAATACATTAATGCCTGTCACAAAAAGAGAGAGCAGACCAATAAAAACATCAGTGATGCGCCTGCAAACACACACACACACACACACACACACACACACACACACACACCTAGATTATTATAAATGAATCATTGTAAATATACTGATTATTATTGTTTTATTACTGTTTTATCCTAAAATGTTGGTTGTTAAATGGACAGTTTATTCTGATATATTATTATATTTGTATTGATTTGTATGAATAATATGATATGTTGAATAATAATATGATATATTGAATATTAATGCGATATATTGAATAATACGATGTATTGTTGATATTTTATTTAATTATTATGTATAAATATATATATATATTTTTTTTACTATTTACTGTGTTTACTGTTTTGTTTTTTATTATTATATATGCATGTTACTTTTTTAATGTAAACTTTAAAACTGCTTTGGCAATACAACTGTAACATTTGTCATGCCAATAAAGCAACTATTGAATTGAATTGAATTGAAATTGAGATAGAGAGAGAGAGAGAGAGAGAGAGAGAGAGAGAGAGAGAGAGAGAGAGAGAGAGAGAGAGAGAGAGAGTCAGACAGATAGACAGATAGACAGACAGACAGACAGAAAAAAAAGTTTCAATAAAAGCCCTGCATATATACTAAAGCATGACAAATGTCTTGATTAAATTAAAATGTGATAGAAAAAATGTAGAAAGCATTACCTATTTATGCATTATTTACAATATTATAATGATATTTTTCAATGGAAATGGTTTACAGAATTTTGACTGATTATAATAACTGGCTAAAGGTCCTGTGAAATGCTTTGATATGAAACATGAAGAGAGGGCGGGGCATAGAGTAGCTCCTCCCCTTTTAAAAACAGCACATCAAATAAAAAGCAAATAAGATCCTTCAAAGGGGCGGGGCATGTGAGATACTAGAGAGATTTTGATTGGTCAAGAGATTTAATGATAAACTGAAATAAGAGCTGATGTCAAAAGTAAAATCTTGATCTATTTAGGCAGAAGTAACAAACTGCAAACTTTGGATATTTATAGCAGGTTTAAATCTAAATGCAAATGTTGTCACTGTTTTTGTGTAGTAGCACACTAGATTATAGATGCACTTAAGGCTAACATACTGATACTCTACTGGAAAAGATCATTTCTGAAATGCAATATATATACGTGGCTATGGATAAATAATGCAATCAAATATTTGCATGTAAATAAATAATTAAAATAAGCAATAAGTTATTATTAATATGTATATAAGTTATGAATAAGTATGAGTATTCTAATTATTCGATACTAGTTTGAACTAATTAAGGATCATTTATTATCTTAAATGTGCTGTTTGTAATGCAAATAAATCTAGTTATTACATGGCATCCAGCAAAACTGCAGTTTCGAATTCACCCAACACAGGCTCATAGTGGATACATACCCCTGTCTACATAACTGGAGAGTGTGAATTATGTACCCAGAGGTATGTGATTAAAATGAAAACTACGAGGAATTATGACGCCGCTGACGGCTTCTGCTCCTTTTTCGCACTACCAGCTGACCACTTACATCCAAATGAACAACTTTACCGGTGTTACCAGTAGCTCATCGTGGACGCCGATTAACTTGGAACATGGAGGAGAGTTGACCGCAATGACGGGGTTTGAGCCCAGACAACAACGGTTCCAGAAACCAGGTAAAACAAAAGCAAATAAACAAATAAACAACAGGGTGAAAACGTGGTAATATCACGTGGCTGCAACTGACTTTCTTTTTTTTAGATTGCTTTAAAAAAAACAATCAGTTGGGCTTAGGTAAGGTGGGTCAGTCAACAGCAAGCTGGCGGTTGGCTGAAATGTATATTGCGCCTTCTGGTGGATTTATGCGAGAAGACAACACGTGAAAAAAATTTGAGATCATCAAAAAGCATACACAGCGGCTTCTGGTGGATTTGCAAAAATAAACTGCAAGCAGACGTACCTCCAGTTATGTATTTAGCTGTCCCCAGAAATGTAGACCTGGGTACGTATCCACAATGGGCCTGAATTGGATTCACCCCTTATATCCTGCACAAAACAACACAACACAAAAGCTGTAAATCAAAGCAATGTTTTATGAAAGAACAGCCCTATGTTATACTCTACATTTCACTGCATTCTCAATAATGAAAAAAAAAAAATAATAATAATTTAGAGCCAAGAAAACATGCTTTGTTTCTGGTCAAATGGTGAAACCTCTGTAACAAATGCTATGACTAACATCAGTGGGAAAATAAATACATTTCTGAAGTGAACGCTGCGTTGAGAGCCGTTCATCCCTGGAGCCGTCTTTCTTATTACTGTAGACATT